>OZ010584.1:81106403-81123903 GCA_963932145.1 Acanthosepion lycidas | reverse complement strand
AAAAAGGTTGATTCTTTCAAATCTAGCGCCACCTGCAATCCTAACCAGGGAGCATTAATTCTAAATCTCGTCGCCTGTGATTATCATCAGGGGGCGGCAATACAACAGATAATAAGATGAATAGGCTTAACGCGATCAAAGACCCTGAGATATTTGAAGATTGCGTCAGAGGTTAGATATGTGGTGTATACTTCGTTGCTCAAGGGGAAAGTGTTGCGATTTCTCAGTAAGTCAGTCAGTCGTTCTTTCTTTATTTCTCTTTTTTTAAATATTTCCCTTACCGCTTTCTTAATATTCTTACCGTCCTTAATACAGTCGATGGTTTAATAACTATCTGTGCCGCGCCAGGAAATTTTTCTCCCCGGAATCGATCCTTCAGTTCTACAAATCAACAATTCGCCCTTGCATGGAGTATTGCTTCCATATAGGGTCTGGAACCCTTTTGTTTGTCTCGGGGTTCTTGATAAGCCCCAGAGGCGGATATGCAATATAATTGGCCCTGATCTGGCATCTCGTCTACAGTCGCTGTCTCACAGACGCACCGTCGCCTCTCTCTGTCTTTTTTAGAAATACTTCCATGGTAATTGCTCCGAGGAGCTGCATTTGCTGGTTCCCCGACTTCATAAATTCAAGCGCCCTACGAGGCTGGCATCCCGCTCTCACCCTTTCATTGTAGAAACTATTAAATGTAGCCGTCTCTTCTACTCCAATAGATTCATGTCTCGCACCTCTCGCCTGTGGAACTCCCTTCCCTATTCCAGTTTCCCTGAAAGCTATAATCTCCAACTATTCAAATGTAATGTCAATCGACATATCCAGTTGCCTTGATCTATCCAATATCCTTCTCCTCATCCTTTCCTCTATCACTCCTATCTGATCTTGCTCCAAATCTTCTGTAACCCCTTTCGTGCTATTGGCTTCCCGCCTTGCTTGGGGTGAAAGGCTTAAATAAAAAAAAAAACTCCAATATTATTAGGATAAATACATCTGAGTTAGGTTGATGTACACATTTTGTTTTCATTTTGATTTTTCTCTCGTTTAACAAATTGAAGGAAAACAATATATTTTCTACAGACATATATAACTTAGATGAATTGAACAGACTTATATGTCACCTAAACTAATTCTGGTTGTTTCTTTGATACCAAAAATATAGTTTTTTCAGTTCTAAATATGACGATAAACTACATCAGACAGCAAGGCCTCTGCTCGGGAGATTGCAGGGTTTGTGGAGCGTGGAAGCACTTCTAAATTGCTGTTGTTTCTTGGTCCATCCTGATCCTGGGTGGTAGCAGCTGTTAGGGTCCGATCTATGGGCAAATTGTGAACACGTAAACAAAAAAAAAGCACTAGGAAATACATTTTTATAAGTAATAACAATACTTTTTTTTTATAGTAAAATGAACAACAATCCATTTTATAGTAGAATTACCAACACTAAAACTTATAGTAGAATTACCAACAATACATTTTATAGCAAAATGACCAACGATACATTTACAATAGAATTACCAATAATACATTTTATAGTAGAATTACCAACAATACATTTACAGTAGAATTACCAACAATACATTTTATAGTAGAATTAACAATACTCCATTTTATAGTAAAAGGGACAATAGATTTTTATAACAAGATGTTATGCAATACATTTTAATGCAACATGACCAGAAATCGATTTTATAGGAAAAGTACCAACAATATATTTTAATAGTAGAATTATGAACAATACATTTTATGATAATATGACCAAGAATACATTTTATAGTAAAATAACAATCAACAGAACACTAAAAATGTATAAAAAATATTGTAAAATTACTAAAAACATATTTTTGTAGTGAAATTAGGAGCAATATATATTTTTCTAATTGTCACAATACATGTTATCTACCAACTACATATTTAAAAAATAGCTTTATACTGAAAGTATAAAATTATTGTACAAAATATCTGTAGTTGAAGGCATGACATTCCGATATGAAATAACTCATAGAGGTTGATATGCCGCTAAACAAAAACAACGAAAACGAAGATATATTTTATATTTGTTTTCATATAAAACATGCTTGTCTCTTTTTTACACTTCTTCCCTGTCTTTTGTAGCTCTTACTAATGTGTATCTTTTTGCTATCTCTCCTAAAATCTAGTCTGCCAACCATTTACACAAGCTCGTTAGGTAGTTAATGCATGTATTTATTTACCTCTCGTAACTACAATAGTCTTGGTATGACGATAAATTACACCCGGCAGTAAGGCTTCTGATCACGAGATTGGAAGTTATGTGGAACCGCCACCTAATTCTGTTGTTTCCAGGTCTACTCTGATCCGGGTGGTGGTACATGTTAGGGCCCCACCTATGGGTAAATAGTTAACCTCGCAAAACAAATATCAAAACACTAGGAAAGAACAAAACCATAATGTTGTAATTTTGGATAATCCTCGTCATATAAATGTTGTAACCTAGGGAACATTGCTGAATAAAATAATCCAACGAAGATTGGGAATGGACGTTACTACTTATGACAAGAACAACATATATAAGATTCGCCAGTAGTCAACTGTTAGAAGTGAGTTAAGTGAATTCCACAATGAATCTCCAACTGCAGGAGATCTATCAACCGCCCCTCGCAGTCAGATGTGGCACAAGGCCAAATTTAATGTTGGGTATCGGAGTTCTTATGCTCAGCCAAAAATTCCCCGTAAAAAACGGGGTGGGTAGCTGTTTCCCTAGACGAGACTCTGACCTTTGACATAGCCTCGTCTGGGGATCCTCTCTGCCCTGAAGCAGAAAGTTTGACCAGCACAGCTGGAGACGAATATCCAGCTGCAGACCAACATACAATATTTATGACTGCATTTATGTCAATGGGTACATACACATTATCACCCGTATATATGTTAAAACACAGAATGTTTAGTAAAAATACCAGATATACGTTTTCATATAAATCATTACCAGCAATACATATTTAGAGTAAAATGTCCAACAATAAATCAGCCAACATAAAAGACCTTTTTCATGACATTAGTCCATAAAATATCTTACAATTTCTTCAAGAAATCAAACTCTATTCCTAACAACGAAACTGCGACATAAAACACACATATCACTGCCTCTAGTAATCATGGCCACACGAACATGATTATGCACAAAACAGGAGTATTAAGTACCATGTATCCAAGTGTGAAAGCAGAATAATATATATCATATTTTTGTTACTTCAAAGCTTCCAAGAAAATTACATTTCGCCATTAAATGACCCATAAGGAGCTGATATGCAGTAAAAAAAAAACAAATTAAAATTTAATTTGTTTTTTAAATCAATCTTACCTACAACATATCGTATTCTCAGTATCCTTCTGTAGGACCAGATTTATCTTGCCTCAATTGTTTTAAAAGTTAATTTGAATTTAAAAATATAATAAAATTGCCTCTGTGTGTGTGTGTGTGTGTGTGTGTGTGTGTGTGTGTGTGTGTGTGTGTGTGTGTGTAAAATCTAATGTCGGATGATCGGCGACTAAATACAGACACCCATACCAATTTGTTGCGTGTGTGGCGTGTGGTTAGCAACCATGTTGGATGAAAAATAATACTTATCAAAGGGCAGAATAACTCTCGAAGAGTCAACGGCCAACTAACTAGAGGGGATCTCTGAATAAAAGCACCGTGGCAACATAAAAACACGGTTTTACTTTTTTACTACGAGTTTATGATACAACTTTATTCATAAATTGAATCCCTTCTTTAATTCAACTCACAGAGTTACCTTTCTTGTGTGTGTTTAAATATTGATTCCTGTCCCATCACTTCCTGTTCATTCATTTTTAAGAAAATACGCTTTTGCACAGTACTTACTTAACATCTTCAAAAGGATAAGTTTCTTTTCAAGAGTAAAGACAATCTTAGCCGTAAGAAATTTGAAGGAAACGAACAGTAAAAATATTCAAATCCTAAATCTCTTTGATATGAGAAAATCAATTTCATACGTATCTGGTCTAGATCATAAAAAACAATCAAAAGGAACATCACTTACATAGCGTAAATTATTTAGCAATGGATTTTGCTTGGTTGGAAATAAAGTGTCTAAAGTGCATTATATGTGATGCTAAATGGTGAAAGGAAAACAAGATCCTTTCTAGGCTCCAACTCAAATTTTTTCACAAGACAATCTTAATGACGATCTTAATGATAGATCTAGGTATAGCGGAGGAACGGGGTTTCATTAAAAGGTTCAAAGATTCAGATAAACTATAAGAAAGCTTTTAGATAATGGCAGAATTGAAACCGCACACAATTCCAGAACCATTAATTCCTGCCTGCTTGCAAAGCAACTGTCTGCAAAATGTCTGGCTCAGAATATAAAAATGAAATGAATAAATTTCCGTTATCAGATCATACCCTAGGCAAGCATTTTACAGATTTGGCTGAAGATATAGAGGCTAATGTAAAAATGTCATGAATGAAGCATTTTGCATTATACAGATTGATGAATCGTATGTTAATATTGGAAATGCAAACTTACATGAATTTGATTAGTTAATTCGCAAACAGAGGTTTATATAATTGGATTTATTTTGGAAAGATGGATGAAGTGACATATAGAAAATTCCAGCAGGATTCATAAAAGAAGGGCCCCCAGCAATCGTTAGAGAATCCAAGAAAAAAATTCAGACCACGTCGAAATATTGAAGAAACAGTTAACACATTTCCGGATTTGAACGCTGAGATATAGGAACTATTTTATTAAACCATTCTTAAAATCTGTGATATGAATGATCCCAAAACGAAACTATTAAAGAAATTCTTGAACCGCGTCATAATCGATGCTTACGACTCAAATATTCAGAAATAGGATTTTACCGTTTTTAAATAGACATGGAAACGCAGGTTCCAACAATAGACAGAAAAAGATTTGGTAATTCTTCTTAATTTCTCAAAAACTTATTTGAGTGAATTGGGCTCCACTGATTTGGCAAACTGCAAAACCAAGAGAAGTTAAATCTGAAAAGTTTGACGAAGAAAGGTGACTTGCCTTATCAGCTACTTGAACCAACTTTGCGAGAATCCATATTCGCCACCAAGCTCAAGTTATACTTTCGTATCATTTACGTTCTTAAATAGCCTCGTCTGATCGAGACTTTCACATGTATGTCATGCATGGCGCCAAACTCGTTCAGAAATAGCTGCCACTTGTATACAACCACTTTCTCTGATCAATTGTTAAAAATGGTTTGGAGCGAGTGAGGCCTGTGGGTCTTGGCTCACACCATCCTTCTTTGGACATTGTAGACTGGCGCTACAGAATCACAAAGAAAATTACCTAATAATAGAAACCACATCACTTGAGGATTGTCAACAAAAGCAACGATTTAAAACGGTTATCACATAAAACAAAGTGAAAATAATGACATAATCAAAATATTGACATTCCACACTACTTCAAATAAAAGGTTAGGAAGGAAACATTCTTCAATAATGGATAAAGCGATAACATATACTGAACTTTTAAAACCTATTTTCATAAAAAATTATTATAAGAGAAAATTTTTATACATTTTAACTCGGAGTAAAACTGGGAACTCAGTCATTAAATGTCGAATGTTTCTTGATAAGGAATCTGTCCTGGGTATGACGATAAACTACATCCGACAGCAAGACCTCTCATCAGGAGGTTTTGATGGGCGTAGAAGCACATCTTAATTACTGTTTTTCCCAGGTGCAGCCAGACTCAGGGTGGTAGCACCTGTTAGGGTTCCAGCTATGGTCAAATAGTGAAAGCCCAAATAAGACACTATGAATGTATAAAAACACTAGCAATACACTTTTATATACATAATTAACCAACAATAACTATTTATAGTAGAATTATCAAAACGAAAGAACTCATTTATAACATGAAACTTTATATCCTACAATATCTTAAATTAAACTGTATTCCAAAATATAACTGCGAAAAAACTACAACATAAAAGACACATATCACGACCTCTAGTAATTATGTCCGCACAAACGGAGATAAAAGCTGAGTTTCATCTACCATGTATTCAATTGTGAAAGCAGAATAACATATATCATATTTTTATTACTTCAGGGTCTCCAAGAAAATTTAATTTCGTCATTAACTGACCGATAAAGGAGTCGATATACCGTTAACCAAACAAATCAATTAATCAAAACATATGTAGAAGAATGTGTACCTGTGTTTTATATTACAAAAGGCGTTTGACAAATTACGTCACGGAGAATGGTTGAAGCTGCTAGGCAACCATGACATATTTGGGAAGCATATTAGAATAATTCAGAATCCATATTGGCATCAAACCACCTTACATACTGAGAAAAAATGAATTAAATATATATACAAAAGTAGAAAAGAATGTAAGATAAGAATGTGTTAATGTGTCTTAATGTGGTTATTCAACCTATGGAGTGACGTGATTCTGAGAGAGAAATCCTACCAGGATACATTATTGGCGACCCCAATCCTAACAACGTAAAATATGCAGATGACATAGTGTTGTTAGCAGACACGGAAAGGATACTACAAAAAACTCCTAGTAGTGAAGGAAAGCGAGAAGAAAGGACTTTATACAAATTGCAAGAAGACAGAAAGCATGCTTGTTAGCATAAGGTACAGCCCGACATGCAAATTATAAATTGGAGATAGTAAATCTAACAAAACGATATTAAATAATCTAGAACTGATACAGGGAGGAAACCGCCTCTAAAGGTTTAGAAAATGAATTCAGTAAATAAAGAAAAGTAAAAGGGATGGAAAAAAAAAGGATGTATTCTCACCAGACTTATACAACCAAGAGAATTAGAAATCTTACCAGGATTCATTATTGGTAGCCACAATCTTAAGAACACAAGACATTCATATAACACAGTGTTGATATCGAATATAGAAAGGAAAGTACAAGAACTCCTACAGAAGGCAGTGAAGGAAAGCGAGAAGAAAGGACTTAATATCAATTGCAAGAAAACGGAATGCATAGTTGTTAGCAAAAGAAACAACTCAACGTGGGAATTACAAATTAGAGATAGCAAAATCAAATACGTACAAAATAAATATCTGGGAAGTTCTTCAACAAAGGGCGGAAAGAACAACATTGAAATTCAAAAGCGCATTAAAAAAAAAAACCTTTCAAAAGCTAATCAAGAATTAAGAAACAGTAGAATTTCGTTAGAAACAAAGAAAAGATTACTGGACTGTTACATAACATGGATCCACCTACATGGCATTGAACGCCTCACGGATGGGTGACATGAATGTAGTTCTACAGAAGGAAGCTGAGATTATCATGAATCGAACTTAAAGAACACTTATACTTAACATCAGGAAGAGAAAGTTGAAATCTGTAGGGCATATAATAAGGAAAGGGAGCTCGGAAAATTTGATACTCACAGGACAGCTTGAAGGTAAAAGAGACAAATGAAAAAAACGCATTGCCTACCGAGTTAGCTTGAGTAAACGAATGGCGGAACAAAGATTAGGAGTGATAACAGAAGACAAAATTTTAAATTTAATAAGTACAAAGGAGAGGAAATTGTGGAGAGCCATGATAGCTAGCTTCGTAAAGGGATACCATTAGGCGATGTGTTTAATCTCCTGTTGAAATTATGCATCCTTAAATTGACAAGATGCTATTCTTCTCAGTGCATGCAAAAGGTGTTATAAGAATAATCTTTCCCCGTGGATTGAATAAAGTGTGCGACATCTGAGAATTCTGAGAAGGTTAATGAGAACGAAGACGTACACCTGAAAGAGGGATGAATGTATAACGGTCGAAACGTCATGAGACTAACAATTAATATGATCATGATTCTCTGCATAGTGAGGTATATTTTAAATAAATGAATTTATCAAACAATTCTAGTAAGCTGTTTGTTTATATCGTGGCTATTTTCGTAATATTTGTTTAACCATTTCACCGCAAGCGAGGCAATAAATCCACTAAAAAGCAGAGGTTCCTGAGTTCGAAAGAATATTAAAAAATGAAAAACATTATTAAGGAGAGGGAACATTAAAAGAACAGGAATTATAAAGACATTAGATGACGATTGGTATTGTATTTAAATTTGTGAATATCAAACTTGACAGGAAATATAGAAACCGGAGGAGAGATCCACACACGAGGAGTGCGAGAAAACTGTTAGCATAGAAGTTACGGTTGCATCTATCCATTTTAAGTGTACGATGATGAGTTCTTGCTGCCAATACAGTACTATGCTTAAATTCATAAAATGTACGTACCATAGAGGAAAGTTCATCAGGACAATGACATCTGAAAACACTTATAGAAAAGACACAGGTAAGCTGCATTACGGCGGTGGAAAAATGTCCGAAACTGATATACCAGTTGTGATCAGGATCAATGACATTGCAGTTTCTTCTTGGGATTTTATCAAATTAATTTAATGTCCAAGATTATATTTTCTTTTTAAATAATTCGATTCAGGAATTCTTCACAAAGAAAATGCGGACCTAAAGATATATATAATTTCAAACAAATCCATTCTTTAATTGGTTTTTCGTTTACCACACGGTTTAAAAGCCCGGTTCAGACTCCTTCCCAGTTTTTGAAACAGAAGTAGAGATTTATCTCTTGTTTAATGTTTAGGATGGGTTTCCAGATCCTTCTCCTAAATTCTTTTCATTCGCTTTCATTCAAAGTAGTTTGTTGCATTTCAGTGGTATTATCACCTTACTTGGGATGAAAGGATTAATAAAGAAATATTTCGGTATTTCACAAACTAATTGCAAATCAAAGACACTTAATCAAAAGTTCTGTTACATTCTATTTTTTTATATTAAGTATCCTTGTTTAGATGTGCGGATGGTGTAATTTACACCGCCGCTGGAAGTGAAATTGGCGTAACAAGTTCAATTTCTCTTCCGTTCAGTTCGCATTAATGTTCTTTGAAAAAAAAAGTACGAACCTATCATCCTCTTTCTGTTGGTTAAATAACAGCGCAAACTGAGCACTCTTACCTTTGGTAGCAACCAGTCCAGGAGAAATAAACCCCTGAACTCAAATCCACGTAAATAATAGTGTAAAATAGCTCTTTAGCGTTGCTAAAAAAGAAGAAAGGAAAACTCTGAATTCAAACCCAGGAAATAAGAGGCGAGACTCGGCTATTTACCGAAGATAGGGTAACCAGCCTACGGGAAAGTGAATGCTTACTTCCAAATCAGTTTGAAAAAAAGATGGGCTTGGCAAGCCACTCGTATCTTAGTATAAATTACTGATACATCTGCAATACATGTGGTGTGTCTACGACTCTAATGGTTTACGCGATCAGCGATCTTAAATTTGCCAAAGCGCCAAAACTTTATGACACTGAATGAAGAACGCATTCATAAAAAAATAATGGTATTTCCCACAGTCCTCATATTTTGCTATAATGTCACATGATGAGGCTCACTGTGAGTATAAAATCAGTTAAGTAGAAAAAACTAATTAATAATCTTACGAGTGTGTATTCACAGCTAGAACAGACGACATTTTTAAAGGTCTGTATGGTAACCATTGCTCCTAGCCAATCATTCCTATGTTGCTGAAAAAATTTCATACACAGTAATATAATTTCACATCAATTTCCAAATAAGGTGCTCTTAGTTTTTATCATCGATATCCCAGAAACAATGAACAAGGTACGTGGTCTTCCTTCCTTCCAATGAGAAAACGAACCGGAAATCTTACATCGCTGTCTGTAAAGCTTTCGTATTAACACTAAATATCAGTAAATATCACGACTAAGATTATTAAAATTAGAACTACACTATTTAGTGCAAGAGTTGGCTTGCATCAGACTTCTAAAGTACACAAAAGAATCAATATGTCATTAATTTTTTTTTAACTAGGGGAGGAAAACCAACAGAGCGAAAGTTTAATGTAGAAAATATTATTTGTTTCGACCTTCAGATAATCGGAGACTTGCAGCTGATCTCTCCTATGATCTAGCTCTGGCAGCTCAAAAGGATTTGTATCACTCAATAACTCTTAAACAAATCTAGCAACGTTCTACCATCATTAAGCAGACTGAGTTTTCTGCAGTCATGATGAAAAGTTATATTCTCAATGAAGCGCATTGGCTTTTGAACCTCTACTGGAACTCAGGATCACCCCAGACTTTTTATCTGAAACTCATACGATACCCTCGGTTAACATGTTGCGAAAATGGTAGGTACCTAGTTCTGGCCCAGAAAGTAAGAATGTAGTCCCGCCGTGCTCTGTCTCTGCAAGATTATAAATGGTCAATTGTTTATAATATTTGGGATAGAGCTGTCCAATTCTCAGTTTCCAGCCTTGACAGAGTTCAAAAGCGTTTACACAGACTTGTGGGTGATGAATTATTTTCATGCCCACGGCCTCTTTCCCACGGATAAAACGTTGTGAGTCTGTCACTATTACCATGGTAAATGTTCGTATGTATCTACCAGTTCAAGCATTTGCAGACGGGACACGCCATGCTATATACACAAGATCGAATCATTCTCATTTAATTCGTATTCCATTGTTAAAAAGTCTGTTTCAAAACTTCTTCCCGAGAGCAGCTACCTTGTAGGACTCCGGAGAGGATGCTTCCATTATAACTTTAATCTTACTCTCTTCAAGTTTGGGTTCAGTCGTTATCTATCATACATATCCTTATAATAGGCGTTTCTTTCCTCCTCTTTTTATTCTCTTACAATAACCACATTCAGTAATCCTCTGATTTGAGTGGCTCTTTAGCCTTGTATTTGATGAACTTTTATTAAAAATGAACTCTGGAGTAAGGGGTCCTCTTCTCAGATTTTCACCGGTAAAATTCCCTACCCTCCAAGAAATGGCTGCCATGACTCTCATTTGCTTCAGTGTTAAAAAAAAAACAAGGAAAAATCCAAGGTGATTATTAACTCCACTTTAGGTAATAATGATGCAAATCCTGTTCAAATATATTTAACTGTTTATTCAAAATGATTCCCTTGTATGGTCTGATGCGTAGGTCCGTGACCATTTCCAACTTCAGCTACTTCTGTCATGACAAATTAACGGATCAGCTTTTTCCATTCCACCGGCGAGAAAGTATAGATGCTCCTATTATCCTTCTGCCCTTCCCTATCGGTTATCAACTCGTCCTCGTGTGGCATCAGCACTTTCTCTGTCTGACTCTTGACAGATAAGATGTACCACCCAACGAAATTACTCTCAATTCTGTGACTGTTTATATTCCCCTACGAGCGGAACATTCTAGCTTTCAGGTATGTGCCACTTGTTCACTAAAGTTTTTCCTTTAATTATCTATTTTTGAACCCGTTTGGTCAAGTGGGTGTCTGCTTTTAGGATGCTACTTCCTAGACTTTACTGTTGGTAATGAAAACACAAGTCACTTGAAACTCAGATAAAATAATTTGAGGTTCACTTTGTCTTCCAATGACGGGCAGGTTTTGCCGTCCTTAGTATGCCGATAAAAAATACGACAGCAAGGACTTTGATCTGGAATTTTTGAGGAACGTGGAACGTCCTCTTAATTACTGTTCTTCCCAGGACCATCCTGAACCTGACTGCTAGCACCTGTTAGGGTTCCATCTATGGGCAAATAGTTCATCCCTAAACTGGAGTCAAAACACTATGAAAGTAAAAAAAATGGATTAGCAATATATTCGGATTACCGACAAAACCTCTCTTTACAAAAGTACGTCAATAATAGCTGATGTACAAACTGATTTCTTAAAAATCTTGTAGTATTATCAGTCAGTTATGTGCCGTGAGATCATGCATCTTTCGATACATGACTGACGAGGCAGATTTTTCCCGCAGTAGGTTCCATTTCTTTCTGCCATAGACCAGTAGCCATCCACAGCTATAGAACCCAGTCTGTCCTATTAACCCATAGTTGGTGGGTGGGTGGAGAAGAGGAGGATTCATACTTTTCCCAAGCGTATTAGCACGTAAGTGGCTGTAATGGATTTGAATAGAATTCGAACTCGGCTCTCTAATTCCTCAATCCGAGCAAAATATCCATTACTATACCTTGCTTCATTAAATGAGGCACAGTAGTATTATTCAATCAGTTATGTGCCATGCGTGATACACGCTTTGGCGATCATGAATCTTTCGATACATGACTGACGAGACAGATTTTTCCCGATGTAGGTTGCCATTTCTTTCTGTGGTAGACCAGTTACCATTCAAGGCTATAGAACCTGGTCCGTCCATCTATTAACCCATAGCTGTTGGGGAGAGAAGAAGAGGATTCATACCTTTCCCAAGGGTAATAGTACATAAGTAAATATAATGCAACTGACTGGAATTCGAATCCGTTACATTCACTTATGCATATCCATAAACAGATAAATTATACGCCCCAAGTGATACTTTAAATTTAGGGGAATCATGTACAGAAATAGCTAAAAATAAACACTTACTTTCCATTGTTTCTTTCGAAGGATTCACTTACCTGATGTTTATGTAATGACTTGGAATGCTAACATAGAACATTTAGAACATTCAGTTTATTCGCGCTGCCAATCGTCAGATCTTTAAGCTTCAAACTCGGTTATTTTACCCCCGACATATGCGGACTTGGGTGAAGCCGGAGTCATACTATAAACAAAAATAATAATTGATATAAATAAATAAAATTAATTATATATTCATACAAGTTTGGTTAGACCAAGGAAAGTTCTTTGTCAAAGAAGTTTTGTTGACTATTCTATAATTTTCTAGTGAAAATTTACATATAAGTTACCCAGTATCTAAGTACTTTCGACTTATCTAAATCTTTATCAAAATGATTCTTTTTTTCAACTTTCTTTGAAAATCTTTGAAAAAAAGAAAGACAACACAAACTGAAGTGTGAAGACGCGATACTTTAAAAATCGACATGCCACATGAAAATACAACATTCGAAAAAGAAAGAAAGTTGAAAATGGCCTAGCACAAAACACAAAGTATAATTAAGGGAAAGATAGAGCAATGGGTAGCAGCTTGGGTTCATTGCATTTATTTACATGCTTGGGAATGGTATGAGCCCATTTCTTCTCCCAGCTATGGGTAAAGTAGCAGGATTAACTGGAATCTATAACCAGTCTAGGAGAAGGACGACTCTGAATTCTAACCACCTACGGCCTTGTCGGTGTTTTTTAACTTCTAAGTGGAGGGAAGGGGTAACCACAACATCCCGAAAAAAGATCCGGCATGTGATTGCATTATTTAGCCTTGAATGACACTATGAACCAGAATTGTGAGGGGGAGGGCAATGGTGACGACAACGGCGTAAAAGACGCGAACTGAATAAATAAGGATTAGAGAATTTATATTTAGAGTTTAACCGGTATGCAGGAGAATTATCGAAAATAAATGTAAAAAAAACATTAAAAAATGCTCTTAGTTTTTAGCCAGACTTGTATGGATGACAGTTTTCTTCCCAAATGCTGTTAACATATATATATATATATATATATATATATATATATATGATAAAATATAGTTTTAAGGGATGCTATACAGGATGTTCATAAAGTTCGTGTGCACTTTAAAAAATTCATAACCTTATTTATATTTGCGATAGAAAGAATTTGTAAAAAGGATTAGAAAGAAGTAAATCTATATTCTTGAAAGTTTTCTTGAAACTTTATTTAAGTTTCCACATATGCTCCATCATTAGTAATACGATTTTGCAGTTCACGGAAAACATTTGCCAACTGATTTACAGTAATGCCTGAAATCCCATTAGTTATTTTAGCTATACTTAAAACTAGGTACATTAAACTTTATAACATTTTTTGCAGATTATTTCTATCGCAAATACAAATAAAGTTATAATTTTTTAAGGTGCACACGAACTTTATGGAAACCCTGTATTTATAGGTAAATGGGATAGATATCAGAGATCAAGCGTTTGTAAATATAAAAGTGGATACTAAGTTCGACACCGTGCGGCGACAGTCTGTGTCATTCTTCAAAGCAATCTTCCGGCCTGACCCCCTAAAACTTCAGACTTAAAGACTGCGTTGAAGCATGAAACAGACTGTCTGTCGCCGCTTAATGTTAACCTGTGTTCAGTTTTTAATAGTTATTTATTTTTTCCATCAGCGTATATATATATATATATATATATATATATATATATATATATATATATATATATATATATATACATGAATACATTTGTGCGACATATATGAATAAATGAAAACTAATATTACCCTCAAATACTATTAAATAATGAAACCTAATCTTTAATTTAGTTTACCAATATAATAAATAAAAATTACATTCATAAATTAATTTTAAATATTAAAATAGATGTTATTGTTACTGTTTTTTCTTTATATATTGTGGAAATACAATTAGTCGGGTGAATAAACTATTAAAATTTTAAATATTTCTTTATGTCCTAGATAAATATGTTTATTACAATAATAGTTATATTTAGTCCCGAAACTATTTACTTAAAAAATTAAAGATTTAAGTTAATAACAAAATTTTTTTCAGACATCGAATTTTCTATCAAACATTGTAAACTATCTTTTACATAATTTTGTTAAAACAAAATTATAACAACTCCATCTCTCCTTCCCCCCTATCTCTCTCTTTACCATAAGACTCACTTGTATACATTTTCTACATTTCACTTCCGTTTTGTTAACCATCTAAAGAGGTCAAGGTTCTGTCACTCCTCCTACTCCAATATAAAACATACTTAAGAGAGATATAAAATTAACCCCTCCCTATACTTTATATTGTCTGTTTAACTACCACTCTCAACCCCCTCTATTAAATTACAAAAATTACACTACCCACCAAATTCTAATCCCATTTTTCCTCTCAATTCGTTGTTGTAAGTTTTACCTGATGATCCTGAATCCTTAAAAATGGATTTTGGCTGAAATAAATAATCGTAATGGTACTCTAAAGTGGTTTGTTTTTCATTATATATATATATATATATATATATATATATATATATATATATATATATATATATATATATATGTGTAAGCAAATATAAATGGATATAAATCCGACAGAATGGAGAAAAATATTTGGAAAATTTTAATTTTCAGTTATCTGTTTTGGATAAGTTTTGTTTTTATGTCCATCGTCTTTGTCATGTTGAACTGATTATGTTAATTGCATTTTAATGAATATTGTCCTGATGAAGGTTTATTAAACCGAAACGTCAGACGTTGACATTTCATTTATATTAAAACAACTTAATTGCATTTAAGGATTTTTGTTTGTTTTTTCCAAATATTTTTCTCCATATATATATATATATATATATATATATATATATATATATATATATATATATATATATACATACAAAGGTTCCAAAATAGTACTTATAAAAATACTTATTTTAAGACCTATCTATTCTCATTGGTTGTTAACACTGAACTGTACACTTATATGCATACCGTCGTTAATGTGTCGAATTTCATCCTATGATAAATTATTCCGTGATTTCATCACCTGCTTATGCAATAAAACAAGTGTTGTAAGTTGGCTTAGTAAATGTCAAGATTTTTTTCCATCATATTCCTAACATTTTAATTGGATTCCTTTTGGTGAATAGTACCCCCCAATAGGCGTTTTAAGAACAACATTAAAAACTCGTCGAGTAATATGGGCTTCATGTTGGCAAGTCTTATTCTGCTGAAAAAAATATATCGACTTCCTGTTGTAGAACTGGAAACAAACGTGTAAAGGTCTCTTTAAAGTTCCCTCTATAAACACCAACGTACGTAATAGTTAAAAATTATTGCAATCAACACCATGATGTAATGCTTTGGTTCTTTGTTGGGGCAGAACAGATTTTCTAGACGATATCATTTAACAGATCTACGTCACATGCACAATTATTATTATTATTTGCATGATAGCATAAGCTACTATTATTAGTGAATAAAAGGAATTATTCCCTGGCTACACCAGGAGCTGACCAACCTTCACTATGAAATCTTGATAGACACCAAAATCATAACTGTGGCCTGATGAATTATTTTCTACCCTATAGTCTTTTTATCACAGACAAAACATTGCAAGCCTCTCGCTATCCTGTTGCTATTTCCAAAGAAAATGTTCCACGAGTTCTAACATTCACGGTTAATACCAACCATGTCACGCACATTGTAGCCAAATCAACGCCATTCCTTTCGTTGGAGAGATGTAGTCTTTAAACGAACAGTTTCTTATCACAAACCGCTATTTTGTGAAGGCGACTCCCAAGAGGATATTTCCTCGATCACTACAATCTTAAATTGTTCAAGTCTGGGGTTGACTATTTTCTTCCTCACATATCAACTTAAACAATTCCCCTTACTTTTTACTGTATAAAACTCTACACTGAGTGAATTTTGGGGCTTGAATGGGATGGAAATTATTGTAAAACACATATTAAGGTTTCTGAGGGTGTTGTAGCTTAGGTGGAAGTCTGGTGAGATGCGCGCTTTACTTGTCGGGCTGTTAGAAATAAACCATGCCTCACTGTCTATATTGGTGATCATGGTTGCAATATTAGGGTCGGGCTGTACCGTGGATGTCGTGCTGTCTGTGCATACAATACATAGGTCTTGGGAAGTAATGTATTAGTGACCGTTCAGAATCCGACCCTCCAGATTAAGGAATATTTATTTAACAACTTGATACTAGTGATATGTCACGACAAGTTCTGTAAAACATCAATCCAGCGGGTTGAACAACCCCAGTTGGGTAACACACAAACTCTTATCGAACAAAACGAACACGTGCGCGTTTCCCTGGTATGACAGATGCCTGCAGCAAGCTCGCTCAACAACATTCAAACTCAGATGCCACCATCTTAAACTCGGACTCAGATGGAGGACTGGCATGAGTGTTATTATGTCACAAAATGATCGAAGTCTTTGAAAATGTAATTACATTATTCATAACATTAGAGCATGCGCACAACTTACATAGATTAAAATTCAGTTTTCTCTTTCAGTGTGTTATTATTTTCGGTTCATATTAGCATTTTAATGCTAATTACGTTTCTTGCAAATATATTCGACAAGTGAACCTGGTTTTACTTTTAATTTCGGTATATTTTACTATCAGTTTTCCTCCAAATAATTATTGTAGAATTCTATGAAAAAAACACTTAGTCTATAAATTGTTTGAACGTTCCAGGAATATGTACGTAATTGAAAATGAAGAATAGGTTTCACATAATATTAGAATTACTTCATTTTTCTGACTTTTGTGCTATTTATTCTAACGCTTGAGACGTGTATCAACGCGAAACATTGAGACAAAAACCAACGATAATGATTGAGAGAGAGAAAGCAAAAGAAAAGTGTGTGTATGTGAGCGCGTTGGTCGTCATTGTTCCCCGCCCTCTTTTTCTCTCAATCTATCTATCTATCTATCTATCTATCTATCTATCTATCTATCTATCTATCTATCTATCTATCTATCTATGTCTGTCTGCCTGTCTATCTCTATCTATCTATCTATCTATCTATCAGTCCTATGT
>OZ010584.1:81016403-81101403 GCA_963932145.1 Acanthosepion lycidas | reverse complement strand
TAATCTGCATTAAATAAAACATATTTCACCAAAAGAATATTAATTTAAAATACATATGAAAAATAGAATATATATAATGTAGTTAATATACTCGTAGACAGTACGAGAAAATTACGAGAAAATTGATCCGGATGTGCAACAGGTCATTAAAAATTGGAAAAATAAAATAAGCAAAAAACCTTGTCTGTTGAATTTAATACAACTTGTACATTTTTTTTTCATTAAAGAGGACTGGCAGGGTGCTGTGATTAAAGTTCTTGTTCAGTTTTTCTTGCATTTGTACAAGTGTTTTCTTGCCGAGATATAAAGTGTGTAAAAACTGTCCAAATTCCGTTCGCAAGACCTGATCCACATGTCAAAAACGTCTGAAAAGAAGCATTAACACAATATCGCCTTTTTTCTAAGACAAAAAAAAAATGTTGTGTTCATTTTTCTGAGACAAAACTGTTGTGTTCATCTGAAAATCAAATTTCTTACGGGTGAAGAGAAAACCGCTAAGGTTATGAACTGTACAATTAAAAAAAAAATTATCATGTAGACACACTTGCAAACATCAAGGTAGGTAACTAAGTTATTGAAATGTCTAAGTATGACAACATTGTGCTAATGTCGAAAGTACTCGGTGTGAAATGAATATGCATCAAAACAGTAGTTTTCTTTTTTTTTCCTTTAATAAGGAAACTAAGAAACTCGTCCGTAATTACGAAAGAATCCTATTAAAAATAAGTAGATAAAACCCGTATAAATTATTTAATCAGACATGTCTTAATGAAAACAGGCTGCCAAAATATAGGATATATATATATATATATATATATATATATATATATATATATATATATATATTTAGTTTATGCAAAACTAGGTAATCCGCATGGGTAGACCCAAGGAGGATGATATCCAGAGAGCTCAATGTAAAATTCAGAACAGATATGTTTGAATAAAAACAGACCACTTTAAGGTTCCATGTAATAAGTATTTCACCACAACCCCTTTAACAGGGCTCTGGATCATCAGACTTTACTTCCAAAGGTTGAAATGAAAAATGAAAAGAAATTCACACGTTTTTGATGGACCTCATCAAGCATATGTAAAATTAACGAAGTGAGGTGGGAGAGAAGATAAGATATGAGTGGGTTAGGTGTACCATTTCAATTCCTTATTCTTAACCCCACTGTGTGTCGGCTAGACGTTGCTTAAGTCTAACGCGTCTTGTCTCTAGATATAGATGGGTAAGGGTTGAGGGGGAAGACCGACATTAAAGGAAGAACCTACAGCAACCCTAATAAATTACATTCCACGAGGACAGGTTTCATTCAAATTCTTAGACGCTGTTAATTCACGTTACTTTAAAGGGCATATTTGGGAGGTTAAGGTTTGATGTAAATCTAAATGTCTAAACAATCTACGAAGAATTTAATTTGAAGTTCGTTGGAGTTTTCCATATATATATATATATATATATATATATATATATATATATATATATATATATATATATATATATAAAGCAGTTCACCCCAAACAAGGCGGGAGTGCTACTAGCAGGGGTTGGAGAGAATTGAGAACAAGAGTAAAGAGGCATGTCTGAGGAAGGAATACAGAGAAGGACGGGGAACAAGCTCAGGGTGTCAGATGTCGATTGACATTACACTTGAATATTTGAAGATTATGATCTTCTGAGAAGCATGTAAGGGACAAGTGTTTCACAGGCGGGAAGTGCGTCAGGAGAAGCGGTTTTAGATGAAGAGATGGTTACATTTAACCGTTTTGACAGTGGAACGGTGGGAGCGAGATGCCAGCCTGGTAGCTCGCTTAAATTCATGCAGTCCGGGAACCAGCGAAAGTAGCTCGTCGGAACAGTTGCCGTGAAAATACTTATAGAAGAGAGAGATCAACAGACACAATAGACAGACAGAGATGAAAAGATGGTCAGCGGACTGAAATTATTGTCACTATGTTCATTTAGTTTATGGAGAGTCAATGTTTGAACGTTGTTCTTCAGTCATCATTCTTTGTCAAACAGTTACAAGCATTTAGAAGGCGTATAATAATTTACTGCAAAATATATTTAACTAATTACAATAAAATTAAAAAAAGTGTTATGTCCAAAATTAATCGTACTAGAGAACTATAAACATACAAATTATAGGTTTTCACGTAATAATGTTCCCAGTTTTTAGTCTAACCCTTTATTTACTCAACTGCTGTTAGAACACGAGATACAAACCTGCATTTCCCATGTGGGAAGGTGAAGTCAGTCAACTAGTCCGGAGGTTAAACTCGCTTCCCTGATAAGTAATAAATAATAACAGACTCATATTTATTTCCAGATATATCTACGTTAAACCTTGTTCTTTAAGCATCAGCTTAGTCAAAATTATGATGGAAAGTCGATGACATTCTGCATCGGAATTTGGTAAAAGGTGAGTGAGTCTTGCGCGTCTCTGTCGACCGAAGAGCTGACATGGAGTGGAATTTTGATACGGGTTAGGCATTGAGATATCGTTCTTTGAACTTTAGCAACCCCGACCGACATAGAATAGTTTAGGCTTCTTTTGTCCTTTCTTTCTTTCGACAAAGTTAACTTAGCTAGGGGATGTATGTTCATCGACCCTTTTATGCCCGCCCAATCTTTCTTTAGTTTAATTAATCTATCTCCAGTTAAGGTGACGGATTTAAGTTCTCTGGTGGATGCGGTACGTCATTCAAATTTCGTGTGAGCGCTTCGTATTTCTTGTTCTGTCTGCATGAGTTTTAGTGACCCTTTCGCCGATTCATTGGGTTTTCAATTATTTTATTACCGCATTTAATTTTGTCCAGTTAACTGATGTTTCTACCAAGGGTAGGTTCGGGGTCGGGGCTTTTTTAGGAGCATGATTTTTTTTTTGTCTCTTGTATATAGATATCTTACATTGTAAATACACATTTGGGCCCAGATTTTTAAGATTTGTTATTTTTATTCTGCGCCTCTACATAGGGACTAGTTAGGGACTTCACTGAAACCATGAGGAATTATGATGCTTGTAGCAAGTAAGAATGTCTTCTTTGGTGTATTTTGTAGTTTGTTTGGGTCAGTGATTGTGACCAGTTAAGTTAAAGATAAGACAAATGGAAAAGCAGCGTCCCCAAACCCCTTTTCTCATATTTCTTGTATATATATATATATATATATATATATATATATATATATATATATATATATATATATGTATATAAATTGTGTGTATGGTTGCATAACCATCTTCCATGTAAACAAAACAAACTATCATTGTTGCAATGTCTAACCAATCTAAAACAAAAATTACCATCTTTGTTATATAATTTCTATTTAATTTATTGTAATGGACTTGTAATCTCTGATGATGGCTTATCTAAGCCGAAAGCTTAGACAGGATTAACAATAAAAAACATGTATCAATATGGTGATTTTCTTTCGTGTTTTAGTGATAATGTTAAAAAGCTTATTCGACAATATTAAAGGAATTTACTTAAAATAAATGTACAAAACTTGTCTATATTATTTAATGAAACACACACACACACACACACACATATATATATATATATATATATATATATATATATATATATATATATATATATTTATATATATATAATTTTTGAATTTGTAGGTCCGATGAATTGGATCTTATTTACGATTCCAGTGTAATAAATTATTACCATGGATTACTAGTTTTTAAGCTTTTTTATTATATATATATATATATATATATATATATATATATATATATAGCAAGAATATATATCGAGGTGTGTAAGTTTCTGATGTTATTGACGTAATAACAGAATATTTTCGAAGCATTCGAAGATCAAGAGACAGAATGCTGTTTCAAATATACTTGAGTCCTCTTCAAAGCGGAACCTGCCTTTTAGAGCAGAACGTTCCCATGTAAAAAAAAATATTACAGCTAACGAATATTTTTGAAGGCAAGGGATTGAAATTAAACAGAAATACTGTTCCAATAGACCTTCACAAGACTGGCTTATGAGAATAGAGATTTTGTATTTCCCCTACAATATCAACAACATCAAATAGACACCAAGTTTATTGCAGACACAGAAAAGAAAAACTGCAGAAACTCCTCAACATGCTTTTAAGGGAAAGCAAGAAGATAGAACTACCGGTCAAATATAATAAGATAGAATAAATGGTTGTTAGAAAGAGTAACTGCCCTTGATTTGAAATACGAATTGGAGATGTCAAAATCAAGCAAGTGCAAAAATTGTAACTATCTGGGAAATGTGATAATAGATGGCGGATAATGCGACATAGATATCAGAACGGACGTTGAAATAATGAAAGGAGGCTTCCAAATTATAATCTAAAAAAATCGAGCATTCACTAAAATGAATTATACCTGAAAAGAATAAAATAACGTATAAACGGAAAATATATTAAATAACTGTCGGAATTCATCCATTTCTTAAGGTTTATATATATATATATATATATATATATATATATATATATATATATATATATGTATGTATGTATGGATGTATGGAGATATATGTATGTATGCACACACACACACACACATATATATATATATGTATGTATGTATGTATGTATGTATGTACATATATGTATGTATGCACACACACACACACACACACACACACATATATATATATATATATATATATATATATATATATATAGGGAAAAGTTTATAGTAGTTCCAACGAAAGAAAAATGTATAGATTTCTAGAGATTATAGAAATTTATAGAGAGGAACCGCAAATAATGTGGTTATAACGTGGATTTGTTTTAGTATGTATAGTATATTTTATTCGTCATATTTCTGCTACACGGGTTTCCGGTCTCGTGAACTTCTTCAGACAAATAAAAGGAATAAATTTTTAAAAGGAATATGTTTTCCTTATGTTCTTGTAATGTCTCATTGTTCGTTTTCTGCATTTGTTAGTGAGCCTTGAGCTCCTTACCGGACTGTTGGTAAAAGTGTAGCAGAAATATGAAGAATAAACTATAATATACATACTAAAACAAATCCACATTAAAAGCAAAAACGTTTGCGGAATCTCTCATATATATATATATATATATATATATATATATATATATATATATGAGGATAAGACAAATGTCTTTGTGTGTTCATTACTTATATTTGCCCTGCAATAATCGACGAAGACGTACCATATCTGCCTTATTTCAATGATTCTCTGTGTAGTTTTTATAACAATAAACCTTACTGTTTTTACAAACTGTTTCGTGAAACAACCGCCATTTTTTTTTCTCAGAAAAATAACAGACTTCTTCTTGTGTTCCGCATGTCAAATTATCCACGACTTCGCCTTCTGCTCTGAACCATTTGAACCCACCCGTAGCAAAAGCGAAATTTTGTTGTTCACGTTACACTGAATTCTATCCGATATAAGAAGCTGGCGGCATAAAAATAAATTATGTCAAAACGTCAAAATAAACAAACAACGAAAATGTAAAGGAATAATTCGTGTCAGTCTTTTGTTCTGCTGTTTTCTATAAAACACTTTATCGAACGTCTCGAATGTTGGCAAACGAGATTTCACAATGTTACCGTTTAATCCGTTCAAGTAGGTTAGCAAGCGTTTCTCTTTATGCAAATGAGTATCGCTAAGCAGCTTAAGAAGAATTCTTGTTTTTTTTTATCGTTACTGTGACAAACTTAAACATTCAACTAGCGGACAACTAGTTTTTCGATATTATTTTGATATGAACGCATGTGTTATACTGCTTTTGTAGTTTTGTATTCTTGAATATATATATATATATATATATATATATATATGTGTGTGTGTGTGTGTGTGTGTGTGTGTGTGTGTGCATCTGTATAAGTGCTGTCATCCTTGTCGGCTGTGTCAGTCAAATCAATAAAAACAAACTTGAACTATGTCAGCTTTTATTCTCCATGTTAATGTTTTCACCATATTGTAGGTATTAACCAACTGATGCTGAAAATATGTTCTTTTATGAATAACGGCAATATATCTTACGAGTTGCAGCGTGTATAATCTTAGTAAAAATAATATTTAAAATAATTTGTTTGGGGCCATTTTTTTTTATCGTTTCACCCCAAGTAAGGTGATAATCCCAGTAAGACTGGCTATAGAAGAGAAAGAGTTTAGTGAGGAGAAAGGATAATAAAAGAACTGAAGAAGAAATGAAAAGTTATTTTTGTGATTCAATCTTTAAATTTTAATTTTTTTCTGTTGAATAAATTGTTAGATCAGCTGTTTCTTTCACTGTGTCGAGCTAGACACTTTTTCTCAACAGAATCTACTTTACATATTTATAAGGCTAACATTCGTTTTTGATTTGAATACTGCTGCAACCCTGATCTGCTGCTTCTGGTATATATTTATAGATTCTTGATTCAACGCTAATTGAAATCTACAATGTTATCGGTAGTGACCTGGCATCTCGCCTCAGTCCTTTTCTAATCGCCGTAACGTAGCTTCTCTGTTTCTTTTCTCTCAGTATTAATTGATCTGATGAACTTTCTTTTATTCTAGCTGGACTTTATGAATTTCAGTGCAGTATTAGATTGGCAGCAACGTGACATCATTTTACAGTTAAAATGCCTAGATGCAACCGTAATTTCTATGCTAAGAGTTTCTTCTTTCTCACTTCTTCCCTGTGGATCTCTCTTCTAGCTTTTAGCTTTCCAGCCAGTTTTGACTACAAAGTAAATCGTTATCTTCTGTTTTCATAATTCCTGTTTTTTTTATTGTTTAATCTCCTTAATAGTGTGTCTTTTTTATTTCATATTCTCTCACACTCAGTCATTCCTTGTGCCTTAGTGGCTTTATTGCCTTGCTTAAGGTGAAATTATTTTTTTTAAATCTGTTTTTTTCTGGGTTTTTTTTTTGTTTTTTTTGTTTCTAAGTTTTTTTTTTCCTGTTCACCTGTGATGCCTACTCTTTCAGAAAACTTGTATTTGTTCATTTTCAAAAGGATTATCCTTTTTTGACTTTAACTTTTACTCGCCTCAACTTATACGCACTAGAAAATGCCAGTAAATTGTAATGGTTATAACAACCGTTTCCTTATAAGGAAAAAAATCTCTATTATTTGACTGAACAGCCAATGTTACTCTCAGTTGAATTTGAGAAAAAATTCTTTATAATAAAATATTTTTCAAGGAAATGCGTTATTTTCAAATCCATTAGCTGTTATCGACATTGCCAGTATTGAAGGGGGATTCTTTAATAACCATTGTTAAGATTAGTGAGACGTCAGCTTTTGATTATACCATTATTTTCTCTTCGGGTTATAGCGATGTCACTTGTTGTTGCCCTTGAAGGACTCCAGGTAATATAGTTTCTGGTATTTTATACGTTTCTTTGTGATTATGAAGTGTGCTAGTTTACGAGTTTCGTAGAATGCTGACAGGATTAATTCACACGAAGCCATTTTTAATTATTGATTTGGAAACGCATTTAGAAAAAATGTTTCCATTCTGGTTCATCTAAATCTGGACTAGTATATAACTAAAAGATTAATGGTTTTGGTCGAACACTTTTGGCTATGTGATCCACTATCACGAATTAAATATGACATCTTCTTTTAGGGTACAAACCATATTTATCGGCGCTAAAGAATGCTCCCGTGGTGTAATTGTTAACGGTTCGGAAGAGAAAATCGACGAACAGAGTTCGAATTCTAATCATGTTCCTTCATTCACTTTCAAGCAGATTGCCTTGGGAAAGGCATGAATCTAACCATTTTTCCCGCTATTTTTGGTTTAGAATTGAACAACTGACTTGGCTCTTCAACTTTGGTTGGCAACAACGGGAGAAAGTCAATTCTGACTCCAGATCCGCTTGAGTATGAGGCAAGCAACTCTATCTCCTAAAAACAGAGCAGCAACACCATCAGTGGAATCTGCAGGACTTGAGTGAGTGACTGAGTGTGTGAGTAAATGAGTGAGTGAGTGATTGTGTGTGAGAGTGAATGAGTGAGTGAGTGAATGAGTGAATGAGTTAGTGAGTGATTGAGTGTGTCAGTGAATGTGATTAAGTGTGTGATTGAATGAGTGAGTGAGTGAGTGAGTGAATGAGTGTGTGAGTGAATGAGTAAGTGAGTGATTGTGTGTGAGTGAATGAGTGAGTGAGTGATTGTGTGAGTGAATGAGTGAGTGATTGTGTGAGTGAATGAGTGAGTGATTGATTGAGTGTGTGATTGAATGAGTGAGTGAGTGAGTGATTGTGTGTGTGAGTGAATGAGTGCGAGAGTGATTGTCTGAGTGAATGAGTGAGTGATTGTGTGTGAGTGAATGAGTGAGTGATTGTGTGTGAGTGAATGAGTGAGTGATTGTGTGTGTGAGTGAATGATTGAGTGAGTGATTGTGTGTGAGTGAATGAGTGAGTGAGTGAGTGATTGTGTGTGTGAGTGAATGGGGGAGTGATTGAGTGTGTGAGTGAATGAGTGAGGGAGTGAGTGGAAATGCTAATAAAATTACTAAACCAAAGAAAGGAATACTGAACATTTACGGAGTATCAGTCCTTCTATATGACAGTGAACGCTGGATAATCTCATCACAGATAAATAAGAGAGGTGAAGCAACAGAAATGTGCTTCTACAGAAGAATGCTGAAGATACCATTGACCGAACATGTGAGTAACAAAGAAACTTTTAGAGAAAATCGAAACAAAATGTACTTAATATAAGGCAGAGACAGATGAGGTTTCTGGAACACATAATAAGGAAGAAGTGGTTGCAAAATATGCTACTCATAGGACAGATTAAATGTAAGAAGATCAGCGGATAGTAAAGCACAACCTACCTGGCGAGCTTGTGCAAATGGATCGGAGAACAGGAGCTGGGAGAGATGGCAAAAAGACAAAAGCTTTTAAGAACTACAAAGGGTAGGAAATTGTGGAGAGCCATGATTGCGAAGGTCCTGAAGGGACACGGTACATGGAAGAAGAATGTTGAAATACGTTAAATTAGTCAGCGTGAAATTGGACTGCAGACCCCAGGTGCACCAATACACACATGCACGTGCGCACAACAAAAATAAATCACTCATAGGACAAATCGAAGGTAAGAGAGCCACAACTTACCTGAAGAGTTTGTAGGAATGGATAGCAGAACAAGGTGTGGGACATTTTTTTTAATGCGAGTGTACTCCGTTTAATAAAGATGTTTTTAATGAATATGTAGTTAAATTAAGATTTGCTGATTATTTGGAAAAAAATTCTTTTAAATGTTATCTTAAGGGTTCACATGCTTTTGCCTAGCATTACACACACACACACACACACATATATATATATATATATATATATATATATATATATATATATGTGTGTGTGTGTGAGTATATATATATATATATATATATATATATGTACTTTAAAAATCAGGAGGTCAATTAATATACGCAACCATGGTTTCGACCTGACGCTGTCTTCGTACGATAGTTTTAAAATGATCACTTTTAAAACCCCACATAGATCACTACATAATTACCTTTCATAAAAATGACAGTCTCTTTTCAGCGCAGATGGTACAATCACGCCCTTTAAAGCGCAGATGGTATAATGACGCATCGTTTTTTAAGCTACCAAACTTGCAAACCACATGTGGAATTTAAAAGAAAAAAAAATCAACAGAGATCTGGTCATAAGGTGTAAAATTTAAAAAAAGGTAAACGCATATAACAATTATGCCCGCATTTGCAAACTACGCCAGTATGAGAAATTATCAATTATGAAATCCGAAATTTAAATATGAAACAGGTTTAAAAATCGAATTTAAAACCGCACTGTTACTCTTTAGAGAAGCTAACCTACCCACTCTCCATAATAGTTAAGTTACATATTTACGTTCTCTCTTACTGTATACTCATCATGAGCCTGTTGTTATTTGTTTTTGAAAGATAATTATGTAGCGTTCTTTGTGTTTTTTTTTTTTTAAAAAGCGTTAAAGGGTTCATTTTAAAAGTATCGGCCGAAGACATCGTCAGGTCGAAACCATGGCCGCGTATTTTAAATGACCTCCTTATTGTTAAAGTTAAAATCACTACATGTTTTTTTTTTAGTTTTACTTAATTTTTTTCTCACGTGTATTGAACACTTTTAATACTACTATTTTCCTAGACCGATTCAATTCTGACCATTAAATTATATATATATATATATGTATGCATGTATATATATATATATATATATATATATATATATATATATATATATATATATATATATATATTAAGTTGGTGCAAAAATAATGTCAGTTTTTGACGTTAAAAATACGTCAAAAACCGACATTATTTTTGCACCAACCTAATATATATATATATATATATATATATATATATATATATATATATATAAAGAAATATAGTCTTAAGGTGTGCTATATTTATGGAATAAAGTGCTCAATATCAGAGATAGAGCGTGTGTAAATATAAAAGGCCTGACGATTGCATATATGCATATATCGTGGAATGACGATTGCATATAGCATGAAACAGACTGTCGCCTCTAAGTGCTAACTTCTATGTTCACTTTTATATATATATATATATATATATATATATATATATATATGGGGGGTGAGTATGTGCATGTTTAATATGTATATCATAAATACAATAACAAATAAACATTAAGTTAGTAGCAAAATGACATATAATGTTGTGTTTAATGCCATAATTGAGTGTGAGATGTTAATCTTAATTTGCTTATCAGTCATTTGACAGCGACAAGTCTTTAAAAGTGGTTTATTTAAAAAAAACAACAACTTAGAATTAGATTATATTTTGCATGATTTCATATAGCATTTTTCATTTTGATACATACTTCGACATAAAAATCCACCTGAAAGCGACGGTAATAATATATATATATATATATATATATATATATATATATATATATATATATATATATATATATATATATATATATATATATATATATAAAGACATTTTTATCTTTAACGTTCTTTTTATAAAAATGTCTTTAATAAATAAATTTTCGGACTTTGTCCATTTCTTAATGTATATATATATATATATATATATATATATATATATATATATATATGTGTGTGTGTGTGTGTGCGCGCCTGTGTGTGTGTGTGTCCATGATATTAAGAAACCATTTTTAGCTGATGCTATGTATTCTTAAAAATGGTAATATTTATTTCTTTTTTCACGAGTATGTAGTGTTTATGCCCATAAACAGCGACTTATTTTGAGGAATTCCACACGCGCTATTTTGTTAAGGCTTTCGGCATTTTCGTTTCGTAAGAAACTCAACTCAAAGATAGAAACAGGAATATTTTACATGGAAGCGAATGTACTGATAATAGTTTTAATGAAAATCGATTTTTCCAAATGGAATTTCACCTAAAATCAAATTGAATGTCTAAATTTGCATTTCTTTCTTCTTCTTCTTCTTCTTCATTTTCTAACTAAATATATCCTGTTTACCTCCAGTAAAGCGATTTTTTTCGCATTTTATATCTGGATAGATACACCAAGGATTTTCAGTTTGTCAACGATTAATTCGCTTTCTTTTAAAACACTGAAATAATGTGAGTAAACCTGGCAGCGATATTTTAAGATTTTCCCTTTGGATTTTTATCATTAGATGAAGCATTATTAGTTTTAACTTTTCTTTCATCCTAATTTGAACGGCTTCATTTATATCCGAGTTTTAGTAGCAATATCGTGTAGGTTTTTTTTATGATTAGAGGAAACATTATCAACCATTATTAATTATTTTCCTGTTGTTCTTCCTGTTAGTGCTATTGTTTCTATAACTTATGTTAGCGTTTTTGTATCCGCTATTTTTTAGGACTATGTTATACAAATTACTGTGTTGTCGGAATATTTCCTTATTAGCGGAGCTCATGCTGAATCTTTTCTCTATTGATGTGGGTATATGCTTAATTATAGATGGAGGGTGGTTTGACTTTGGGTGTACATACACAGGATTACTGTTAGGTTTTCTGTAAGGTAGGTATATGTTGTTCATTAAGTTTAGTGTTACGTCGAGGAAGTTTACCCTTTTTCATTTAGTGTTGACTATAGTTTTTAAATTTAGTTTTCTGAATTCACTATATATTATCTTTTCTACCACGAGCCCGTTATCCCTGTATAGCCCGATATCCTTAATTCACCGTGCGCGGTTAGATTGTACAGTATAAATAGACCGACAAGGTCAAAAGACTCTGCAGAGTCTAAAGATCCCATGGTGATGTCAAAATTGTCATTAGTGTTTTTAATCCATTGGTCCCAATTATGGATGAGAACAGATTTTTTTACACTAAGAATTATGTTCATTTCTTCTTTTGTTCAGTCAGAATATACTGTAGCAAACTTCATGGCAGTCGTGAAGAGACCTCTTGTTATTGACTGGTAATAATCCACAATATCGAACTGCATTAGGGTGCAATCAGGTTTATTGTCGATGTTGGTAAACCAATTGATGACTTCTTTGGTATTAATCTAGAGTGTTAATCCATTAACCATAGACATAAATTTCATAGTTTAATAAAGGGCTTAAAAGCTTAACCCAATCATTAAATAGAAAAACCCTTTATGAAGTCGTCAAAAACAAATTGTAGTTTAGTGCGACGCGTTTATATATGAAACTGTCATTTGGATAAAAAAAAAAAAAAATTAATAGATAGATAAAATAAAACAAAATTCTCTATACACTTCATGACATATCATGGCGCCAAAAGCTGTAACTGATGAGACGATGTGCGTACATGAATGCCATCAGCCACTTTAAAATAGATACCCCGCCCTACCTAAGCTTGACCGCTTTTCGAAGGTGACTGATATGTGGATAAGAATTAACTGTTAGACCCCTTATCACAATGGCCGCCCCAGCCGTTTCCATAATAATTAATTTTGTGAACGAACATGCTTATAAGGATGCGTACATTTCAAGATTTTTATTCCTAAATTTTCGCTTGTGGATACCTTAATTCAATTTAATTTTAATAAGTATATTGAGGGTTTCGGCTCTCGTTTTTGAAACATAAGAACTCTTATGTAGCGAAGAAATCATATTTTTTTTTTAAATAATCATAATATATATTATAAAAATAATCATAATATATATATATATATATATATATATATATATATATATATATATATATAGTGGGGAGTGTGTGCGTGTGTGTATATATATATATCATAAGGGTGCACCAATACACACACATACACGTGTGCACAACAAAATTAAAATCACTCACAGTACAAATCGAAGTTAAGATAGCCAATGGAAAGTAACGCACAACTTACCTGAAGAGTTTGTAGGAATGGATGGCAAAACATTTTTTTTAAAATGTGGGTGTAATCCAGTTAATAAAGATTTTTTTAATGAATATATAGTTTAAGTAAGATTTGCTGATTATCTGGAAAAAGAAAGAATTATTTTAAATGTTATCTTAAGGGCTCACATACTTTTGCCTGACCACCTGACTAACTAAAAAAAATCAGATAGGAGGTGTTTTTTTTTACATATTTATTCAGTAACAGAACAAAAAAAAGTTGGGCATTGATTTGTTCATTTACAAGCCAAAACACATAAGGTTTTTCCAGACGAGTATAACTATTTATATTCATATTCATATTATTATATATATATATATATATATATATATATATATATATATATATATATATATTAAAAATCAGGAGGTCAATTAAAATACGCGACCATGGTTTCGACATGACTGTCTCTTCGGGCGATAGTTTTAAAATGACCACTTTAACGCTTTATTTCAAAGACCCACAAAAAACGCTACATAATTACCTTTCATAAAAAATAACAGTCTCTTTTCAGTGCAGATGATACAATCACGCCCTTTCAAGCGCAGATCTTATAATGGCCCATCGTTTTTTTAAGCTACCAATTTTAGGAATGGATAGCGGAACAAGGTTTGGGACATTTTTTTTTAATGTGGTTGTAATCCGTTTAATAAGGTTTTTTTTTTAATGTCAAATATTGTCAGCTGTTAAAGATACTTATTTCCCAAATCAGAGAGGTTTGAAATTTCGGTGAAATTTAATGAGGAATGAAGTCTTGGGGAATTTGACACTCATAGGACATATTGAAGCCACGAGAGAGAAATGGAATCATCGGATAACATATGTAATGGTCTTGCGTGAAACAGATCAGAGAACAGGGACTGGAAAAGATAGTACAAACATAAATTTGTTTTTATCACAACGTTTCAGCCGTTGTACCTTCCGGCCATCCTCAGATATATATCGATTTGGGTAAAATACAGGGAATTCCGAACTAAACCCTATTTAATCTACGTGCGATGAAACGTTGTATTGAAAACAACAAAGATGAGGCAAATAGTCCGAATATAGATAGTGTATATAGTAACTGCACATCCCAGACATTCAGACAAAGGTAAACTTACTTTTTGGGTTACTAATTCGTTACCTAACACAAGGATCAAGAGCACCTAATCTTAGTGTATGAGGTTGCTGTATGAAATGAACGTAAGAGGAGGAGGACGTAAGAAGTGCATTTTATGATGATGTGTAGGATAGATAACAGTTGGGCTTGAAGAGTTTAATATTGTAGCGATCGGAAAGCATCATCTTGGTAGCCTGTTCCACAAAGTTGTAGTACTTGAGAAGAAGCTGACCGAATGTAACTCCCTACTTACTAATGGAATATAGTGATTTTCCAAGCGTATCTTAGATGTGGCACAAACCCGAAAGTATGGGGGCATCCAGTGAGGATTAAACTCACTTCTCAGTCGTAATTATTCTAGCGAGACAAGCTTGTTAACCATTACACCGCTTCAAAGTGTCCCTTAATAAATGGATTATAAACGGAATGAGGATGATTCGTTTGTGTATACATGGTATGGCGTGTCTTAGTTGGAAAGAACTAACGAATCTAGTTCGTCAGAACACTTGCCATGGAAATAACGATAGACTTGCGAAAGGCTTGTGACTTTTCGTCTGGAGGGAATGGGTTGTGTGGTAGAAAATAACCTATAATCCATAAGGGCGGGTAAGCAATTTCGAAATTTGTCAAACCAGATATAAGAGGAATACCTCTTTTTTTTTTCTTTTTTTTTCTTTTTTTTATCTAATCTGGCTTTTAAATACAGCATGTCACGAAGAGTCAGGTAATTACTGGAGCTGTGCAAAGAACGAAACATCTTACCAGCATCGTTTATATGAGTTGCATTTAGGCTTTGGGGAATGATTTGTGTTCCAACAAGTATAAGAAGGTGTGGAAAGACATGATCGAATTGGTCTGAATGGGACATGACAAATAACAAGAATGTTAGCTAAGTTAAACTTCGTAAATATGCATGAGGTCCTAGAAACGTCGGATGTATTTTGACGCCACAAAACTATTTGGTTGGTGCATAATTATCAGGCATTTTTCTAAACAATATTTATTATTTATTATAATATATATATATATATATATATATATATATATATATATATATATATATATATATATATATATATAACAATTCAGCAATAACATTTTAAAATGACTATTCCGGAGCATATGATTATCGGGACGCATTTTTATAATATGAAAATAAAATAATATTTTTATTAAAAAAAAAATAAAAACAGCAATTTTTAATAACAAATAACTCGTCTACAAAAACGCCTGATAATTATGCACCGGCTCAATAACATCTGCTCTGTCGGAAATAATTTTCCATTTTCTATGGCCCTGCGATGGATCGTTTATATCAGTTACATTTAGTGTTCGTGGGTCGATTTTTGTCCCCAAAATTATAGGAAACTGTGAAGAGTCATGATCGAACATATCTCAGGGGCACAAGACAACTAAAAGAACAATTGCTAAGTTAAACTTGGTAAATATGTATCAGGTTTTACAAACGTCGGATGTATTTTGACATCACAAAACTAACAACATCTCTGTCGGAAATAATTTTACAATTTTCATGGGCCTAGAACAAGGAAAGCGTGTTCTTTATGAAACTGTGAAAGGTGTCATTTGTCTGACATACAAACACTGACAGTTTGTGGATTTTCATCACCTGACGCTCGCTATTAAATGAAAGAGACTTTTGGTAGCAATGCAGCCAGCAGTAATGGACGTACGGGCAGACAGACTAATTGATTACTGTTCCGTTGAAATCAGAAGAATGGTTAAAAGAACACTCGGCGACATTCACCCCGAAAATGGACTTAATGATTTGGACATAAACGTCATTCGATGGCGACATTGTTATTCTCATTTATTTTCGACTTTATTGCGTCTCTTAGTTTGTTCTAAAAATCGTTTATTGATTTCTCTTTTTTTTATTTCGGATTTTCTCTATTCTTAATTTTTTTTCTTTTCCTTTCTTTTTTTTTTTCATTTTTTTTTTCTTGTTCATTTATTTGTCTTCATTTTGTCTTTGTATTTCTTTATTTTTTTGTTAGTTTTCTTTCTTTTGTCTTTTCCATTTGGTGTATTTTTTTATTTTTTTATTTCTTTCTAAATTTAAGTTTGGTTTACTAAAATATGTTTTCTATCGATTTACTTATTTATTTTTCATACGCTTTATTCATTTCCATATTCACGCTTCTTTCGATTTCTTTCTTTCTTCTTTTTTTTATTTTTTATATATTTGTTTGTTTGTTTGTTTCGTTGTATATTTATATACATTTTCTTTCTTATTTTCTATTTCACTCTGTCTTTTTTTTTCTACGAATTTATTTATTTGATCACGTACACTTTTTCTTCCACCTGTAGAATGAGTCTTTCTTTCGTTAGACATTTGTATCTATCTCCTCATTTCGTTTTTCCTTTCTCTTTCGTTTTTTTCTTTCTCTTTCTATTTCTCCCTCCTTTATTTTTTCTTTCTCTTTCTCTCTACTATCCATTTTTCTTTCTCTTTCGCTTTCTCTCTCCTTTATTTTCTTTCTCTTTCTTTTTTCTTTCTCTTTCTTTCTCCTCACTAGCTCTCTCTCTCTCTCTTTTCTTTCCCTTTCTCTTTTTCTCTCCTTTCTTTTTTCTTTCTCGCAAACTTCATCTTTTTTCTTTCTGTTTCTCTCTCCTTTCTTTTTCTCTTTCTTTCACTTTCCTTTCTTTTTTCTTTCTTTCTCACGCTCTCCCTCTCCTTTGTTTTTTCTTTCCGTTTATCTCTCGCTTTCTTTCCTTTTCTTCTAAGTTTAAGTTTTGTTTTCTTGAATATGTTTTCTATGAGATTTCTTTCTTTCTTTACTTTTTTTTTAAACTTCTTGTCTCTTTCGTTTCGTTGTATATTTAAATCCATTTTCTTTCTTTTCTTTATTTCTTTCTGTCTTTTTCTTTCCACGAATTTAAATATTTTTATTAACTATATTTTTTCGTTTACCATTTCTCCATTTCTTTTCGTTCATTTATTTTCCTTCCCTCTTTTCTTCCTTTCCACTTCCTTCCTTCCTTCCTTCCTTTATGAAGGTAAAAAAATGACTGCTAATTCGGCAATCCCTTACGAAGTCTTTTCGACCCCCCCCCATACGCACACACACTTTTGTTCCACTTCAACTTCCGGGATGTCTCTGTAGTTTCTTCCACACTGACACTGGCCAGCATTCCTCTTTTTATTAATCACTCATTCAACATCTGTTTTTCTCTCGCATTAATTTCTTTTTATTTATATTCACACAAACAAACACTGCAAACGCACGAACCGTTATAATATGTTGTACTTTTTATCGAAGATTTATGAAGGTTGTCCATATCCGTTGAATCTCTCCTGAAAACCAGCATGGTCCAAGCGTGTCAGGCAGGAAAAGCTATGAGATGCAGGAGAAGGTCGAATAACCAGAAGAAACCTCCGGTTTTATTGCGCCGATTTTTCTCTACGGATATACTGATTTCATCAGAAATGGAGTTTGTTTGGAATACTTTGGAATGCAAGACCCCCTACTGGTACCCTGTTGTCTACTGGCGTTATATGGCACAAAAGGAGGGGCGGCTCATTTTTTGGAATATATGTATCTTTTATGTAGTGACTTTATATGAAACTGATATCCTTCCATCTTTATCTTCATCACTTGGCATAAACATCGGTGATGACTCATAAGGTATATTTACCCGGCTTCCCCGCCAAGGCTGGATGTGATACAAGGTCGTTTTATGAGCGCCATACACATATTTATGCATATGGGTAATATGAATCGCCAGAAAGAGAAAAGGAAAGAGAGATATAGACTGTTGTGGAATAAATAAGACACCTCTAGTAACACAATTGAACTAGGAAAGACGCCTTAAATAAAGAACTCAAAGTGAGTCAGAAGAGTTCCGTTGTAGTCCGTCGTGAGATAATATTATAAGGATTGACTTATAACAAGGGCGGCGAGGATGAGATACTCATACAGAGTAGGAAAAAGTACTTTTTTCTTTGGTGCGTGTAAAAAAAGAAAACAAATAAAGGAGGAAAAAAAAAACAACAAATATTCTTTAAATATGGAAGAATTATTAGCCCATGTAATAAAAATACAACAACAGCAAACTCAACGGCAACAGCAGCAGTTGTTAGAACTCCACAAACAACAACAATATTTCACTGAAATAATACGTAAGAAAACGAAAATTTCCCCAAGAACTTTCACTCCCAACGCCGTGGCAAATGCCATACAATTCAGATGAAGTAATTAACTTTTCTTCTTAGTTTAGAAGATGTGAGCAAATTTTTAGCGAAGAATGTACTGATTGGAAATGCGGGAGAAAAACAAGACTTTTGTTGAAAAGTTAACAGTGTAGAACATGAAAAATCCTCTAATTTTTTACCACCGAAAAAGGAGACGTTTGCTTTGAAGAAACAGTAAGTATTCTGTTTGAAATTATTAGCTAGAAAAGTTTGTTATTCTATACTCGTTGGAAATTTGTGAATCTGACGAAAAAAGAAGAGAAACATTTTGTCGCATATTCTAAAATCGTTAACAAGGAGCGTGAATGATTCAAATTTAAATAAACTGACTTTGGAAATGTTAAAAGGTTATCAGCAAAAAAAAAAAGACGCAGAAATACGTGCTAGAATTTTAACGAAGCTTGAGCAAAAAAAAAAAAAAAAATAACACTACAAAAATATCGGACGAATCCTAAATCTGAAATGCGATACGTAAGAAATTGAAGAAAAGGGATGCTAAAGAAAAATGTGGAAAACGAAAAAATTATCAATATTTGGAAGGTTACATCTGGGAGACAACTGTCCTTTTAAGAATTCAAAATGCTACAAGTGTAGAAAAGAAGGACGTAACAATTTACACTGTAAAACTAAAGCAAGAAAAAGTTATCACAAAAAAAATGGCGTCGAAAAAAATAATTACAGAATACCAAAGAAAATTTTTATATGTGAAAATTAATAATGTGGGTGTAAAAAATATAACTAGACACTGGTAGTAATATCACAATAATGAATGGAGCCACATGGAAAGCAAACGGAAAATCTATATTAAAAGAACTTCGAAAATCGCGCATTACGTGTCGGGTAAGAAATTATTTTTTTATTCGAGAAATGGCTTGTAACGTCTCATTTCATAACAAGTGTGTAAAAGCTAAGGCTTATGTGTTAAAAAATGCTACAAACGTATTCGATACTAACTGTAAAAAGCATGAATTCCAAATGAAAAAAGGGTTGATACTAGTGTTTAAACCAAAACTTACCGTTCGCAGCATTCAACGAAGAATTAGACTTGAAATAGGTGTAATTGAAAAGATTTGTCATTCAAAACGGGCAGAACAAGCAGTGTATGTAAGGGAAAAAATAATAAAATTCGTCAGAGTCTGTCTATATTTCTGAGATGAGGTATTATGTACAGTATTTACATTATTCGGACTATTGTCCTCATCTTTGTCGCCATATTCATCACAACGTTTCGTCCGTTGTACGCTCCGGCCTTCTTCAGGTGGTTGGAATTTCGAACTGAACACTTTATTTCGATCACTGGGGTAGACTGTTCTAGTTCCAGACTGTTCTAGTTCCACGTTCCATCTTTGATGGATGTTAGTTATCAGTTATCTTCTGCTAATTTGAAAGTTCTCCTCTGAAAGTCCTCCACTGCCTTAACCGGGTATTGAACTCAGACTCTTTGGGTCTGTCACTGGATCTAACCACATCTTTATCCACTGTGCCATGTGTCCTTGAGGACATCTGGGTATGAATTTCTGGGTATTATAAACCTAATGTTTTCAGCAACCATTTTTACCAGTGCTCATATTGCAATTTTGCTGTTATCATTGCATGTTTTACCAGAGCTCATATTGCAACTTTGTTATCATTGCTTTTCTCTGGCACTCCGTATTACTGGTTCCCATATTGTATTTATTTCGATGCTTGGTCGGCTCAGGAGATTTTTGTGGCCTAGCATATGTGCTGATTCCTTAAGTTTACGAATTTTCCAATGGTGTTCCCTGTCTATGATCTCAACATGATCCCACAGGGGACGGTGATCTCCCTTCTCTCCCCATATGTGGTCAGCCACGCCTGATTTTTCTACTTGCCCTCGCGTTACAGCTTTCTGGTGTTCTTGAAGCCTTACCTTGAGGGGGCGGCCTGTCTCTCCTTTATATTCCTTTCTGCAGCTGCAAGGGATAGCGTACACACAGTTTTTAGTCATGTTCTCCTCTATGGGGGGGTCTCACTCGAGAGAGAGATCTGCGAAGTGTTGTCAAGCTTTTGAAGGTTCTCCTGATGTTATATGGACCGCAGATACTTTGTATTTTCTCTGATAACCCCTTCACATAAGGCAGGCAGACTGTTTTCTGAGTGTTGTTGTCCTCCTCCTCCTCTTGTACCCGCCTATCCCAGTTTTTTTGGGCTGCTACCATGTACCCAGGGTAGTTGTTTCGTTATGGTTAAGGTACGTAGATGATACCTTCATACTCTGGCCACACCAGGAAGATGTTCAGGTTCTACTGGACCTTGTGAATTCAATAAGACCTTCGATACAGTTCACAATGGAGAAAGAGAGTAAGAACACACTCCCATTCCTGGATGTACTAATATTTCGAACAGAGCATGGGTTCAAGACATCCGTATACCGTAAACCAACATTCACCGGACAGTACCTCAATTTCAACTCCCACCATCCATACAGCGTAAAGAAAGGCATCGTCCGTTGCTTACAACACCGAGCAAAAGTCATAAGTGGCGACACAGAGACGTTAGAAAAAGAATTGGGCAGTATAAGTAGTACACTACAACTGACGTTACATTTAAATAGTTGGAGATTATAGCTATCAGGAAAACAAGAACTGGGGAGGGAGTTCCACAAGTGAGAAGAGTGAGATATGAAGCTATTGGAGTAGAAGAGACGGCTATATTTAACAGTTTTCACAGTGAAAGGGTGAGAGCGAGATTCCAGCTTAGTTGATAGCTTAAATTCATGAAGTCTGGGAACAAGCGAAAGCAGCTGACTCGAGCAGTTACCGTGAAAGTATTTGTAAAACAGAGGGATGCAACGGCACGTCTGGGAGAAAGCGACTGCAGACGAGATGCCAGATCAGAGCCACATTGCATATCCGTCTTTGGATTTTATCAAGGACCTTGAGACAAACAAAAGGGATTCCAGACCATATATCGCAGCAATACTTCATGCGGAACCGCCATATAGATTAAAAACAGTAAAATCGACCTTGCTAACCGAAACGATCCTCTGTGGCTCAATCGGTAAAGCATGTCAAGCTAAATGACGGTTCCGTATAGGATACAGGTTCGATTCCTGTCGAAAGACGCTTATTTTCTATCACAATTTCTCGGATATTCAGGCCGGTAAATGTCGTTAATACTGTTTATTATAAACAGAGCATTTACTTAAATATTTGTTTCTATAAAAAGAACGTATAAACATAAAAAAATGCGTTAATATATATATATATATATATATATATATATATACACGCACATACCAGCCTGTTTCGCACCTCATTAGTATAGCTAGACATCCGATTGCTTCAAGGCGGGATCGAAACTGGACCGATTGGGCATCAGTCTAAGAATCTACTCCTACGCTATAAGCGCACGGCACTTTAAATGGCATATTTTAATGTATTATATACGTGATGTATGTAAACGCCAAATTATAACTGATGAGCAATGTGTTATAAGCAGGAGCAGCCACTGTTTTAAAAATTCCCTTTTCCAAAAGTGCTCAATCGGCGAACGAGAATAATAAAGCTTCTTAAAAGGTTTCAACTCGACCACGCCGAAATGATGTAAACCGTGACTTACCGTTCAGTAAGCCAACAATAAGATCGAAACCCGAGCCAGAAAGATATTGTTCGATATTAACATAAATTAATAGAGGGGGTTGAGAGTGGTAGTTAAAGAGACAATATAAAGTATAGGGAGGGGTTAATTTTATATCTCTCTTAAGTATCTCTTAGACATCGAATTTTCTATCAAACATTGTAAACTATCTTTTACATAATTTTGTTAAAACAAAATTATAACAACTCCATCTCTCCTTCCCCCCTATCTCTCTCTTTACCATAAGACTCACTTGTATACATTTTCTACAATTCATTTCCGTTTTATTAACCATCTAAATAGGTCAAGGTTCTGTCACTCCTCCTACTCCAATATAAAACATACTTAAGAGAGATATAAAATTAACCCCTCCCTATACTTTATATTGTCTGTTTAACTACCACTCTCAACCCCCTCTATTAAATTACAAAAATTACACTACCCACCAATTTCTAATCCCATTTTTCCTCTCAATTCGTTGTTGGAAGTTTTACCTGATGATCCTGAATCCTTAAAAAAGGATTTAAGTGAAATAAATTATCGTAATGGTACCTTAAAGTGGTTTGTTTTTCATTACATTATATATATATATATATATAGGATGTCCATAAAGTTCGTGTGCACTTTAAACGATTTATAACTTTATTTGTATTTGCGATAGAAATAATCTGTAAAAAATGTTATAAAGTTTAATCTACCTAGTTTTAAGTCTAGCAAAAATAACTAATGTGATTTCAGGCATTACTGAAAATCAGTTGGTAAATATTTTCCGTTAACTGCAAAATCGTATTACCCTTTGTATTGCTAATGATGGAGGACATGTGGAAACTTCAAAAAAATTTCAATAAAACCTTAAAAAAATATAGATTTACTTCTTTCTAATCCTTTTTCAAAAATAATTCTATCGCAAATACAAATAAAGTAATAATGTTTTAACGTGCACACGAACTTTATGGATACCCTGTATATATATATATATATATATATATATCTATATATATATATATATATATATATATATATATATATATATATATATATATATATATATATATATATAACATAATGAAATACGTCTACTTGTGAAAATCTGCCACAGGCGTCAAATCATTCGTATACCACACAATGAGACACCGCTTCCTCTCGAAAAATCCATCAATTTGAAGTAAAGATATTCGGTAATTTATCATCTTTTTCATTGACGCCAAAAAATCAACTTTAATGGATCAATAGCTAACGGTGGCGTTATCTCGGTGTTTCCCAACTAGGTCACTATTTTCGGTTAAACCAGGAAGAATATTTAGTATCTCAGAGGAAATCTGTGACCACAAAGAGGCTAATTCAAACTTTTGGTATTTTGTTACTATCTACTATTCTACTATGCAACTTTGCATTGGACATTTTCTAATCTTCTCGATTTTTAGTTAATAAGAGTTCTCGTTTAACTTAACAGTCATTAATGAACTGACAGACTCCTAATTTCAATAACAAAATACATAAATTTGATGCTAATCTCACGCCTGGAATACGATCGCCATCTTATCGTTTTTAATTTTATGTACTTTTATTTTTCTATTATCTTTTATTCTTATTTTATTATATGAGACGTCCCAGGCTGAACTTCATAATTTTATTTACTATTCATTTATTTCCTCAATAGGAGTAGATTATTGATTCAGTTACCACACGGGTCAGACTCCTCTCAGGTCTTTTGAACAAGAGCAGAGATTTATCCTGTGTTTCCTGTTTAGGGTTGGGTTTCCGGTTCTTTCTACAGTCTATTTCAACTTCTAATGGCCGATATACAGGGGAACCTATACCATAAGAATTATATTTACTATTACTTTTAACACATCAGTGTGCACCTGGAAATTGCTTCAGGAGGTTTTCAAAATGAAAATACATCACTGGAAGAAGCACTTCATAAACCATAGACGGGAATAATGATGCATCTAATTTGCTTTAAATGTTGAAGATACTTGCATGAAGGTTTTTCAAAAAAAGAGATGCAAACATGCATTTACACATGAACCGTAGAGCTTAGGGGAACGCATAACAAATGAAAAGAAAAAAAAAAGGCCCAGCATTTTTGCGCTTATAGAATAAGTTCAAATTTATCATTATACTGATGATTTTGGTTTGACTTACATTCTCTTTTAGTAACTTTTATGCATAAATATAGGAAAGCAAGTTAAATAAAGTTGGCATGCTTCATTCATGTAGTGAAATCTTCTCACATTTCAATGTTATTTTGGTTGGGTGGTTGATTCTGCTTAGCGGCAGATCAACCACTATTGCTTATTTAATACTTATTTTGAACTCAATTTTATGGCTTCGACTAAGTGTATTTTGAACGCAGTTGTATGCTTTCAACTAAAGATAAAACGTATTGTTGGCCATTTTACATTTTATAACAAACTCGTGGCTAATTCTACTATAAAATGTATTGCTGGTCAGTTTGCTTTACAAAAGGTAATTGTGGTAATTTTACTACAAATATTTATTGTCGGTAATTTATATATATATATATATATATATATATATATATATACAATGCATTTTTGTTTCGATGCTCCGAAACAAGAATGCATATTTGTACTGAGCAAGTTGATCTTCCTATAAATATGTATTGTTGGTAATTTACATATATATATATATATATATATATATATATATATATATATATATATATATATTTATCCGAATGTAATGAGAACGAAAATAACTTAAATTCTAACGTTCACAGCATTCAAAAAAGGGTTCAATATCAAGAGTAGAGCAATAATTATTTACTAGAATTTTTAGACACTATCAAAAACAACTTGCTCACTACAAACACGCATTTTTGTTTCGAAATTTGGGTATAATATAATAATAAAAATTTAAATTTCATCTCTCTGATAGATGTCGGTATCTGTAAAGAAAGATCATTTACTTAAATGCATTAGATCTATCAAAATAACGTATAATCAGAATATATATATATATATATATATCTGCGTGTGTGTGTGTGTATGTGTGTGTGTGTGTAATGTTGGTTTTTCTACTATAAAAATCTAATTTTATACTTTCATAGTATTTTGTTTTCGATTATGGATTCCCTATTGGCCCATATCTGGGATACAAACAGTTGCTAGCAACCTCGGTTAATGTGAACCTGGGAACAACGGAAATTAAGAGCTGGTTAAACACTCCTCAAAACCTGCAACTCCCGAATACAGGCCTTGGTACCGGATGTAGTTTATCGTCATACACAGAATTCAATAGTATTACGAGAAACAGTTTGAAGCTACATTTTAAAGTGAAATATAAGTTCCCTTCAGTAAAGGTGTCATGGGTATTTCTTTAAGAAATCAAAATGTCATGAAGTCAGTGATTTAAAAAGAAATCAAAAGGTAACCCATTACGGCCCATAATAAAAACCCGGGATTGGGTATAAAAATGAACATAAAGATCCATAAACTACAGGTTTATAAAAATTAATTATACGTTTCTGCTTTTAACCAATCACTTCCCTTTGCTCCCAAAATGGGACGATGAGCCTCAGTGGGTTAAGAGAAGTTAAGAAAGCGAGAGGAAGGGCGAGGTTTCATTTGCGAGAAATTCTTACAGCTGATTCGAGCAAATGAGAAAACTGTACGACAAGCAATTTATCATGAGTGACTTACACTAATGATGCCATCAAACAAATAATTATCTTTGATGAAATTTCAAACTCCGGTATAATGGGGTCATAAAAGAAAATGAAAGAAAGAAGTATATAAATGATATAGAAGATGCACCATGTAATTGAGAACAGATGATAATATAATGGAAATTTAAACATATTCAGTAGAAAAGTCAGTATATATTTTTAGTTCGTATGTCTACATTTAACATGTTTTTGTTTTAATCTCCGATAATAAATAATATTTATCTCTACTCTGTATTGAGCCCTCTTTTACATTAAATGTTACGGATAGTAGACTTATACTCTATTTGTTCTTATCTCACACACACACGCGCGCACATATATATATATATATATATATATATATATATATATATATATATATATATATATATATATATATATATATATATTATATATATATATATATATATAATTTAATTTGTAGTAGAAACAAATCAGTACTTGAGGAAAAATGGGAAATAAAAAAGAAAGAACTATGAACATTAAACCAAGCCGAAAACAATCGTCCAGTGTTCAATCTCCAAGTCCAAAGAAGTAAAAAAAAACGCCAAAACGAGTAAAAAGACAACTATGTAAAGTGCTCAATACACTAAGTAGAGCGATAACCTAAAGTAATCCCAAGGAGCTAGGTTTGCCTGGATAAAAAATTAAATTATATATATATATATATATATATATATATATATATATATATATATATATATATATATATATATATATATATATATATATATATATATATTAGTGACTATACACAATATCCAACGTCGATAGTATGACTCGGAGTTTCATGCAATTTTTTCAATTTTCAAGTACGGAACATTTACTGACCGTTATCGAGTTCGCGTTCTCGTGGTGATGATTCAAAAATGTATTTAATTATTCTTGCCTAAAATATTATAATTAATTATTAATAATCTATATCATTCAAATTTCTTAAGTTCGAAAGGTGATGTATTAAAAATTATTTAAATTTAGATTTAAAACAAGATGTCAAGGGATATAACTTTCTTTTTTGCATAAAATACCATAGTTTTACCAATTAAAATAGTACTCAGGGTGTAAATATAAATATAAGGGTGCAAATAAAAATAATAGGTCGGGACTATATATCTAATGTGTTTGGAAATAAGCTTTATAATTACAAAGGTGAAATTATATATACACTAGTTATAAATTAACCGAGTACAGTCATATTGGATTATATTGGATTATATTGGATTATATTGGATTATATTGAATTATATTGGATTATATGTGGGTATAGATATGTAAGAAATGTTATTAATGATGGGTTCTAATAATATTAATAGTTGTTGCATATTTTATCAATATAGCTCTACTATTGTTCCAATATATAACGATATCGACAGGGAAATTTCTACAGATTATTCTCATCGAACTGAACATTATCTTATACAATCGTGAACTGAGGAATTAAGAATCATGTGTAATCTCAAATAGGAAAACCGTGAAATTTACATGGGTTAAAAAAAATAAAAATAATATTAATAATAATAATAATAATAATAAGAAGAAGAAGAAGAAGAAGAAGAAGAGGAAGAATAGTATTCATATTAATATTATATATATATATATATATATATATATATATATATATATATATGTATATATATATATATATTGTGTTATCATAAAAATTATAGGAAAACCGGAAACACAATAAAGTGGATATACTTGCTTTTGTTACCCATAATGTCCCATTAACCAACTTATATAAATAGTCGAGCTATAACCCAACACAAATGATCGAAAAGTTTTCGTTCAAGCACAAGAAAAAAAATGTCGTCAGTCGATGTTGACCTTAGTATCCAATCACATATTTACACACACTCTATCGCTGATATTTAACTCTTTTACCGTTAAATATAGTATACTTTATATATATATATATATATATGAGAGAGTGTGTGTGTGTGTGTGTGTGTGTGTGTGTGTGTGTGTGTGTGTGTGTGTGTGTGTGTGTCTCGCACTAGAACAATGAAAATTATCTATTGATGGGAATGAGCGTGGCCACAACAAAACTTTAATTTGTGACTTTTATATTTGGTAAAAACGCTTGTGGTCAAAGCTTGAGCTTTTTTTTTATCAGATAAAAATAAAAACATCTACTCTTTGAAATTGAATCTGTTTAGAAATTCTTTTTGGTCCTTGATTTCAATATCAGTTCGGTCTTTTACTCCAAAGTTGTATAGGAATTAATTGAGTCATTGATCAGCCTCACGTTCAGCTTTAATTGTAAGCAAAAAAGTACCTGGCCCTCTTTTGTGGGAAATTCAAACAATTTTCAGCGCAATATTACTAGCATTTACTTTGAAAGTGCTATTTTTATACCAGCTTCTAAAGGCTCTTGTTCGCGCTGGATAAAATCTGTTTCATCTTTCCATTATTTGATAAACTAAAAACAAATTTTAAACATAAACTCAGGCAACTGTTTATATGCACCTTGATAATAGTATATGTTTGTATATGTGCCTTCTAAATTTTATCTTTTTAAGGATATCTTCGATACACCCACACACACATACATACATACATACACACTCACATATATAATAATAATAATAATAATAATAACAACAACAACAACAATAATAATAATAATAATAATGTACTCTCCCATCGGTTTTGACGTATGAGAATCTGACAGCTTACTTGATTCAGTTATGAAATTTAGTGTGATAATCTTAAGTGGAATTTAAGACCCACTAGTGATTTACAAAGGAGGCCACATATGGAGCAAGTGTGTTTCCTCCTTTGTAAATCACTAGTGGGTCTTAAATGCCACTTAAGATTATAATATTTTATATATATATATATATATATATATATATATATATATATATAAGATTATAATATTATATATATACAAGATTATAATATTATATATATATATATATATATATATATATATATATATATATAATTCACATGCATACAGTAATGATTTTTTTAAGCGTTTCACCCCAAGCAAGGCGGGAAGCCACTATGACGCAAGGGGTTGCAGAAGATTTGGAGCAAGATCAGATAGGAGTGATAGAGGAAAGGATGAGGAGAAGGATAGTGGAGAGATCAAGGCAACTGAAGATGTCGATTGATATTACATTTGAATAGTTGAAGATTATAGCTCTCAGAGAAACTGAAATAGGGAAGGGAGTTCCACAGACGAGAGGTGAGAGATATGAAGCTATTGGAGTAGAAGAGACGGCTACATTTAGTAGCTTCAGCAGCGAAAGAGTGAGAACGGGATGCCAGCCTCGTAGGGCGCTTGAATTCATGAAGACTGGGAACCAGCGAATGCAGCTCCTCGGAGCAATTACCATGAAAGTATTTGTAAAAAAGACAGAGAGAGGCGACAGCGCGTCTGTGAGAGAGCGACTGTAGACGAGATGCCAGAACAGGATCAGTTATATTGCATATCCGCCTCTAGATCTTATCAAGAACCCGGAGGCAAACAGAAGGGGCCCCGCACCATATATGGAAGCAATACTCCATGCAAGAGCGAATGGTTGATTTGTAGATTTGAAGGATCGATTCCGGTGAGAAAAATTTCCTGGCGTGGCACAGGGAGTCAACTTTCCTTGCGGTGGACGAAGCAATTGACTCAATGTATTTGTGCCATCTCAGGTCAGCAGTCAATGTGAGACCGAGCAGCCGCAGAGAGGTGCTCTCGAGAAGTTGAGCGTCAGACGTTCTAATGGAGGGCAGGGAAGGATCTCTGTGGTGATTAATGGAGAATAGTTTTGTTTTTGAGGCATTAAAGTTGACCAGCCAATTTCTGCCCCAGTTCACAACCGACTGGAGCTCCTTTTCGAGACGCACGGCCAGGTGAGTTTTGTCAACGACAATAGATTTGTTTTGAGGCAGGAGTAAATTGTAGTGTCGTCCGCGTAGATGCAAACTTGGGAATCTATGGCGTCAGGAAGGTCGTTGATGAAGATAAGGAATACTAACTGCTGGAGATAGTATTTCCGGTATGGTCTAGTTCATTGCAACCATTTTATACATATAATAAATTTGACTAATTTGTATCCTAGCGAACCCCAAATTATCAATGGGTATCCCCAAAATTCTTGTCGACTACACGTAACCTCCCATTTTTTGATAATGTCTGAATTAATATGGTGGGTGGAGTTAGAGAAGACCAGGCGCGTTCTGATAGGTTTTTGTGCGTCATTGTTGATGTACGTGGCCCTTATTTTAGAGGAGAACATATACTGGGTGTAACAGAAAAATTGTCCAAATCTGAAAGAGCATGGGATAATTATACATCCCACTAAATGTTTAATATCGAGAAATCCACTAAACTAATTTCAGACACTTTTTTACCAGGTTTTCAGATAGGGCGTTTAGCCATCTTGTCGTAAGAATCACCGAAAAACTATTTGAGTTATTCAGCTAGAAAAAGAACAGGTTAAAATCGTTATGTGCCGGCCCCACTATGTCTTCTCAATTGAGCAATGGTGAGAGGAAAAAGATCATTCAGACCATCAGTGTTGGTACCAACGTTCATACACTGGCTTCCATTTTCAAAGTCCATTCAAGAAGCATCAAGAGAACGGTGAATAAGTTTTAAAAAGAGGGAACAGTAGAGAGGAAAACTGGATCAAGAGTTCACAACAGGAAGAGGGATCATCATTTCGACTTAGAGCTAAATACATTCTTATTGTTCAAAGTAGAGTTCAATAGTGTTACAAAAACCTCGGAGAATTCCAGTAAGATATTTTGAAACATATCTAAGATGCAACGGTTCAAACCTTAATGTGAGAATTGGACAATTTTGCTGTTACACCCGGTAGTTTGCCCTTAACCCACACCTGTGAACGCTGTCAGTATTACGCAACAATAACGTATATTAATGTACTCAAAATTTATTAACAGTTACTTATTATAAGTAATAGATTACAACTGGTTCCGAAACAAGAAAATTCTTTATAACTCAATCTAATATATATATATATATATATATATATATATATATATATATATATATATATATATACACACATATGGGTATATTAAAAAACATGCGTATACGTAAATATACTTCCATGTGCATATATATTTTTCTCGTGTGTTATAAAAACAGTGTTCAATGTTATATTATAGGGCTGTTAAATATATATTAGTGTATATGTTGTTCATGATGACAGTCGTTTTTGAGTATAGAATCCAGAGGTTAGCAGTGAATATTTTGAAGACAGCAGGAAAGCGTTGTTCAGGTTAGCAGTGGATATTTTGGTAAAAGTAGCAGAGCGTAGTCTGTCCTTCTGTTTCTCTTCGTCTGACAAGCTGGACTGAACATTCGGGTAGAGTAGACAAAATGGCCGCCTTTATACACGACGAATTGAATGTTCTATGTCTTCTGATTGGTTAACCTTCTATTGGTGGACTATAAAGTGAGTCAAGTCATTTGGGCTGACTTACTAGTACATAATGTATCCAAAATTTGTAACAGTGTATACATAAGTCGATATATAATTCATATAAGTAAAAGGTTTACCACTTCGCCGATTGATGTTGCATTTAGCATGCCGACACCAGGGTTTCATAGAAGGATACTCTGAGAATAATTCCGTCCACTCATCAGACGATCAGCAACTGACTGTTTATACTCCCGATTTTTCTTTTTTATGCGCAGTTTTCATTTGTGAAAGTTTTTTTTTTCGTTGTGCATATGTGCGTGTGCGCATGTGCGCCCATACTCCCTTCAGTGCATACGTGTAGAATGTTGTGAGTATTGGTTCTTTTTCGTCGTTTTTTTTTTTTCACACTCACACGTTAACCTTTTCTCTTCATGTTCATGCTGTTACCAGTTGACTTCCGGTTTTCTAGACATGTTGTCAGTGTTAATTTTTCAGCATTCTAGTATTTTAACATGTGTGCATGTGTGGAGAAAGTGAGAGATCTAGATGGCTAGATTATATACATTACGTCCATCATATATGTTCCAAAGGTTATCACATCCGGCGGTGATAGTGGGGACAGTCTCCGATTGTCTATAAAATATTTCCGTGACATGTGTATCAAATAGTCTCTAATAAGTCTAGCTCCAAGTCGGTTAATTAGCGAAGGCGAACAACTGGCGCCTCATAAGGATCTGATTCTGGTAAATAGAGATCGATTACCAAGAAAGAAAGAAAGAAATTCCTTGTAGAAGTAGTAAAAAAAAAAATCTGATTTTGAATCGCTGCTACCTTGAGGTCATATCTAAACAGCGGAAAGTCTTTGTAAGTAAATCCAGATAAAGAAAAAAACACGGATTGGGCGCCCGAAGGCGGTTGATGGTGAACACTGAAAATTTTCTGGAAATTTCTGCAGCCATGCAAGCTACAAATGTAATGGCTTATATTTCTTTGGCTCTTGGCCGCACAGGATGGTATTGGGGGATGTAGTCGGTGCAGTGTCCCGGTTTCACATATACTATCTCCCAGGCATGCGCTCTAGAGACGTCAGTCTGGTCTCACCACCAAAGGAATAAATTTTGACTAAATAGAGCACTATCTTTATCTAGAAGCATAAACAAATGCCAACTATATTTATATATGTATGTGTATAGCTACATAGATACATGTGCATATTTAATATTACTCAGCATTATTTATGGCGAATTGTGAATATTGTCGCATGTAAACTTTTGAAACCGTTAAAAAGAAAAAGAAAAAAGGAGAAAAATAGAAAAAATTTAAGAGTAAATTAGAAAACATGAAGAAGAAAAGAAAAAAATAGGAAATAAGGAAAAGAAATAGGAAATAAAATAAGAAGAAAAATAGAAAAGCAGAAAATAAAAAGGAAATATTATAAAAGAAGACGTAGATTGTAATGAAGAAAAATAGACGGGAAGAGTCCTAATTAATTAGGTTTATTTTACGGCATATCTAGCTCAGTGGCTTATTTAATGCCGATAAGATTTTTTGTTGCTGGTAAGATTTTTCCTTCAAAAATACATTGGTTGTAATAATTTTTCATCCAAAAGTTCTTTGTTGGTTTGTTTAATTTTGTTTTGCGATATATCAAGGACAATGAGATATTTAAAGCCGACTAGATGGTAATATTTTTTTTTCTTCAAAAATTTATTTCATAGTGTTTTGACCTCAGTTAAGGAGTTAACTATTTATCCATCTCTGGGACCCTAATAGGTGCTACAACCCTGGCTCAGGGTGAACGTGGGAACACCAACAATTACGATGTCGTTCCACGCTCCTCAAAACCTCCTAAGCAAAGGCCTTCCTGTTGGACGTAGTTTATCGTCTTACCCAGAACGCAGATATAGTTCATGGTCATACTCAGGATGCTGATGTAATTTATCGTCTTACCCAGGACGCGGATGCAGTTCATCGTCATACGCAGGACGCGGATGTAGTTTATCGTCATACCCAGAACGTAATTTCGGGGTTTGACCCACTTCCTAAATTTTGATGAAATGACCAAAATTCACATTTGTAAGTGCTTCTTGTGTGGATCCAAAACTTTTCAGCACACTGTCACAAAAATATAAATAAATAAATACACGGAGAGCAAGCAGGAAAGAAAGAAATACACGGAGAGTAAGCAGGGAAGAAAGAAATACACGGAGAGTAAGCAGGAAAGAAAGAAATACACGGAGAGCAAGCAGGAAAGAAAGAAATACACGGAGAGTAAGCAGGGAAGAAAGAAATACACGGAGAGCAAGCAGGAAAGAAAGAAATACACGGAGAGTAAGCAGGGAAGAAAGAAATACACGGAGAGCAAGCAGGAAAGAAAGAAATACACGGAGAGCAAGCAGGAAAGAAAGAAATACACGGAGAGTAAGCAGGAAAGAAAGAAATACACGGAGAGCAAGCAGGAAAGAAAGAAATACACGGAGAGTAAGCAGGGAAGAAAGGATAAAAGAAAACTAGAAAGAAATGATACAAAGATAGAAAGAGAGAAGGAAAGAAAAATTGTAAAAGAAAAAAGTATTCATACAACGTTATCCAGAATGTGAAAGAAAACGGGAATAAATATCTAAATAAATAAATAAAAAAGAACAGGTAATTGACTGAGAAAAAGAAGATAAGGTCTTAAAAAATGAAACCAAGATGTAGGAAAAGTGAGCAATGGCGAATGAAAATATATGAATAATAAATAAATTTTAGATGTGAAAAGAAAACGAAGGAAGAATGAAATGAAAGAATATCAAAAGAAATAAAAATGAAATATTCACACACACACAAAAAAAAAAGACAATGGCAAAACTTAAACGAAGAACTGAAACATCAAAGTAATAACCTGATCGACGAAATGCGCTGATGTTTTAAAGAAGACATTTCCCATCACCCGGTGCATTAAGAACAAATAAAAATCGATATTTCTCATGTGATAAAATATTTATTGCAATGGAAGCACCTGTTCTTGTGAAAATAAAAAAAAAAAGCTAAAACAAAAAAAAACGAGAACCTGTAAACCTCGAATCCAAAATAAAAAGTTCTGATTTTGAAAGTATTATTTTTATTTTGTATTTATCTTTCCGTGAAATATTTCATGGTAAAAATTCTGTTTAAAAAACAAAGGCAAACTAAATTTGAACCAACCTCGATGCGTATCACTAATCTAAAATGAAGAAACTGTAGGTGAGAAGATTGTTTTTTTGTTTGTTTGTTTTTCTTTTAAATATGAATTAGACACAAGACAAGTCTTGTCTCTTTTGAACATTCAGAGTCTTATATTCCGGGTGAAATACTTGCGCTAACATTTAAACAAAACATCCAGTTCTATAGCTTCTTGGTAATCGATCGGTAGGATAAGTTTCATTTCATTTGTTCCGAGCTCCTAGAAGAATGGAAGATGTTTATAATGTGACGAATTCAGTTCTGTTATTACTTTATGAACAAGCATAATGCATAATATTAACTCATGCAGCTTACAATTATGACCTAGTACTGTCATACTTTTATCTCTGTTTGGGTCTTTGAAGGAAGCACTCGGATCACAGTAGTTCTCCAATGATGATAAGGTGAAAGTATTTATTTTAGATAAAAAAGCAGCCAATGACCATCTATGAGACTCGTATACATGCATTTTATTTCATGCTGGAATATTGTAATTCAGAAGGAAAAGAATGTTTAGAACTAGATTTGAAATAGATACCGAATTTACATTCAGATTATCATCCTCATATTTTTTTTATGAAAACTTTTCGGCCGTTGTGTCTTTCGGCCTTCATCAATTGCGTATCGTTCTGGTGTGATATACTATTTGTCGGTGCCGCGGTAAAACGAAAGAAAATTTTGTTAAAACATAATAAAGTGTCATGTAGCGAGAGACATTGAAACGAGAAGGGTTAATACCAAAAACCCGTGGGAAGAAATGAGGATTTAATTCACACATAAACGACTTGAATTGTATATCGAGCAGTTTGAACAATGAAAACATGACACAGACTTAGGGGGCAATGTTGATTGACACACAGTTGCAAATGCAGGCTAAAAAGCGAAAAAGTAGATTTTGTAAACCATTGAATTTGGTTTTCTTGGACGGAAAATAGTCGAGGTAGCAGTCGCAGTTAAGACATCGAGGGGGATGGAGGAACCATCCACTAAAGAGGTCGGTGAATAGAGGATAATAAAAGAGAGGATGGAGATGGGATCCCCTAAAGTCATGTCATAAGCCGGAGAGGATTCACCAAAATGCTTCTACCCCGCCATACCCTTATGCCAGTTTGGGCTAATGTCCATAAATACGAATGCGCGAAGCGAATTCTTCAGACCAGAGACGGAGACCGAGATGGAGACAGGAGAGAGACCGCAGAGAGTTCGTCCCAGCCACCGCCACCGGTCATGATAACCCCAACGTGACAACCTGCCGAAGAGAACCTCCAGACTTCAGCCTTGTGCCAAACTTTACCAAAGCAGAAAGCCGAACTTTACCAAGTCAACAACGATGATATAACTTCCGATTTAGACGCGGGTTGGGCTGATAATTAATTGCATGCGAAATCTGATATAACCAATTATTGTACGAAGGACTGATATGAAAACATTATTTATTTTTTGTTCAATTTATTCCAGTTATTTTTTCTCTGTACGTCTTCGCCCTGCTTGAACCTGCGCAACACAAGAATACCTGCGACGATTAGATCTTGGCCTCCTTATGATTAAGCTTAAATCAGAACGTTGGATAGGGCAGGTCTGAGATCGAAGCGATCTTCATCGATCAGACGCTGTGTTAGAATTATTGGACGGCCAGGTAGGGTGTTGTACGATTAGGCTCAATAGTTTAGCGGATTAGCCTGGTTCGTGAATTTTGTGATATAGTAATTGCGAGTTCAATCCCTGTGCCGGGCAGTATGTACTAAATGAGCAGTACTAAGACTAAGAACTAGAGAAGATATCATGGGCAATGGAACAAAAATATTCTAACCCCGTAGATTATATAAAGGATTCATCTGAAGAAGGCCAGAGGGCGCAACAGCTGAAACGACGAGACAAAAAAAAAAAGTTGTGGACAATAGTTCGAATGTAAATAGTGTAAATAAGGATAATTCTTCATCACAGAAATTTGATTTGCAATCCTAAGAATTTTTGTTTTTATTCTTGTATGTCTTATGCACTTTTACTATAAAACCTATTTTAGTAAAAAAAATTAGAAAACAGAAGCAGGCATTACTTTTTGACCAACCCCCATATGTTCAAAATAAGGTGATAATCAAGTAAAATTCCTGACAATCACGTGAAACCAATAATTAGGAATTCTCTTCTGGTAGCCTTATCAACCCTGGTCACGTTTTAACATATCATAAACATCTTGATGAGTGTGGTTATTATCCGGGCCGGTTCTATGTTGTCCCTCCGTTAAAGCTTTCTGCACCAACGCTGTGTTGAAAGACCCACAGAAAGGGATAGATGGATGACTGGATTGTTGATTTGTTTTACTAGCATATCAACCTCTGTGGTTTATTTAATGCTGAAACTGCATTTTTATTTAGGAATATTTCAGCACTTTTCAAGTGGCTGTGAAGGATTAAAATTGTTTTCAAAATATCACAAGTTATATAGTTCAGGAGTACTTTAAAACATAAGTTGTCTGGTTCAATATGCTTGCTCTAATTTCTATAGAAGCTGGAAGTTTTTTTTTATTTTCTTCGGATATCCTATTACAAGCAGTATAACCCGCCTTCGACCGGGTCTTTCATTACTGGAAATTTTTGCCGTTCAATTGGAGCAGTTTAAGTTTAAAGTCAGTCCACCCGAAAATCAATATTAGTAACAACAACTGGGTGCAACTGAGGCACATCCCCAAATGGGGGGATTAACAATTTGAATGGAGGGTGGCCCTGAAAAGGGCAGTTTTTGTGTTCTCAATCTTACAAGGAAGAAACCTCTTCTATGGACCGTCATAATAATAATAATATACGATAATTTTTATTTATAACATATTTTTTTTATAATTCTAATAATCTTTTGCGTTAGATTTTAACTTTCTAAATCGATTGTACGCTGTTATTTTACTGATATTTCATTTTGCCTTTGATTTTTGGCAAAGTTTAAAAAATCAGTTTATTCGATTTTTCACCTTCAAGGTTGTAATTTTTTCCAGCCAATTTGAACTCAAACCCAACTCTGAAGAATAATTTATCAAACAAAAAATTTCATCGAAATCGGATGGAAACTGTGGAAACGCATAAACAACATCCGATCACACACACACATATACATACACACATATTTTGAGAATTATAGATATAGATTTGGCCAGTAGGTACATTTTTGAATAGTATGTTAATCTTTTGAGCTTGATAATAGTTGCTATCCATTTTTTGTACTTACATTCTATCAAAATATATTTGACTGTGAGGAATTGGTTACAGTGAATACACTGAGGTGTAGTTTCTACCTTGAGTATGTATGTGGCGATTTTCCAAGCGTAGCTCAGATGTGGCACAAGGCCGAAAGTATGGGGCACCTAGTGAGGATCGAACTCACTACTCAGTCGTAATTGTTCTAGGGGAACAAGCTTGCTAGCCATTACACCACTTGGAGGTGCTTCCTTGGGTATGTATGTGTGTCAAGTGTGTGTGTCCATTTTTTATTCTGTTGGACACTATGTCTTGTCTGCAGAAAGGGACTTTCATGAAATGATCACTAACGCAAACATGATTGGGTCAGACGAAGGGATAAGTCGGTCAATTGCAATAGTTGTCGGTAGTGTTGGCGTTGTTTCAAATACAGAACTGAAGAGGCAATTCGTAACATTTTTTTTTTTAATTTTTTCACACCAAGTCAGTCAGTTAAGCGTCACGGATGAAACAAGTTTGTGCGATCATGTATCTTTCGATGCATGACTGACGAAGCAGATTTTTTCCTGTAGTAGGTTGCCATTTCTTTATGTAGTAGACTGATTGCCAACCAAGTTTAAAGAACCCAGTTTGTCTTGCTATTCAACCCATAGCTGGGAGAGAAGAGATGGATTCCTCCCAAGGGTAGGTGTGCATGAGTGAATCTAACGAACTCGGCTGGAATACGAACTCGGATCTCCGAGTTCTCACTCCGACCCGACAACAGCGCACATCCATTTCTCACCAAGCAAGGCAATAAAGCCACTAAGACGCAAGGCGGTTACTGAGCGTTACAGAATATGAGACAAACTATTAAGCAGAGAGAACAATAAAAGAATAGGAATCAAGAAGATAACGATTGACATTGTATTTAGATTTTTGAAGATCAAAGTTGAACTTTTTTGAAGATCAAGAAGAGATCAAAAGAGAGTTCCACGAGCGAGAAGTGCGAGAGAAGAACTGTTAGCATAGAACTTAAGGCTGCATCTAGCCACTTCAATAATAAAACATTGAGAGCCAGTAGGCAATCTATTCGTACGCTTAACTTCCTACGTCAAACACCAGGAAGAATGACATTGTTAGTGGTCAAGATTTAATGAAAGCATAATTGAGAGAATCGTGATGATATGTAGATAATACAACTTGTAGCAGGAAGGAGCTAATTCATTGAGAAAGGAAATAAGCGTGAACAGCATCCTTTTGTTTTAATGAAACATTATCATTGTGGACCTTTTACATTATAAGCCGCGTATTCCTGCTGACGCCAATTATTGGATCCGCACCGAAGCATCTTCTGGCGTCAAATCAGAATTATATCTTCACAGAAATTCTTTGAATAGCGCCTTCTTTCACGTCGTCATTGATTGCGGGCAATTAATTTCAGCATTTCACAAAGCCTGCTGCTGGCAGGACTGAATAGGTAGCCAGCAGCCAAACGGTTGTCAGCAGAAACAAGAGATTTCAATCATCGTGGTTTAGTGAGAAAATAGTGACAGACCCCTCTCCGACAAAACCACCCAAGAAGCACACGTTGTCTCGCAATGTATAAAATCCACCTTTTTTTTTCAGTAAGAGTTAAACGTGCCATAAGTGGGATCGACGAATCGATTTCAAGTTCTTCCTTTGGTATTAATGTCCTTTGAAAAAAAAAACGCATGAATTCAGTAAAAATTCGGAGATGAATCACTGTGAGTTCAAAATCTTAGATGAAGCAACTGGACACAACACCATTTTCTTTGCCAAGATGTAAAGGTGCTTCACAAATAATAATGAAAAAAGGAATATATAGAGAGAGACGTGATAATGCACGCCATAAGTGGGCATGGTAATTAAATATTAATTAAAACAAAAATGAAATATCTGCAGTTTCTCTTTGAGACTGAATGGTAGTTTATCCAGTAGAATTTTGGCGGGCAAATATTTTTTCATTGTAATTAGTGAAACAAGGAAGAAAACTATTTTCTAAAATAACATACACACACACACACATATATATATATATATATATATATATATATATATATATATATATATATATATATATATATATATATATATATATATATATATATATATATATATATATATATATATATATATATATATATATATATATATATATATATATATATACACACACACACACACCAGGTGTAACAGCAAGATTGTCCATTTGTTAGATATTAAGCTTTGGAACAATTATGCTGTAACATGATATGGACTATTTTGCTTTTATGTGTCTGTGTGTGTCCGTGTCTGACCTGCATCCTATATGGAACTACAGAACGGTTCTTTGTAGCCTAACTGTAAGGCGCGTTAGCGTAAATGACGGTTCCGTATAGGATGCAGGTTCGAATCCTGTCAAAGAACGAATATTTTCTATGAAAATTTCTCGGACATTCAGGCCGGTAAGTTTTATTTAATACTGTTTATTATAAACAGAGCATTTACTTAAATGCTTGTATCTATAAAAAGAACGTTAAACATAAAAATGTCTTTAATAAGTAAATTGTCGGACTTTGTCCATTTCGTAATATATGACGTCATATATATATATATATATATATATATATATATATATATATATATATATATATAAGCTATGAAAAACTTGGTAATCCGTATGGGTAATCCCAAGGAAGATGAAATCCTGAGAGCTCAATGTAAATCCAGTGCTAATATTAGGTTGGTGCAAAAATAATTTCGTTTTCTCACATATGTTACTATGTGAGAAAACGACATTATTTTTGCACCAACCTAATATTTAAAAGAAAAACAGAACACTTTAAGGTACCATTATAATAATTTATTTCATCAAATCCTTTTAAAGGACGCCGGATCATCAGATGGCACTTCCAAAAATGAAATGAAACGAAAAATGAAATTAAAATTGATGGGTAGTGTAAGTTTTTGTAATTTAACAGAGAGCGTAAGAGGGATAGTTAGAGATACATGGTAGAGTATAGGGAGGAATTAATTTCATATCTCTCTCAAGCATACTTTATATTGTGGGAGGAGGAGTGACCAGACCCTGACCTATTTAGATGGTTAACTTAACGGAAGTGATATATTGAAATGGGAGAGAAGTAGGGAGAAAAGAAAAAGGAAAAAGAAAGAAGAGGGGGAGGGAGAGAGGGAAGTAAAGAGAAAGAGGCTGTAATTGGGTTTTAGCAATTTACGTAAAGAATAGATTTTAATGTCTAAAAAAATTTGATGTTTGCTATCAATTTAAATATTTAATTTTATATATATATATATATATATATATATATATACACATTTTACACACACACGCACATATATATATATGTGTGTGTGTTAATAAATATATAATTTATATTTTATATATAAATATATATATATTATTATTATTATATAATTTATTTTGCGAAGTTTATTTTTAAACAGATGTAAAAAAAATTCTTAGGTTTTCAGAATCTTAAATTTTTAATTATTCATCAGGATTAATATGAAAGTCAAGGTAAACTATGAAGTATGTTAAGTCGTGTAATTTTAAGTCCAATAAAAGAAAATGAATAAATGTTGCCATCTTTCGCTGTTACATTTCATCTTCGGACATTAGTGTTGTACTTTGCATCCTCTGTTAAATCAGATATTTTAAATTATTGTATAGGGTGGTCCGAAAGTCTCGTCACCTCTACATTAGATAATTTTCTATTTCAACCCGATCTGTCGGGTATTAGCAAGGAGAGAGTTTCACATGAATGTTGCCAGAATACCCATCACTTGAAGGACGCTGTTCGGCGAGATTTTAAAACAATAAGCAAAGGAGTTTAAAAAAAAAAATGGCGCCGCGTCATTTGATGTAAAAATGATGATGTCCATACAGACCTTTTCAATATGTGACAGCGTCAATGAACCTGAATAAACTGAAAACCAGTACATGTGCGTTGTATGCATTATTTATTCTATTTTTCTCGTTACTTTTTGGTAGGGGATAACAAGACTTTCGGACCACGCTGATTTTTGTATCTCCAATTATTAATTTGTTTGTTGGGCTGTTCATTTTGCTGACAGCCATGCATTTTGACTTTATGCTTAGTCCCTTTTCTGGCTTTCCTTCTCTATCTTCTGTAGGGTAATTTCCATGCTGTATCTGCTATCAACACTCCTTTAATAGTGTTGAAAATAAAATAAAAAGAAAGAAAACATAAGATTTATACAGATACCAATCAGAGTTGAACGACATTAAGAATAAGTAATCGGTAAAGTACGAATCTTTTTTTTTTTTTTTACCGAAGACTGGATGACTAAGGTAAAGTTGTCGACATTTATAGAAAATAATAAGTTCAAAACAGCACCTAAAATGTTGGGAATTAATATTAATTTATCACTGGTTAAAATATATAATTTATGATTTTATTTAACACTACAAGAAAGAAAAACCAATAACATTCTACAGTGATTTGATCCTTTACATTAAAGAAGATCATGTGCAAGTACCAGAAAATATTGCGTCCATTTTTTAAGGCTCTCTTAGTCAAAAGGTATTCATTTGACATATCAATATTTCGATTTCTCTGGAGCCGATTTTGCTCGCAAAGCTTTATTTCTGTAGGGAAAATACAGGTTTGTTATCTAAACGCCAACAAAGCCAACCCAAATAGAAGCTGCTAACATCTGTAGATCTGTCCTAAACAATTTGAAATATTCATAGAACCGGACTGAATAGACATTTGACACGTCGCAATATTAATGTAAAATCCAATAATCAATCAAAACAATATTGTTTATGACGACTTTACATGGCTGACGAGACAAACTGGATTGAACAACACTGTAGGTCGCTGGAACATATTTCACTGATTTTATTTATTTTGTTAAAACTTTTTAAGTTTGTAGCAAAATAATTCATATTTACTTTTAAATCTGTAGCATAATAATTCAATTTTTACAAATAAATTAATTTTGCATATAATTTTAATTAAATAACTACAGTTTTGTGACGCATACCTACGATTTAGTTTGAAATTAGTGTAAACATATAAACTCTCATAAAATAGTAGTCGTAATGTATATGTCAATATGTTTGTAATCTTTGCTTGCATATATATACACACACATATGCTTATATAGTGCATTTGTGGAGTTGTACATTAATGCAAACACATACACACACGCGCGCTCACACACACACACACACACACATATATATATATATATATGTGTGTGTGTGGCACTGAATATCGCATGTGAAAATGACAGCCACAGTGGAGTGTGAACTCCTAGGTACACACTACCTATATCTATAATCGTTCTACAACACCTTCCCATATATATATATATATATATATATATATATATATATATATATATATATATATATATATATATATATATATATATATATATGACATCGGATGAAGAAGTAAAAGATTACTCGATATATCCAAGTGGGACATGATTGGAGATAATAATCTCTGTATTCATTGTCATCTTTCTTCTTTCTCTGTCTCCGCTTCTAGAGTAACAAAAAAAAAAAAAAATGAGACACCTGATTGCTAATGCATCTCTAGTTTTCATTCTGACAAGTCATTTATATTTTTTTCCCTAGTAATACAAAATATCTGTCGCGGAATTCACTGTTTCAATCGATCACAGGAGTTCGAACGATTTTCTGATAGAAAATTTGTAAAAAAAAGTAGATATAACGCCCAAATAGATTTTTCCCCATCGCATTCACTTCCCATAATTTTATGTATATGCGCCTTTGTGTGAAGCGGACCCTTCACGTGTCCACTCCAACCTAATGCAATGTCAATCGTTATCTTCCGTTTTCTTAAGTCCTGTTATTTTATTGTTCTATCTGATTAATAATGTTTTTTTCTCTCATATTCTCTCATACTCAGTAACCTATTGCGTTTTCGTGGTTTTATTACTTTGCCGGGAGTGAAATGATAACATTTAAAAAGAAAACAAAACGGCATCAGTCTAGCTCTTTTATTAAACCTCTTATTAAACAAGGAATAAAACAAAATCCACGCCCGCTGATAAGTGATATTTTAGTATAATTTAAATTTTCTCATATAATTCTAGCATTTTTATTTTTGTATACTCCTCACCAATATCTTTCTATTTCAATTCGTAGATTTTAAAGACAAGAAGCTGTGGATACACATGAATGGACTAGGATATTTTTAAATCCCCTTCCCTTGATATTTGACAATCAGTACCTACCATTATTATTTATTTTGTCCAATTGTACTTTACTTTCGTGTTTTGGGTTGATCCCCCACTTTATGTCATGCCATATATATTTGTTTAAAGAATTGTATAAGGTGTCCATAAAGTTCGTGTGCACTTTATAAATTTTATAATTTTATTGGTATTTGCAATAGAAATAATTTGTAAAAAGGATTAGCAAATTTATATTTTTTAAGGTTTTATTGAAATTGTTCCACATGTACTCCATCATTAGCAATACAGAGGGTAATACGATTTTGCAGTTCACGGAAATCATTTGCCAACCGATTTGCAGTAATGTCTGAAATCACATTAGTTACTTTAGCTATACTTAAAACTAGGTACATTAAAATTCGTAACATTTTTTTACAGATTATTTCTATCGCAAATACAAATAAAGTTATAAATTGTTTAAAGTGCACACGAACTTTATGGACAGCCTGTATTATGAAATTTTTGTCATTCGTCTTTTAGTAGGATCCCTGTGAATAAGCAGTATTGTGGTATATGTTGGATCAAATAGTGTTGGAGAAGTTCCTGTGGCGATAGAGTAAATTGCAATTAATGAATGGGTCGCAAATCAGATTATCTAGGTTTAGGATTATCAGTGTTGAACATAATCACCCCTCATCGCTTTAAGCTTGTGCCACAATTGTAATTATATTACAATAAATAATCATTATTTTATTAAAAATGTCTGACTTCATTTCTCACCTAACCTTATTTCTGTGATGAGGTATTGTAATTATTTACATTATTTACATTGTTCAAAATGTTGTCCTCATCAGTCGTTGCACGCTCCGTCCTTCTTCAGGTTATTGCTCCTCAAGGACACATGGCCCAGTAGATAAAAGCGTTAGTTGAATCCAGTGATTGACCCAGAGTTGTGAGTTCAATACCTGGCTAGTGCAGTGGATATTTTAGTGAAAGGGAGATAAATGAAATATCCGGTAGAGGCATGTCACGTAGAAGTAGAAAAATCTACCCCGGTGGACGAAATAAAGGGTCCAGTCAGAAATCCCAATCATCTGAAGAAGGTCGGAGAGATCAACGACCGAAACCTCGGGAATATGACAACAGTCCGTTCAAAAGTGAACAGAACGTGAAATAAGGACACGGCGAGAATGTTTCGCAAGATATGCTACAGAGTGTTAGGCAGGAACTGGACTTCAGTCTTGACCTGTTTCGTGTCACAGATGGTGCGCATATCAAATATTCGTGAAGCTTTGTGAAATCGGTTATAAAATCTACATCCCTTTGAATTCGAGTAGAAATATAAAAAAAATCTAAAATTCTTAGCATCCCTCGTTCGTGCGCATGTGTAGTCATATGAACATAACAAAGTTACATAACTTACATTATTCGGACTATTATCCTCATCTCTGTTGCCATATTTATCACAACGACAGTGTGACTTGTTCAACACCTGTCTAAGGCAGTAGAGAACTTGGAGAGGGAATTAACAGGAGATAACTGATAACTGGCATCCATTAGACATGGCACGTGGAACTAGAACAGTCTACCCGAGCGAGCGAAATAAAGGGTTCAGTTCGACATTCCAACACCTGAAGAAACTTTGTAATAAATATGGCAACAAAGATTGGGACAATAGTCCGAATAATGTAAATAGTCTGCATAATATCTCATCTCAGAAATATAGACAGATAACAAATTTAATCCGATGAAGACCTGAAGGACAAAACGCGTCAAAGGAAACTTTTTCCACTTTGTCATACAATTTCCCGAATTTTAGTTTATATTTATTATTTTCATGAAAAAAGTACACATGTATTTTAAACAAGAATTTGCAAGTGTGGACAGGCATACTGTTGTAAATGTTGAAAGATATTAGATGCATCATTCAAATGAAAACACAACCTTCGAGACGACGTAGTGGTGGTATGACCAACATATATATATATATTCTATAGAAATACACAATTAAGTTTGCATACAATGTTGGTTTTCTGCATCACGTTAGTTGGTGGTGAGGAGTCATTACGAATGATTATATATATATACATATATATATATATATATATATATATATATATATATATATATATATATATATATATATATATATAATTACTTTAAAAAAATATTCCATAATTATAATTTAGGCTCTACCTATGTATTGAGCAATGTTTTTTAAAAATAAAAACAAAAATACTAAATAGCTTCGGATTATTAATCTAACGTGTTCTTTCCTATTTTTCTATATATTTGCACATGCACACACACACACGCACAAATACGCACACACACACACACACATATATATATATATATATATTGATAGATAGATAGATAGATAGATAGATAGATTGTTTAAGAAAAATCTCTTTTCTCTCACTTTGTTTTCTCCAATAATTTCCTTATTATACTTTCCTCTCATACTTTTTTTGTTGGGTGTGGCCAGGCTTTCTTTCTTTCCAACTCTCTGTTGTTTTTCTTTTCCTTCTTCTCGACTTTGATTTCCGCGTGGAAAAGGGCCCGTTCTGCTTACTATCGATCTTATTTTTACCCACCCAGGAAAAATGTCCAGCCTTTGCTACGCTGCGTTCTCTTATCATAATTCAATGAAGAATTGGCATCAAGACTTCAAAACCTGTCAATTCTTCACCCGACCTCTCCATCCAGAACGAAACATCCAAATATCAATTTATTTATTTTTTCTCTCCCACGTATCCTTCCCCATTGTAACTGGCCTTATCGTCGATAGCCGTCAGGTTATAACTCCAACCTGTTCGCCTTTGTTTGTCTTCCAAATTTTACGTTCCTTTTATAAATTATAATGGCAAGTCTTCGTAAAGTGTAAAATATATGAATCGCGTTAAACACCTATTTCTGATGGTTGATTGTGTCTGTTCCTCCTAAAGGCCTTAGCAAAGTTATACGTTTACAAATATTATTTGAGAGCGGCTAAGTATACATTCACTATTCAAAAGAGGTGTGGTTATTTGGAGAAGAATATTCGCTAATTGGCTAGACTATGGATAGTTTTCTGTTTATTGTCTTCTCATCAAAACATACCATTCCTACCGATGCGTCTAATTTCCTATCACGCATTAATAGAAGGAGTTGAAAAGTTTTCAGCCTGACCAATTTCCCAAAGTCTGACCAAGGGTTCTTATACTTTTCATCACACCAATCTTAAGATATGAAGTCTCACTCTCGCTATGTCTCTCTGTCAAACTCTATCTGTATACACACACGCACACACACACACACACACACACACATATATATATATATATATATATATATATATATATATATTTATATATATATATATGAGATGAGGTATGGTAGCTATTTACACTATTAACATTGTTCGAAGTGTTGTCGTCATCTTCGAAATTCCAAAAATCTGAAAAAGGCAGGAGCATACAAACCTTGTGAATATGAAAACAAAAATGAGGACAAGAGGCCTACAATATATTTTACCCACAAACACACATACACACACACAAACACACACAGATACAGACAAACACAAACACTTTGTTATGTTCATATGACTACACATGCGCACGAACGAGGGATGCTAAGAATTTTAGATTTTTTTTATATTTCTACTCGAATTCAAAGGGATGTAGATTTTATAACCGTGTGTTACATTGAGCTCTCTGAATTACATCAACTTTGGAATTATCCACACGGATTGCCTTATTATATATTTTATATTTATTACATATATATATATATATATATATATATATATATATATATATATATATATATTGTCATACATCTTTCTTCGCACCCTGTCTATCCCTACATATATATATATATATATATATATATATATATATATATATATATATATAGGGAGAGAGGGGGTGCGAAGAAAGATGTATGACAATATGTAAAGATGTGAATATATATATATATATATATATATATAGGGAGAGAGAGGGTGCGAAGAAAGATGTATGATAATATGTAAAGGTGCGAAGATATATATATATATATATATATATATATATATATATATATATATATGTAGAGAGAGGGTTCGAAGAAAGATGTATGACAAAGTGGAAAAAAGTTTTCGTGTGATGCGTCTCGTCTTTTAGTACATCATCTCACTGTATATATTGATGACACTTAACATTCTTTAAATTAAAATTTCGCAGTGTCTCTCGTTCGTGCACATGTGTAATCGTATGTACATAGACAAACCTATTGCAATGATGTCCTCAGCGACAAGACGCTTCGCACGAACACTTTTCCAATTTGTCATACATCCGCCCTCCACAAACTGTTCCTGATATCATATATATATATATATATATATAGTCGTTTTCACCCCAAGCAAGGCTGTCAGTCGCTAAGACACAAAGGGGATTTCTGAATGTGGACCTTAATAATTAGCGTCAAAAAATGTGTAATTCGGTGGACAGTAGATAGCGTTTGATATTTATATATCAATTTATATTTTTGAAGATTAATGTTGAATGGAAAACATGGAGCCGAAAGGGATTGACATAAGCGTGTTGTGTGAGAAAAGAAACTATTAGCATGGAATTTATTGTACACATCTAGCCACCTCAACTGTAAATTGATGAGATCTCGATACCCGTATAGCACTGCGCTTAACTTCATACAGTCTAGGTACCACAGCAATAAACTCATCCAAACAATTACCATGAAAGTTTTTATAGAAAAGACAAAGAGCGACAAATTTATGGCGGTGGGAAAGTGACTGAAGCCGAGCTGCCAGATCAGGACCAATAATATTATTAATTGTTCTTTAGAGTTTATCAAGTAGCTCAAGGCAAATATCAGGGGCACTGGAACATATCTGGCATCAATATTTTAAAAATAGGCGAATTGTAGACTTATAGATATGTATCATAGATTCTAGCGAGAAATTCTTTCGCACGACACAGTGAAACAGTTTTTTTAGCAGCTTACCCAGTAAGGATTCAATATGTGGAGCATTGTTTAATGTGCTCTACTTGTTAGAGTTGATTCTTAATAGTGAGCCTTACCTTCAGTGAGTTCCTTACACTTATAGCGTTATACTAGACTTCTAAATATTAGAGAATTTCAAAAGTAGTTTTTTTTTTAATCAATATTTAATTCTCTACATATTTTATCTCTCGATGATCCTAGTGTTGAAACTTTTCAAGGATTTGTGATTGGTTTCTCCTGAAAGTAGCGTTTTGATTGATTGATTTGTTTCTTTAACGGGATATCAACTACTTCATGAGTCATTTAATGCTGAAATTTAATTTTTCTTGAGAGCTTTGAAGGAATAGAAATATGATACATGTTATTCTTCTTTCACAATTGAATTCATGGTAGATAATACTCAGCTTTTGAGTATATACATGTTTGCGTGAACAAGAGGTGGTGATAGGTATTTTTTTATGTTGTAGTTATATTTTAGAAAAAGGTTTGATTTCATTAAGAAATTGTACGATATTATATGGATTAGTGTCATAAAAGAGTTCTTTAATGTTGGTTGTTTAGTTGATTTTGTTTAGCGGCATATCAAACTCTATGGGTTATTTAATGCTGAAAACTTAATATTTTGAACACACTTTTATGGCTTCAAATACAGATAAAATGTATTGTTCTTAATTTTACTATCAATAGGTGTTGGTAATTTTGTTAACATAAAAATGTGTTATATACCATACCTATGAACACTAATGGGTATGTCCCAATCCTCATAAATACGTTGGGCGCTATTGTAAGTGGTAATATTGATTTTCTAAGCGTAGCTTAGATGTGGCACAAGGCCGAAATTATGGAGCACCCAGTGAGGTTCGAAATTAACTCTGTCGTAATTGTTTTAGCGAGACAAGATTGGTAATCATTACACTGCCTCGAGGCGCCCAATATAGTGATTTTCCAAGCGTTGCTTAGATCTGTCACAAGGCCGAAATTAAAGGGCACCTAGTGAGGATCGAACTCACTACTCAGTCGTAATTATTCTAACGAGAACAAACTTGCTAACCATTACACCACCCTATTGTAAGTGGTAATATGCTGTCTAAGTAGTCTGCCACTGGCAGTGGTTTATCTATATCACGCCGCTGGCGAGTATTGCATGTTGTTGATGTTATAAAGATTACCATTTCATTTCCAACCTCCGTTTTGGTTATTCCTCATTCAGTAACTTTTCCTAGGTTACAACAAAATGTATGACTGTTATTTTATTATAAAAATGTAATTTGGTACTTTCATAGTGTTTTTGTTTTTGTTTTTGTTTGGGGGTTCACTGTTTTCCCATAGCGGGGACCCGAGCAGGTGCTATCATCCCGGATCAGGGTGGATCTGGGAACAACCGCAATTAAACGATTGTTCCACGCTCCTTAAAAACGCCAGTCGCCCGATCAGAGGCCTTGCTGCCGGATGTAGTTTATCATCATACCCAGAACTAACGTTGCTGTGTTAAAAATTATAAAAATGGGATTATAAAAAAAAAGATATAAAAGCATAAAAATGGTATAATATCAATCTTTCTATATGACAGTAAATGCTGATCAGTTTCCATCTCGAAGACGAAGAGGATACCTGTAGCAATCGTGATGGCGTTATAGAGAAAGATGGAGAGAATAACATGAGCGAAACATTTTAGCAACGAAGAAGTTTTAAAAAATATTGCAACAAAAAGGAAACTTTTACTTATAATCAAAAAGCGCACATAATGAGGAATGTTGATTTGGCGCTCACAGGACGTTAGTGCCAAGTTGCAGCTATTTCATATTAATAACGAAAATCGGGCATGAACATTTGCAATGATCGGATATTTCCGTCCATGGATCAGTTTTAATAGATTTAGTATAGGAAATAAGGAAGTTGAACACAGAATTGGTTGCACTCGTGATACTTTTGTCAAGCACCGTAAAATGCTACAAATCAAATAATTGAGCCATTGTCATGATTTAAATGACCTCGCTGTGTCTAGGCCTTGATATGGACGTTCGCATAGCGTCCTATTCATTCAGAAATCCTTAAACTGTCACCTGTACACGAGCGTTTCCTCAGGCCAATGGTATTAATGTATTGAAACGAATTAGTCGTTTAAATCTTAAAAAAAAGATGATCCTTCATGAGGCCCTATAAACTGGCTCTTCAAAATCGCAATGGAAAAGCTTTACCAAATAACAAATATATATATATATATATATATATATATATATATATATATATATATATATATATATATATATATATATATATATATATATATATTTCAATAAAGGTGCAATTAATTTACAAATTCATGAATTATTCATACATAAAACAAATACAAAGGTTAATGATTAAATGGCGAGAAATCCATCTTCGCGAATAATTCAATAATATGCAAAAACCTCGAATCTGTTTATAAATGAAAAGATCCTGTTTTATAAATTTCCGTTGCATTAGATCTTTTTATTTTACAAGCTTTTGTCTGTTCCTACAGACATCCTCAGGTAAAAAAGAATTCTCTTATCACTACATTTATACATAAACGCATAACTTTAACCTTAAAATTTAAATTCAAACTCAGCGTTGCGACTGCACGTTCCAAAACAATAACACACATTTCTCATAGCATTTTTCGGATTACAACCTTGTTTTCGTTTGTCCACTTATTACTGAAAGTAAAAACAAGAACACAATCTATTTCATACGCGATATATATATATATATATATATATATATATATATATATATATATATATATATATCAATTGAACACTTTAAACGAGAGTAACAAAAAAAAACCACACAAAGGTTTTGCAAGAAATGTACCATCAATGAGAGAAAGAGCAATAACAGTTAGTGGACAAGAGAAGTCTATTTTTCTGGAATACTGTTAAAGATTCAACCGACAGTAACATTATCTGTTTAGTTTATGAATGTCGATTAATTCGCCAACGGAAACGGATAGTTTTATTATTACCGCTACGTTTATCATTACTATAGTATGTTTCATTTACCGCAGTAGGTGAGTGTTGTTTACGCCCCCCCCCCCCAGTTGTTTTTATGGCCTCACATCTGCTTCTCTGTTTTCTTACCTTTCTTACGTCTTTTCTATTTCATTTTGATTTTTCACTTTCTTTCTTTCTTTCTTGATGAGAGATTTTGCTTTAATTTTTCCTTTTTTATCTACAGACCCCACTTCGATTCTTTCTCATGACGATTTATTGGAAACGAAATTAGAATTATTATTTTTGACTTTCGTTAATATTCTGTTTCTCGCTTTTTCCACTCATCTCCATTTGGAGACTTTCATTCTTTTTCAAATTTATTCGGTTCGATTTTCCTTCTCCTACTTGTTATTCTCTTTATTATCGTCTTATTTTTACTTTTGACATATGAAAAAAAAAAAGAAAAAAAAAAGGAATTCATTACTTCAATTAGTTTTTGTTATAATTTGCTGCTTTTTCTGTTTATTTTCTTCTTTTAAATTCTTTTACTGTCCAAACATCAACCCATTTCTTCTCTCTCTCTCTCTTTCTTTCTCTCTCTCCCTGGCTGCCTATTGTCTTTTGATTGTCTCCCTTATAATTTCTTCCTTTTATCGATGTTCGTCATTGCCTTCTTCCTTCGTTCCTACTTTATTATTTCACACTCTTTTTCCTCTTCTTCTGCTGTATCTTTCGCTATTCTTACACTGTCTTTAAATCGATTGCTTTTTCATCTATCTTTACTCTACTCTTTCATGACTCTTAATTCTTCGCTTGTTTTTCATTCTTTCCCTAATTTTCTAATATTCTCTATGAGTGCTTTATCATTTCATCCTTTCCTTCCTTTTCTGTCTAGTTTCTTTTTCAGTTCTATTTCTTTCTTTTTTCATTATTTTGTTTTTTTTTATTTTCCACTTTCTATTTTTTTTTAATATTTCTTTACTTGATTACGTATTGTCATTCATTAACTCTTTCCCTTTTCTTCTTTTTCGTATGCATGCTTCTCTATTCTTTCTTTCTTTTCATTCTCCAATTTCTGTATTTTATTTTTCATCTATGTTTTCTTTCTATTTCTTTGTTGTATTTCTCTTAGTCTTTTTTCTCTGTCTATTTCTTTCTTTCTTTCTTTCTTCCTTTCTTTCTTATTTGTTTGTTTGTCTTTCTTTCATTTTTTTCTGAATCTTTTTTCTCTGCCTATTTCCTTCCTTCTTACTTTTTCTTCGTTTTTTTGTCTTCCCTCATTTTTTCCTTAATATTTTTTCTCTGCCTATTTCTTTTTTTCTTTTTCTTTGCTTGTTTTTTTGATTTTCCTTCATTTTTTCCTCTAATCTTTTTTTTCATTCCCTGTTTCCTTCCTTATTTTTTGCTTGTTTTTATCTTTTCTTCATTTTTTTTCCTTAATATTTTTTCTCTGTCTATTTCCGTATTTCTCATTCAGTGCTTCTTTTTTTTTATCTTTCATTCACTTTTCCCTTCATCTTTTTTCTCTGTCTATTTCAGTCTTCTTTTTTTTGCATGTTTTTTGTCGTTCATTCATTTTTCCCTTAATGTTTTTTTTTCTTTGTCTATTTCCTTTTTCCTTTTTTGTTGTTTATCTTTCCCTCATTTTTCTTTCAATCTTATTTTTCCTCCGTCTATTTACTTTTTTCTTTTCTTTTTGTTTTTGTCTTTCCTTCATTTTCCTTAATCTGATTTCTCTGCCAATTTCCTTCTTTCTTTTTCTTTGATATTGTTTTTTGTTTTTCCTTCATTTTTTCTTTCAGACTTCATTTTCTTTGCCTGTTTTCTTCTTTATCTTTCTTTGATGTTTTTTTTTTGTTTTTCCTTCATCTTTTTATTTAATCTTCTTTTTTTTTCTGCCTATTTCTTTTTTCTTTTTCTTTGCTTGTGTGTTTGTCTTTCCTTCATTTTGTCTTCTAATCTTTTTTCTCTGTCTATTTTCTTTCTTACTTTTTCTTTGCTTGTTTTTCGTCTTTTTTTTTCATTTTTTTCTTTAATCTTCTTCTTTTCTCTACTTCCTTTCTTCTTTTTCTTTGCTTAATTTGTTGGTTTTTCCTTCATTTTTTCCATCTGTTTTCTCTGCCTGCCTTTCTATTTTTTTTCTTCCTCTATATACCTTTCTTTTTCTTCAATCTTTCCATTCTTTTTTCTTTTTTTTTTTCTTTTTGTTTCCTTCTCTCTCTGGGTTCTCTTGCATTCCAGTAATGTCATTTTCTTTCCCTCGACCTCTGATTCCAAATTCCTTTCTTCCTCTCTTTTTCTTTCCATATATATATATATATATATCTGTTTCTCTCCTCTTCTTCTCATTCATTGTCCGTGTTTTCCCTATTTTATTACTTTTTTTTATACTCCTATTGTATCTTCTGACACATCACAGTCGTTAATGTCGATGATCTTTTCACTTTGGTGTCTTTTTTTCAAGGAAAATGCTTACATTTAGTTATTTTCTTAACTATTAATATCTCGTCTCGTTCATTAATGTCACTCGTCTATTGTGAATTTACAATCCCTAGATTGATTCAATGTTAATAAGCTCCCCGCCTTTCAACTAAATCAACCTTTCCTACTGAACTATAGCTTTCCGTTTTCAAGTCTCTATTTTCAAAGAGTCGTCACGTAGTCTCCGATCAACAAGTGATTCTTTCAAATAGAAATCATTGCTGTAAATGTAACTGATTTGATGTCTATCTTATAACATGGCCAGCCACTTAAAAAAAATGAAATTAAAGACAAACACTTTACTAACTGAATAACAATTCCATGAATATTCATTGATACAAGATATTGTCAAAAGCATTACATCAACCGAATAAAGCTTTCTTTTCTGTTGTAGCTAATCATCCTGTAGTTTTAATGGAGCATATTGAAAGAAAATGGTTATTCTTAACTCTGTAGACTCCCAAACATGCGACACAAAATTCGTATTTAAACTGCGAGAGAAATTTGATTGGGAGAAAATGGCGACTATATTTGAATAATCCATACGATTCACTAAGAAAAAATCCGCCTTCATGTGGATATAAAACTAGTTGAACAGCAGTGAAGACGGATTAAGACAATGATGAGTCTTCTTACCGGATTTATGCAACCTATAAAATGAGGCAATTCTATGAGAACTAGAAAAAGAATTTAATACTATCGGCGGACATAATCTTAACCATATAAAAAGGCAGATAAACAAAATGAAGCAGGCAGAGAAATGAAGGTACATACCGAGTGCAGTAAGAGACAATTAAAAATGGGACACAGAAACTTATATATATATACTGGAATAATGAAAGATGGCATCCAGAAACTAAGTAAAATATAATGAAATAGGAAAATTTCGTAAGAAAGAAAGAAAAGAAAGCTGAACTGTTATAGTATAGTTCTTCTCTTAAATAAAAAAGAAGATTGTACATTTTCCTTACAGTTGAAAAAAACGACTACAGGCGATGGAGCTGTAGTTCTACAGAAGGATGATGAGAATACCATGGAGAGAACATATGAGACAGGTTTAGGGATAAATTGAAAGGATAAAGAAATTGTACTCAGAGTCAGACAAAGACAATTGTAATTTTTGGGACACATAATGAGGAAAGAGGGCTTGTAGAATTTAATACTCACAGGACGTACTGAATGGAGGAGGTAGCTCGACGTGGTGGTGTAATGGTTAGCAAGCATGTCTCACTAGAACAATTACTACTGGATAGTAATTTCGATCTTCACTGGGTGCCTCATACTTTCGGCCTTGTACCACATCTTAAAAAAATCACCATTCTGAACGGAGGAGGGGGACAGAAAGAATAAAAGAGTAACATACATAATGAGGTAAATGGGAATCAATTGAAGATCGAGGACAAACAAGAATGGTGAAGAACGAAACGATACTTTGATCTAAAATGCGTGGAAAGTAGTGGAGAGCCATGATCATCTATGTTTTATATAACATATAAAAAAGACACTTTGGAGCAGAGGGCTACAAACACAAATAAACTACGCTAGTTCCTACAGCACTGTTTTCAGTAACAAGTACGTTTAAGGGTAATTGTTAATCAGAGAGTCGAGTTCCAATTTCATTTGGATTCTTTATATACACTTCTGCGCAAATAACCTTGGTAAAGGTATGAATCCGCCTCTACTCCCCCAGCTATGGGTTAATTAGTAAAACTTGTATCATTAAAGCGTTATTATCTCAAAGAAGGTTCTTAAACGCTAAAAATATTTCTGACTTTAAATAACCTGAAAAGAGTTGATAAACCGTAGAAAAAGCATCGATAAACTTCCTTAGAAATATGATTTCACTTCAAGTAAAATATTTGCTATTTTCCCCCAAAGCGCCACAAGCGACGTAAGAGATGAGCAGCGAAATCTTACTACATCAGACAACGAGTATTAAATGCTATAGATAGGCAGATAACAGAATGAAGCAGGCAGAGAAATGAACAGACAAACCGGGTGCAGTAAGCGCCAATTAGATAATGGGACACAGAAACCTAAATATATACTGGAATAATGAAAGATGGCATTCAGAAACTAAGTAAAATATAATGAAATAGGAAAATTTCGTTAGAAATTTTTGAAACTTACCTGTTTGTTTTTTCCGTCAAATATTGCATCTCAATAATGAATTGAATTACATCGGGGGGAAAAAAACAAACATTTCTGTCGGTTGTTTAAATGTCTGTTTATTTTGAACATTTAAATAAGTTTTTGAAAGGTTTATCCTTCTTCTACATGTCGCGTCCCTTCAAGACGTTGGCGATCATGGCTCTTCACAATTTCCTGTTCTTTGTAGCTCTTAATAAAGTTTGTCTTTTTGTTCTCTCTACTAAACCTCATTCCGCCATCCATTTACGCAACCTCGCTAGGTTGGTTATGCATTGTTTTTCTCTGCCTCGCTTGCCTTCAAACTGTCATATGAGTATCAAATTTCCCAAGCCCTCTTTCCTCATTATGTGCACCAGAAATGTCTCTTACTGATGTAGGGTTTTAAATGTCTCTAAAATATCGTCTTTGCTCGCCTATTCGATCTGTGGTATTCTCAGCATCCTTCTGTAGAACATTTCCGTTCCTTCAAGTCTCTTCTTCATCTGTGAAGAGACTGTCTAACATTCACTGCGATATAGGAGGACTGATATTACGTAACAGTTCATTACTTTTTTATTTGTTTGTAACGAAATGTACCCGTTTCTTTATACTTTGCTTAGCTTTTAGAAGGTACCTTCCATTTGCCAAGTCACCTTCGGATTTCGATATCGCACTGTTCGTCCTTTGTTAAAACACTTCCCGAATATTTAAATTATTGCTTGATTTTGGTATCTCCAATTTGCATATTGCTCTTTTTCCTTTTGCTCCCAACCATGTATTCTGTTTTCTGTTTTGGTGATTAGTCCTTTCTTCTCATTTTCTTCACTAACTTCTGTAGCAGTTCTTATAGTTTCCTTTTTATATCTGCTATTAACATTGTGTCATCTGTATATCTTATCTTGTTAAGATTGTGGCCATCAATAACGAATCCTGGCAGGACTTTTAATCCTATCAGAATCACCCCACTGTATCTGTCTGATGAGAAGGCAACATCCTTGTCTTACAGCCCTTTCTATTTTTGCATCCATCTGTACAACCACATTTCCTCAAGTCTCTTCTTCATCTTTGAGGAGATTGTCCAACATTCATTGTCCTATAACAAGACTGGTATTATGATAAGAGTTAACTCTTCTGCTAATCATTTACACAAGCTTATTAAGGAGGTTACGAACTGCTTTTCTCTGTCCTTGCCTTCAATATGTCCTGATATATTCAATTTTCCAAGCCATCTTTCCACATTATGCGCCCTAGAAATGTCAACTGTCTCTTCTTGAAGTTGAGTATAAGTGTTCTGTTTGTTTCTGTTTTATCTAAAACTTTGTTGTTGTTGCACACATGTTCATTCCATAGTATTCTCATTATCCATCTGTACAACCACATTTCATTTGCCTCTTCTTCATCTTTGACGAGATTCTCCAGCATTTATTGTCCTATAGGTGGACTGATATTATGTAACAGTTCGGCACACTTTTCTTTGTTTTTCAAGAAATCTTCCTGTTTTTTAATATTCTGATTAGCTTTTTGAAGGCATCTTTCACTATCCCAATATCCCTTCCGATTTTAGTGTCATATTTTCCATCCTCTGTTAAAACACTTCTCAGATATTTAAATTGTTGTACTTGATTGATTTCAGTTTCTGCAATTTGTTATTTGCATATCAGGCTGTTCTTTTACTGACAACCATGGATTCTATGTTCTTGTAATTGATGTTTAGTTTTTTTCTTCTCGCTTTCTTTCACTTTCTTTCTATAGAAGAAGTTGTATTGCCTTTTCTATATCTGCTATCAACACTGCATTCAAAAAATCTATCATTGCTCAATAACTTATTGCGAAAAAACTTCCCTTGCCTCAGGTAAAACTTGATACTCACAGGACAGATTGAAGTCAAGAGGGGCAGAGTAACCCAACATTCAGTTCCATAAAAGAGAACTGATATTGTATAAATGTTCAATACTCTTTTCTTTGTTTCGAATGAAATTTTCATGTTTGTTAATTCTTAGATTTTAGATATCATCAATTGCTATCCCAGTGTGCCTTCATGCTTCAATGTCTTATTTTCCCGTTCTCTTAAATTGCTGCCTTTGCTAGATTTTAAATTCTCCAATTTGTAATTTTCTTGTTGAGATGTTCCTTTTGCTAAGAACCCTGCATTCTTTGGTGATTAGTCCTTTCTTCTCGCTTTCCTTCACTGCCTTTTGAAGGAGTTCTTGTAGTTCCCTTTCTGTGTCTGTTATCAACACTGTGCCATCTCCATATTTTATTTTTTCTAAGAATGTGACTCCCAGTAATGAATCTTGGTCGGACTTCTAATTCCCTCAGAATCGCCTCTCTGTATAGGTTGAATAAGTCCGGTGAGAAGATACATCATTATATATCTTTCTATTTTGTATGTTTAATACATTCATTTTCTATGTGTATGCAGGGTGTCCGGTATAGCTTCTGAATTATTCGAAACTCCTTACCAAATATGTCAGGCTTACTTAATAGTTTCAACAGTTTTTTTACGACGTACTTTATCAAACGCTTTTTGACAATCAATAAAACACATGTACACCTGGGGTTTTTTTTTTGTGTTTTTTTTTAGTTGTGTCAGAGTGGGAGAATCGGACAAGCGACATTATGGTGATTATGATTCAGTCGGTTATGTGCCATGCGTGATAAACGCGTAGGCGATCATGTATCTTTCGATACATGCCTGACGAGGCAGATTTTTACACCGCAGTAGGTTGCCATTTCTTTTTGCGGTAGACCAGTTGACATCGAAGGCTATCGAACCCGGACTGTCCTGCTATTTATTTATGGGGAAGAGAAGAATAGGAAGTAATTTAATGGATTCGACTGGAATTCGAACTCGGCTCTCCGATTCCTCAGCCCGAACCGCTATCTATTACTCCACCGTGCCTCACTTATGATTAGTGGATAGTAATTGACATGGATTACCCCCTAAACATGGGAAACAGAATTAGAACAAGCGACCACTACGGTTGATTGTATTTTGGCACGGCTGATTATATTTTGGCACGGAATTTCAATGTTACTGAATACAATGAGAGAGACCTGAAGAAGGCTGGAGGACATAACGAAACGTTTTGAATATAACAATGAAAATGAGTACGCTGATTGAAACAGAGGAAATTCTCATCGCCCAAATTCAGGCAAAAACTATTTTAACTAAAGAAGAGATTAGTTGTTTATGTATTCTTTTTAAATTACAAGAGAAATGTTTCAGATAAATAGACGAACTTTTGGTTACTATTTCCCAAGAGGAACAGGGAGAGATTAAAAGTGAAAACTTCAGATGAGGACAGAGTCCTGTTTTAACACTGTTAGATATTTCTTCGCGATATGCAAGAAAAACGGTTTCCAAAAGAATAACTTTTTTTTTGTATTGAAATCGAGTTCTTCGTTTCTTAATCATTACTTATCCGTCAGTCTATTTTTATTTGAAAGCCTATTTCGAAATTAACCACCTGAACTCCTCTAGAGGAATGCTGTAGCTTATTTAGTGTTAGTGGATATGAGAAAGGATTAACTTCAAGCTACACAGATTATGACGATAGCAAAAGCGATATACCATTGAAAATAATTACAATCTTAAGCGAATCTCAACTTTAGGACATCAAGGAATTAGTCTTTCGTACCAAAAGTCGATGTCCGAAATCAGATGATGACGTGGCTCTCGCCATCTACTTTTTCCATTATCTGCTGTGAACTCACAGGACGTGGGCGATCATGGCCCTTATCTAAATTTTTCTAGGTCTTAGCAATTTTTTTGTTTTCCTGTTTTGTTACATATGCCATTGGGAGATTAACAGTAATGGTGGAAGAAAGAATCTGACCCTTCGCTGTAGTTTTGTTAATGGTTAATATTTGAGACAATTTATGGACCTTTAGATTTCTTACTTATGTTTGTTGGGTGGCTGAAGAAAGCGTGTATACAAATAGGTTAAGATCATTGAAAGTATTAAAATATAAATTGAATATTTATTTTATTTATTTATCTATTATTGTTTTTCATTTATATATTTATTTGTGTTAACTTTCCGTTCGTGCATTTTATTTTGATACCGAGAATAAATTTTATTAGATTACGTTTAAGAGATTTATTTAGTCCTTTTTGTCATAATATAGTTGTAGGTACTGTAGGAGAAATTTGCTTTCGTGTTTGAATTTCCAGAAATTAGCTCTAAATTGTTTAGGAGCTTATTTCGGTCAAGAAAGATAATTATGAGCAATTATTCCTCTAGGAAATGTTACCCGTTTCGCTGTGTAGATGTGAGCTTCAGGTGCTTTTTGTATTTTTTCTTTTCAATTTCTATATTATTTTTATATTTTGGTTTGAACTTTGTAGAGTTGACATATAGGATTTGATGGGATGGTATTGCTGTTTTCATATTTTCTTTATATATATATATATACATATATATATATATATATATATATATATATATATATATATATATATATATATATATATATCTGTGTGTGTGTGTGTGTGTGTGTGTGTGTATGTAAGCAAATATATGGATATAGATCCGACAGTATGAAGAAAAATATACGGAAAAAACAAACAAAAATCCTAATATGCAATTATGCTGTTTTAATGTTAATATAATGTCAACGTCAGACGTTTCGGTCTAACAGACCATCTTCAGGACATATTCATAAAACATAATTAACATTAGACCATATTGAAAGACGATGGACATAAGAGCACAACTAATCCAAACAGATAACTGAAATCTTTTATAAGATCAGCGTTCCGTTTAAATATGATCACGTCGTTGTCACGTTGGCGATGTTGTGAAAACGTATTCCTAAAATTTGAGTATTTTGAATGAAAAATGAAAAGAATTTTATTTTAATCTAAAACTTATATGTACGTTTGTCGAGCATTAATCTTGCTAGAAAAGGGGAAATATTAAAGAAGCCAGGTCTACTGTTCACTGTGCGTGAAATAGATATTATGCCTGTTTCATAAATCCTCCTAAGATTTTTATTATGAAAATATTTTAAAATCTTCACAGAATCAAAATCGAAATTATGATAAGATTTAGTTGTGTGTACAACTAAAGCATTGTTTAAATTTCCGAGGTGAATATCTCGTTTATGTTTGTTTATGTATAATTGCATATTAGGATTTTGTTTGTTTTTTCCGTATATTTTTCTTCACATATATATATATATATATATATATATATATATATATATATATATATAAAGTACTGTGTATATGTGTGCGTTTGTGCGTGTGTGTTCAAACAACTCCTCCGCTCCTACTGGTCGGATTTAAATGATTCATCGCTCATTCAAAAGCCCTAGAAAAGTTAGGTGCAGGGAACGATTTTTGTTGAGCTCAGATTCAGGGTTGCCAGATTATGCGAGGTTAAAAAATATATTAATGCATTATACTAGCCATTATCGTTGTTTTCATCGTTCAAGGGGAGTAACTCATATTTTTCATTTGTACCCCAAATTGCAGTGAACGTTTTATTATAAACTAACCTAAAATTTGCCACAGCGGGCGGCATTTAAGCTAACTCTTATGAAGGACTTTTGGTTTGGCCATCACCACAATAGCCAGGTATAAGTAGATGCTCTAGACTTCAATATATTACAGAATAACTCAAAATTGATCGCTGCAATTAAGTAGTGAATTAATGTTTAAGCTTACCTCTTAAAATGTTCAACGATAATTCTTCTGCTGCCACTTAAAGACGATGTGATGTACGTAGATCCTTATTTTCCGTACAAAAATTATTTTTATTTCATGGGTGACAGAACAGGGGACAATTTATAAGATAAAATTAATATAGCGTAAAGATGGGAAAATAGAAATTAGAATTAGTTATACATTCAACATTTGAAGTGTTAGAGAAACATAATAGCTACTTAAGTAAAACCTATATTATGGAAGCTATATGAATAAATATGAAATTGAAGCTTAATTCTCACACGAATTCTGAGATTTAAAAACCCCGATTTTTTCCGAGATCATCTACAGGGGTGCAAGTATTAATACAAAACTCATATATATTACTCTAAAGTTTTCTTTTTGCTTTTAAATGCAACGGTTAAGAGTTACATCTCGTCCTAGTTGGGGGAACGAGTGTCACACCTCGTCCTAGTTGGGGGAACAAGAGTCACATCTCGTCCTCGTGGGAAGAACGAGTGTTATATCTCGTCCTAGTTGTGGGAACGAGAGTCATATCTCGTCCTAGTTAACGGAAAGAGATTCACATCTCGTCCTAGCTGGGGGAACGAGAGTCACATCTCGTCCTAGTTGGGGGAACGAGATTCACATCCCGTCCTTGTTGGTGGAACGAGAGTCACATCTTGTCCTAGTTGGGAGACCGAGTGTTATATCTCGTCCTAGTGAAGGAGGGTTGTTGTTCATGATGACGATCGTCTTCGAGTATAGAATCCAGAGGTTAGCAGTGAATATTTCGAAGACATTAGGAAAGCGTTGTTCAGGTTAGCAGTGGATATTTTGGTAACCTGAACAACGCTTTCCTACTGTCTTCGAAATATTCACTGCTAACCTCTGGATTCTATACTCGAAGACGACCGTCATCATGAACAACATTGGTTATGAGCCCATTTATTACCAGTGTTGTAATTGTTTTTATTAGTAATTTAAGATAAATGGCCTCTTGTGTTGCTTTTGACAATGCAATATATTCAGCTTCACAAGTAGAAAGTGAAATCATTCCCTGTTTCTTCGATTTTCAGCTGATTATTGGTTTACCGTCTGCTAGCTTAAAGCTATAGCCTGTTATACTCTTACGATCTGCTGAGTTGGCCCAATCAGCATCACAAAATCTTTCCAATTTTAATGGTTTATCTGATTGTCTAAATACTAGGCACTGACTCTTAGTTCCCTTTACATAACGTAAGACTTGCTTATCTCTTATTAAATGCATAGTCCCCGGTTTATTTAAGTGTTGGGACAACTTAGTAACCGTATAGCAGATAACTGGCCTGGTTGATGTCATCACGTAAATAAAACTTCCGACCAATATTCTGTATTCTTTCTCACACGCCGCTATACCATCTTCCTTGTTCATAATTATGTTTAAATCCATTTCACATGGAGTAGTTCGTGTTTTACAATTTTGCATGCTGAATTTAGATAAGAGCCTTTCGATGTATCTCAATTGATTCATTGAAATAGTGTTGCCTTTAAATTCGAACTGTATACCCAAAAACCATGATAGTCGACCCAAGTCGGTCATTTTAAATCTTATTTCTAGGGAATTTTTGATTTTTAATAGAGCGGCATCACACTTTGATGTAATTAACATATCGTCGACCCAAATAACTAGAATTACTAATATTTCATTATTAAATGTTCTCGTGTACAGACATGGGTCAACTTGGGAGGATTGAAATTGCTGTTCAATTAAATAAGAATGGATTAATTTATTCCATGTTCTTCCGCTCTTTTTGAGTCCGTATAGTGACTTTTTAAGTTTCCATACATAATTATCACCTTCTTCAAAACCTTCTGGCGGTTCTATGTATATTTCATAGTCGATGGCAGCATCCAAATAAGCTGCTTTCACATCCATATGGTATATATCCATACCAGAATGTGCAGCCATTTGCATCAAAACTCTAATTGTTGTCATGTTTGTTGTTGGACTGAATGTTTCTACATAATCTCCCCGGTATATCTGCGAAAATCCTTTAGCTACAAAACGAAACTTGTACACTGGCGATCCATCCTCAGTTCGCTTTACAGTATAAACCCAACGGCTGCCGATAATATTTTATCACCCGGGGCCATTTTTAATTCAAACGTGTCATTTTATACTAAAGATTTAATTTCTTTTTGCATGGCAGCTATCCACCGTCTGGAATTGACAGAATGTATGGCGTCTAGCTCTTTGGGATACATTATACGGAATAACAACAGTGAATGTTGCAGGTATTAAATTGACCCATTCCAAAATAGTCTGGCTTTCTTCTATTTCTTGTCGGATAACGCAGAACTTGTCCCCCCTCATCAGTTATATTTTATTCTAACAAGTTTTGCGTCTGATTTCTCCTCGTCTCCATCCTCTAGTATAACACCTTCCTCTGGTTGTGGATTTTCAACGGGTTTTCTACTTATAGGCCCATAATTAGGCCATACTAGTTCGGGTTGGACTAGTTCCTCGCAGCTAATTTTCTTTTTTTCGGGTTCGTCCCTTGGCTCAAAGGAATCTGTAAATCTGACGCATCTGATCTTCCTTATCATTTTAGTGTGTGGAAAATAAATCATATAGGCTGGACTTGTTTTGTCATACCCAATAAATATGCCTCTTTCACTTTTTGGATCTAGTTTCGCCCTGTAGTCGATATATGTATAGCAAATTGTACCAAAAATAAGCATATCACTCACATTGGGTTTGAAGTTCGTATCAGCTTCGTAAGGAGTCTTTTTAATGTTACTATTATAGCAACGGTTTCTGATATATACGGCTGTATTTAATGCATAAACCCACAGATTTTTGGGTAACTTAGATTCTATTAGCAAACATCTAGCCATATTGAAAAGCGTCCGCCAATTACGTTCAGCGACTCCGTTCTGGTGTGGAGAATAAGAGCAAGTTTTCTCATGTTTAATGCCTTCATTTATTAGGAGGTTTTCGTAAGCATCAGAAGTAAATTCTCCACCATTATCTGTCCGAATTATTTTTACTCTTCCATACGGGGAGATATCGGATGAATAGATTTTTGTAGCTTGCAGGGTATCACATTTATTTTTCAGAAAATATATCATAATAAGTCCTGAATATTCGTCAACAAAATTTAATACATATAAATAGGTGTCGATACCCATTGGTGAAATTGGACCCGCTAAGTCGCAATAAACTCCGAACAAGATATCTGTTGATTTTGGGATCCGACCCGATTTCTATATTTCGTCATTTTCCCTTTAATACACGTGTCACAATATTGTAAGTCCTTTGGAAATGTAATTTTCATTCCAGTGACGTGTTCTTGTAATCTTTTAACATCCGAATTATTACAGTGGCCTAATATTTTATGACAAGTCCTTAAGTCGTGCGTGGCCGTCTACGCAGACTTAACACTTTTCACATAATACAAACGTCCATTTTGCTGTATATTAAATTCAGTTCCGTCTGGATATATTAACTGAATTGTCTCGGTGAAAATTGACTTTAACGCCAGTTTTAACCGCAGATTGTACCGAAAAAATATTTTGTTTAAATTTAGGAATATATAAAGCCCTTTTTAACAAACATTTACAAATATTTCCTTTAGTGTCTCGCAAATAAATGCAGGCATCGCCTCTTTTTAAAAATTAAATTATTAGCTAAAAGTTTATACCCCGAAACTAAGGACTCGAATTCATGCCAAAAACTGAACTGACGTTTCTTAAGACAATAACTAATGGATGCAGTTTTATGCCCAGGACTAATAAGGACCTTATAGGGACTTAATGGATGCAGTTTTACGTCCTACCCAGGACTATAAAGTGAGTCAAGTCATTTGGGCTAGTATATATACACAAAAAACTGCAACAGGGGTGACTATAGTCACATCTCGTCGTAGTGGGGGGACGAGTGTCACATCTCGTCCTAGTGAGGGGGACGAGTGTCATATCTCGTTGTAGTGAGGGGACGAGTGTCACATCTCGTCGTAGTGGGGGGGACGAGTGTCACATCTTGTCCTAGTTGGGGGAACGTGTGTCACATCTCGTCCTAGTGGGGGGGACGAGTGTCACATCTCGTCGTAGTGGGGGGGGACGAGTGTCACATCTTGTCCTTGTTGGGGGAACGTGTGTCACATCTCGTCCTAGTGAGGGGAACGAATAAGTACCGTGTCAATTACGGATTATGTTAAAAATAAGCAGACATTATGTCTAAATTATTTAATCAGACAGACACACGCACACACACACACACATATATCTATATATATATATATATATATATATATATATATATGAAGAAATATAGTTTTAAGGTGTGCTATATTTATGGGATAAAGTGCTCAATATCAGCAGTAGAGCCTATATAAATATAAAAGTGAACATTGAAATCAACATTCAGAGGCGACAGGCTGTTTCATTCTAGACGCAAACGTCAGGTGGCCTGACAATTGTTTTTAGCATGAAACAGCCTTTCGAGTATTGACTTCAATTCATATATATATATATATATATATATATATATATATATATATATATATAGAGAGAGAGAGAGAGAGAGATAATGCTTTCATTTGGTCAAAACAAAAGTCTACTAATATATTACAAATATTATTAGTCTTATTATCATGAATATTATTATTTTTGTTGACTTTTTTTATCTCTGGAACTTCTTTATCGGCTAATTATACCTAAACACACACACACATGGTTGCGCACATACACACACACACACACACACACACACACACCCTGACCTCTATATATGTAGATAGCCGAGCAAAAGCACAATATATGTGGCCTGACAATAGCGTTGAAGTATGGAAGTAGACTCACCTTTTTGTGCCGACTTAAACGTCCACCCATATATATATATATATATATATATATATATATATATATATATATATATATATATATATGTATGTATGTATAAAAGGTAGGATGTGTGTGTGTGGGTAATGAATGCACGGCCGCAATTTTTGACGGATTTGCACCAAATTTTACATGCACATGCTCCAAGTTAGCGGAAAGGCCAAGACCAACGTTGCATTTCCCAACTTCCATTGATAGTGGAAATAATCGATTTTTTCATGCTTCTACGGCAGTTTTAATGTAGTTTGCGGCCATTTTGTACTGTCCCGTGTGGCTGCCACGAAAAGGCAGTAAGATTCTATTGGCCTGCGTGAGAGCCAACAGCTGACTGACACGAATGTTAACTAGCATGCTAGCATGCAAAAAAAATCGATAGCTGTATTCGTCACAAGTAGGAAAAATTAAAATCTTCATGGCACTTTACTCCAATTGCCTCATTCGCTTGCTTAAACTCAACGTTGATTCTGATTCCGCAGAACTGGGTTGGATGTGAAAAAGTATTTGTTGTTGACATTCTTTTTTCATTCGGTTTTTCCAGTTACGAGTCCTTTTTTAAAGCTGATCGTTTTGTGTTCATTTTGTTTAGTTCTTTTTTCATAACAGATTTAATGTTTAGTATAGAGCTTAGAAAAAATTCGCAGTGTGAGATAGCCAAGAAGTAAGGCATGTACCAGCATCAGCACGGCAAAGGGCACTCCTTTAAAGGCAAGGAAGAGCAAAAATATTTTAAGTCAAGTGATAGCGATTTTTGAATCAAGCACGGGCAACGCCGGGCCATGCTGCTAATATATATATATATATATATATATATATATATATATATATATATATATATTGGATATTATTTTCGTATATTATTTTATTTGCAGTGTTTATTCCTATGGCCACTGTTTATATGTGTAAAGAGTATCTCCTACACTAAGCCCACTTCATTTATAAATATAACACGTTTAAAACTATATATTTATAAAGATAGAGAAAAAGATCGAGAGAGATTCACGGGTACACATGAATATGTATCGTTACAAATCTCGTAAGCCATGAGCTTCGTCTCGGCACGACACAGTACAATCATTGCTGTAGTTGTGCATCTACGCCAAGATAAACTGACTGAGCCAATAGCCCTTCAGGTTAGTTCAGAATTTTGAGCTTTCTTTCTTCTAGAGTGACTGCCATCTCAAGATATCGAATTTATAAGTGATAATTTTAGAATTATTACAGCTTTACATAAGAGTCGTTGATTTTAATTCATCTTTCACTCATCTTGATAAAACTAAGGAAAAGTTCCCCAGGTAAGTTATTATCTAAATCCCTAATTCTATCATCAACGAATGAATTAAATCTGATCCCTTGTGAATACAAAATAAACCGAAAATAAATTGATCTCAACAGGCGAATTAAATGAATGGATTTTTTTTCACTCCTTCGCCATCTGTACTTTGCATAAGCAGTCAGACCTATTTTGGGGGCGTCGACAGAGAGACAAGCCTTCGAGCAAGGATCAATTTTAGAACAATTGAGTGAAGGTCGTATGTTTTAAGAAACTAAACTTGATGATTGGTGAACACAGTTGATTTCAAGCCAAGTCCTAATGGCCTTTCCCAGGAGAGGAGCCGAACTTGTAAAACCAGAACTAACGAAAGTGATGTAAAGATGTAGGAAGATTATTAGCCATGTTTCGTATATGGCCTGAAGGAAGAAATGTCTAAAAATGCGCCAAGCCAAAGCACTCATCGTTACACAAAGCAGCTTATTTTATTCCGTACAGACTATTCCTCGACGACGGATGTGTATTAAGATTGTCTGTTTGTAGGAAATGCCGGAAGCATTTTAGCCGAAAACTTGATATAATCATGTACTTTTCCAATACGAAATTCCTTCGATAGGGAACCTTTTGCAGAGAATAGCTTTCATTGTTTATTTGTAGATAATTTGTTGTGTAGTGAGTTTTGTTACTACACATTTTTGATGCTATATTTAATATCAGATTTGACATTTGAAATAGAGAGAGTAAAAATGTATTTAATTAAAAACAATCTTTCATAGATATTTCATATCTGCTTTGTTCTTAAATAAAAGCATGTTTATGTATCATGTCACAAGGTAGGGGAACTTTAATAAACATCTAATAAGTGAAATCGTTGCAAAGCTCGATCAAGAAACATCCCGTTCATCACTCCTGTAAAGCTGAGTCAGATCCAGGAAAGTTCAACTAGCTGCAATCTTATGTGCTAGTGTTGCAGAACAGGGTGGACTAGACAAAGATGGCAAACCCTATTATACTGATCAGGACTTTGAAAACCCGAAAACGTTAGGGGTGGTTTGAACCCCGTGAGTATAGTCATCAATAGACTGACCGTTTCGCTGTATCACAGCTCTTCAGTGTGACTAGACGTCCGATTGCTTCAAGCCGGGATCGACCGATTTAGCATCAGTCAGAGATTCTGCTACTAAGCTGTCAGCACATAGAGGAGGTAAATGTAAAACGGAACGCTGATCTTATAAAAAAATTCAGTTATCTGTTTGGATTAGTCTTACTCTTATGTCCATTGTCTTTTTCATGTTGAATTGAATATAGTCTAATGTTAATTATGTTTTATGAATATGTCCTGAAGATGGTCTATTAGACCGAAACGTCCGAAGTTGACATTATATTAACATTAAAACAGCATAATTGCATATTAGGATTTTTATTTGTTTTTCCGTAAATTTCTCTTCATATATATATATATATGTGTGTGTGTGTGTGTGTGTGTGTGTGTGTAATGAACATTTGAGTATTTGTTCAATCCTCTCTTCAAGAGATTTCAGCAATTGACGCTTGTTTTTCTCATTTTTTGTTATCGTTAACTTTAGTTTGATTTAATTAATTTATGTATGCCTGTGTGCGTGTGTGTGTGTACACGTGTTTGATTGAATATGACAGAAAAAGACAATATGATGTAGTTTTTTTTCCAGTTTTTTTTTTTCGTCATTTTTTTTTTATTGATATGGTGAGTATGAGTGTGTAGAAACCTGCAAATCTTTACTTACTACTCATAAAAGAAAAACTGTAAGGCCACTGCGAAAACTGAAATAAAAAAATAATAATTTCTTTCTCCGTCTTCATCAACGAAACATGTATGAAAGAAAGGTTACTGCCCAAATGCACAGTACAGGTCGGGTAACAACAAAATTGCCCAATTGTTAGATTAAGCTCTGAACCGTTGTATCTTAGAAATGATAAAAAATTTATTACTGGAATTCTCCGAGATTTTATAACACGATTGGACTCTACTTTGAGCAATAATAATGTATATTTACTCTCTAAATCGATCATAAATGAAAATGACATGTTCATCATTAATAAATCATAGCTAGGGATCTGAAGCTCATGAAGTATTGAAATGAAGTTTATATATATATATATATATATATATATATATATATATATATATATATATATATATATATATTTATAATTCCAGAATCATTTTCCAAGTTATTCAAGATAATCTTCGCCCTCTCTAACCTAACTTTCTGTTCCGGTGTAAAAAGGTGCCTCACAGGTCTCACGTACGATTTCCTTTTCAAGTCTTTTTTCATTACTCTTTGGACTGTCATAGCTGAAACTCCTCTCTCAGGTACCAAACATGTTGTGACTTGAGTTGTATATATATATATATATATATATATATATATATATATATATATATATATAACTTCATTTCAATACTCATGAGCTTCTGATCCCTCGCTATGATTAATTAATAAATATGACGACAAAGATGAGGACAATAGTCCGAATAAGGTGAACAATTGCTGAAGGCGTTTATGATCCTCTCATCACTACCCAGTTCGGAAGACAGTGGCTCTGATAAAAAAAAAAATGATTTTAACCTGCTTTCTTTTTAGCGGAATAACTCAAAGGGCTTTTCAGTGATTCTTACGAAACATGGTGTCAAGATGGCCAAAAGTCTTATCTGAAAACCTGAAAAAAATCAATTACTTTAATGTTTTTTTTTGGGGGATATTAAACATTTTCTGAGATGGATAATTATGGTGTTACACGATTTGGACAATTTTGCTGTTACATCCGATATATATATATATATATATATGGATATGGATTTATATATATATATATATGGATATGGATATATATATATATGGATATGGATATATATATATATATATATATATATATATATATATATATATATATATATATATATATATATATAGATAGATAGATAGATAGATAGATAAATATGGATTTATATATATATATATTTATATATATATATATATATATATATATGGATTATATATATATATATATATATATATATATATATATATATATATATATATATGGATTTATATATATATATATATATATATATATATATATATATGTAATAGAGATAAATCAATTTATTTTCATCTGAATCTCTCAAGTTTTATGGATAGAGAATAGAAATGTTATCTTCTCGCGAGGTTACTATAATTGTTAGTGACAGCGAACATTCCACTTGATAAAATATAACTAGATTATATTTGTCCTGTTCCTTTGCGAATGTGATGTTATTTCTTGTGCGATTAATAACAATAAAGCACTGGCACTCTCCGCTGAAGAGCCACAGTTCAACCTGTGTGTGTCATTGCTAACCGAATTACAACGGAGATGTGTTACTGTGAGTAGTAAAAATTCATAGTTAATTTCTGATTTAAAATCATGTGGCAAAGCTATTTCAATATCCCATAGAAGAATCTCATTCTTCTGTGATGTGTCTTCAAGACGTTGGCAATCATGACTCTCCACAACTATATCTTAGTAAATTTTGTCTCCTTTGATATGTCTCTACAACTATACCTTAGTTAATTTTGTCTCCTTTGATATGTCTCCTATGTTACAGAAGTTTGTTAGGTAGGTTATGTGCTTTTTTCCTTTGTTTCTTTTGCCTTCAATATGTCCTGTGTGTGTCAAATTTACCAAGCCTCTTTTCTTGTAATGCGCCCTAGAAAGCTGTCACTTTCTGATGTTAAATTGCAAGTGTTCCATTCAGTCAACCATTTTCACAAAAGTTACTCGATGTCTTCCCCCCTCTTTTTCCTCCCTTCATTCATCGTTCGATATATCCTGTCAGTGTCAAATTTTCTAAGCCACTTTTCTTCCATAGAAATTTCAGTGTCTTTTTGGTTTCCATTTTCTCCGTCATTGCTCACATGTTTAGTCTATGTTTTTTTCTCAGCATCCTTCTGTTAAACCACATTTCTATTGCTTCAAGTCTCTTCTTCATCTGTGAGGAGATTATCCAGTATTCACTGACATATATGAGGTCAGATATCCCGTAATAGTTCAGTAGTCTTTCTTGTTTTTAACGAATTTTTCCTGTTTCTTAATACTTTGCTTAGCTTTTGAATGACATCCTTGGCTTAATTCCGGTCTAGTCTTCTACGAGCTCTATTCCTGTGAAGCCTGATGATGAATTTAATTACACTGATATAACAAGTTGTTCTTTGTCTCGTATCCTATCAAATACATTGTAATCTATAAAACATGGTAACATTTTTTTTTTTTCCATATTTGTATTGCTTGCTCTAATTCTCCTCTTCTTCTGTATGCCATGTCCCTTCGGGGCGTTAGTGATCAAGGCTCTCCACATTTTCCGGTCCTCTGTATCTCTTAATAAATTGTCTTTTTCTTCTCTCTCCTAAAACCTATTCTGCTATTAATTTACTGAAGCTTGCTATGTACGTTTTGCATTGTTTACCTCTGCCTCTCTTGCCTTTAATCTGTCCTGTGAGTACCAAATTTTCCAAGCCCTCTATTCTCATTATGTACACTAGAAATTTCAAATGTCACGTTCTGATATTAAATATAAGCGTCATCTCTATTCCCGTTTTCTCTAAAACTTCGTCGTCGCTCACATATTCAGTCCACGGTGTTCTCAGCAAACTTCAGTAGAACCATATTTTTGTTGCTTCAAGTCTCTTCTTCATCTATGAGGAGTTTGTTCATCATTTACTGGCAGAACTGCCATTACATAAAACTTCAGTACTCTTTTCTTTATTACTAAAGATTTTTTTCCTATTTCTTAATACTTTGCTTAGCTTTTGGAAGACATCTTTCGCTATCCAAATGTAACATAGCATTTCGGTGTTGAAACACTTCCCAGGTATTTAATTTCTTAGTATTTGTTTCATTTTGGTATCTGCAATTTGTAATTTGCATGTTAGGCTATTCCTTTTGCTGACAACCATAGAGCCTATCTTCTTCACATTTGTGATAAAAACAACAAAGATAAAGATAGTAATAATATACTTGATAGTTCTTAGTTGCCTGAATTTCTAAGATAAATCATTCTCATATTAATTCTTCATTCAATTTGCTTTAAAATTAATTTTGTTGCTTTTTAATACAGCGAAGGTATTGTTTTTCTTCAGCTTTTAGTAAATAGAATGAGTAATTTATATAAAAAAAAAAAATACTCCCGATAGTATTTGAACCCGCATCGCAAAATCTTAGGATTAAGGCTGACTAAAATAATATCTTCCCTATTAGACCTGAGCGGCGATCAATAAGAATGCTGCTTAATCAAATAGCAATACTCACCTTTATACGAAATAGTAGAAAATTCTCCGATAACGATGAAAGACGATCTGGAGAAATTAACACTTTATTGTGAGACCGGAACTACCTACACAATAGACTCTTCCAGGTCTATATTAAGTATGTGACGCAACACTCTAGACAGAGAGAGCCGCGTACGACTACCAGTATTGGACACTAACGTATAGCAAGCTCCGCTTACACTATCTTTGTAACCTGTTGTTAATATATCTTTCTTACATCTAATCCGTGTTCCATGTTTTCCTTCTGTGGTCACGACTTTGGCCCCACATCACACTTACAGACATATTAAGCTAAACATTGAGTTACCCAACGGACGCGTGTGAAATAAAGTCAAAGTAGGAAGATAAACAGTTAAAGATTTCTTAGAGACAAAAACAAAAGAAGTTCGGGGGTGGGCAATGATCGGCTATGTTCTGATTTCGATTTTTTACGGCTTATCGTCCTTTCGCAGGTTATTTAAAGTCGGGAAATATTTTTAGATTGTAAAACTTTTTTTAGATAATATTTATGTCTTGATAAAAGTCCTACAATTTAACCCATAGCTGGAGGAGACGACGTGGATTCCTACCTTTCCCAAGGGTATTTGCGCGTAACTGAATATAACGAATTCGACTAGAGTTGGAATTCAGCTTTCCAACTTTCATTTCCGAGCCGTTATCCATTACCCTACACGCTTACAAACGCTTAAAGCACCTGGTATTCCAAAACGGTCACCCATCTATTTACTAGGTGAAACGTTGCTTAACTTAGTTGACTGTACGAGAACAGGTGGTTCGACGTGATATGATCGTAAGCCAGTTTGGTCTGAAAAGTGGGAGCTCATAAAAAAGTATATATAGGAACATCGTTATCCGATTTCGGCAATGCAAAGTCAGATTGACATGGTAACTTATATTTTAATCATAAACTCGAATCTGAAAATTCTAGGATACACAATGAGGAAGGAAGGCTTTCCGAAGTTAACACTCACAGGAAGGCAAGAAAAGCAAGGGTAACAAGGAGTAAATTACTTATCGGGATTTAGTGAATGCAGGGCAAGGCAAAGATTAAGAGTGATTGTAAGTGGTCAAGCAACAACAATGAGAACGTTGTAGACAACGATGATCGCCCACGTGTCCTGAAAGACGATGGGACGTAAAAGAAGACTTGAAATAATCCTAAGTTTTCCGAATGTTTTAATTGAAATATTATTAACTTTTAAAACCATAAGGAAAGTAAACATGGAGAAATCAGAAAAAAAAACAAAAGAAAATCTAAAATTAAAAAACATATAACAAAAATTACTTTTCCTCAAGGAACGTCAAAATACTTCAAAGTGAAAAAAAAAAATCAACCGAAGTGACAATGGATGAAATTATGACGGTTTAAAACTGTTTTCAATTTGAAGAGTAATTAAGCTTTAAAAAGCGTAACATATGGCCCGTGTCGAGCCAGGCCGCATGCAAGAAAATCAGTGAAAGAATCTTGTTTGAGAAGAAGAGGGGTATGATAAGATAAGAACATGGCCCATTGAAAGATTCCAGCAACTTACATAGGGTAGGTGGTAGGGGTAAGCGATGTGGGGGTCGCTGTTGGATAAAATGAAATAGAAAGCCGACGGAGACAACATTGTCCCCTTGAAGCTGTCGCTGGTCGGTCGGTCGGTCAAATCGGTTCTCAGTTTTTGTTTTATGTTTATTTTTTACGCTGAAATGGAGGTTGTTGGGTTTTGATCGTGTTTTTGTGGTCATAGTATTCAAAGTCGGTTGGGTGGATCAGAGGAAGATAATAGCAGGCCTTTTGTCGAATTCGAAAGCCTCGTCTCTCATGTTAAAAATAGTCATTGATAATCAGGCTCGTGAAAATGCCTTCGCGGGCCTGATCTGGCCCGCGGGCCGTAGGTTGCCGACCCTTGTCTTAAAGGATAGTGTGATTTTGTTTTCGTTCCGTTTCGTTTAATTCCTCCCCTATGCACAGTGTCTATTTAATATTTATAGAGATTTCAGAACAAAAAAAAGGCTGTTGCGATGAAAAAGCATCAGGTATAAAAAGGAAAAAGATACCTCAGAACTGATTAATGAATTCAGTACGAAAAGCATGAGACTAAAGTCTACAGTTGCATTGAAGTTGCAAAATACGCCTTCCAAAAACTAAACAAAGTAATATGAAACCGGATAATTTTATAACAAAGTAAAATATAAGAAAAGGATGCTGAACTGATACGTTATAACAGTCCTACTATTAAGCAATGAATTGTGGACGTCTTCACAGACGAAGAAGATATTTAAGGCCACGGAAATATGGTTCTACAGAAAGACGCTGACATGAGGGTACATGTGACTAACAAGAAAGATTTAAAGAAAATAGGAACAAAAAGGACGCTTATACTTAAAATCACAGAAGGGGAGAGCAGAAATTCTAGATTATAAAGTGAAGAAAGAAGGCTTAGAAAACTTTACACTCACATGACATATTGAATGTAAAAGCGACACAGTAAAACAGGAAATAACCTACCTAATATGCTTGTTCAAATGGATGACATAGGGAGATAATAAAAAGAGAACTCGTGCAAAGAGCTAAAAATGTTATATCCCGTAGTAAGGGAATAAACACATAACACTAGGTAGGTACTAGAAGAAAGGATTATTGTACACAACAAGTACAATATGAAATACGGTACAATTATACACACGGGTCAATCTAGTAGTGAGTGTCACTATTGGAAGGTCGGCTGTGCTTCTGTCGTCTCTCCCACTCTCCTCCTCTTTCTCTCGTAGACGGTTAACTTTAAAGGTACTTGCTACCTATAGTGTGATCATTTATAGGGGTGACTGGTTATTCCATTACATCAGTTAAGTAGTAGTGGAGAGACATGATCACCTAGTCCTGAAGGTATATGTCACATAGAGCTAGAAAAGTAAGTCAGTCAATATTTGTAGTTGTTTCTCGCTTATGAAGCAAAGATACTGAAGGTTTGAACATTTACCTAAAAGTTAGTAGTCAATGGCACTAAAAATCAGCTACGCTAGCCTTCTGTCTATTGCTAGGATACAAAGTATCCACTTAACTTTGCGTATATCCGTTTGCGTACGACGAACGCTATACAAATAATATTCCACCTTCGCTGGAATTTATTACTCGGATGTTGGGAAGAAAAATATTATTTTAATTAGACCTTGTTAAAGGAAAGAAAAACATTGATCGTATAACAATTCATTAAGCACTCTTGAATGAAATTTATATTTGAATCGACAGTCAATGCCTGATTTCAAGCATTTTATTTCATATCATAGGCACTCGTGTTGTTTGGAAAGAGCAGATCAGTGTATATAGGGATTCTTTTGAGGAAAAGAAAAGTTTAATATGCACGTGTTGCAAAAGGCACGTTTCTCGTTAATCACTACTTTAAGAAGGCCAACAGATGGTGGAAGCTTCGGTAAATCGTGCCGCTAAAAATAACGACAGGGGATCTTTTTAACTTGATACAGCTCAGAAATTGATGGAGATCACGGGAGGGTCACACTACTGGCGTAAGACGTTAAATTTGTTTTTTTCAGATTCTTTCTGATTAATGTTGAGAACCATTTCTAGAATAGAAAAACTATTTTTCTCAGACAAGATATATGGCTTTCGTTTCTTCAGGTCAACTGCTGATTACAGATTTTAAGAACTCTGGTGAACCGTCCGACCACTTCCAACACTCGGCCTATTAGCCTTCTAAATCATTTTTGGAAACTCTGAGAGGGTTTAATCAATGCTGAGTTGGTTCTGTATCTAACGTCACATGGCTTTCCCTCAGACAAGTAATATGGCTTTCGTTTCTACAGGCTAACTCCTGATGTACTGGCGATAATTGTGAAAGAGTCTAAACAAAATGTGCCCCGAACTGGCCCCTGTTCTCTCTAAACTATATAATCAATGACTCTCTCCCTCTTGGTCTGCTGCCTCTTGGTCTCCCGCCTATTGTTTCAAACTTTAAGAACTCGGGTGAACTGTCCGACCCTTCCATCTATCGGCCTATTAGCATTCTACCTCATTCTGGGAAACTCTCAGAAGCCTTAACCAATGATGAATTGATTCAGCATCTCTCATCGCAGGTTCTTTTATCAGACAAGCAACATGGCCTTTATTTCTCCAGGTCATCTGCTGATGTAGTGACGATAATATCGCAAAGAGTCTATCATGTTCTAGATAAAAACAGTGAAGTCCGGGCTGTGGGTTTGGATATCTCGAAAGCCTTTGATATGACAGGTCTTCTCCACAAGTTGAATGCTAACCTAAAGGAAAGTGACTCGTTGCCCCTTCTCAGGCTAACGCTCTCGACTGACATGAAATGGAAAGACTATATTGAATCCATTACTAAATGACCTACTAAGAAATTCGGTTCACTGTGTTGTGACACAATTCTCTAGAATCTATGATACATATCTATAGGTCTACCATTCGGCAATGTTTAGAATATTACTACCCCATATGGTCCGATACCCCGGATATTTACCTAGAGGTCATTGATAAGATACTAAGAAGAATCAGCAATATTATTGGCCCTGATCTGGTGGCTTGCTTTTATTCACTTTCCCACCGCTGTAAGGTTGCCTCTCTGTGTCTTTTCTATAAATACTTTCCTGATAATTGTTCAGATGTGGTACCTAGACTTTATGAATTTAAGCAAGGTACAAGACTGGCGTTGAGATTTTATCAATTTACAGTTGATCTGGTTAGATGTAGCCATAAGTTCTATGCTAACAGTTTTTTTCGCACTTCTTGCTTGTGGAACTCCCTTCTGGCTTCTGACCAGTGCCAGTTATAATTAGGCCAGGAAGCTGATCCGCAAAATAAATAAATGAATGCGAAGGACATCCGATTCCAAATGATGGTCCGAGAGAAATCTGGTCCTTTCTAGAAGACTCTACGTGATTCTAGAAGTCTCTTGGGACGGATCTGGAAGTGCCCGCCTCCCATGACACACACACCAAAGGCGAAAGATAAAAGGAGCAGTCATGAATATGGAGAGAGTGTCTTCTTACGGGTTTTCGCTGAGGGTGTGAAACAGAGGAGGAAGATTGTAAGCAAAGCGTGTGGGCTGACTCGTGGGTCGGCCGGTTTCAGACTGAATTAAGATGTCACCCTTATAGAGGTCAATTTAATAGCTTGCCGCCAGGACAGAGTCGCTAGTCTTATTACTCTCTCTCTCTCTCTCTCTCTCTCTCTCTCTCTCTCTCACTTAACAATTCACTGAAGCAGGAGAATAAAAAATGAAAAATCAATTGACGTATGCGTCTATTTTTTTAATATAAGATGCAGCAACAGAATTTAGTGTCGCCGCAAGCAACTAGATCACATATTGTGTTTTAGAGACATGAGTGGCATTGTTACATATGAACCTCACTGTAAAAAAAGATGTTGTTTAAATCCGCTTGGAAGACACACGTCTGCCATATGTTTCTTTCTATTAATTTTTATACACTTAGTGCATTTTGTATCCGTATACAGGCATTTTTACTCCGAGTATAAGTTCTGGGTCATTTTAACATCCTTCACAAACTAATACGGTTTTCCCAGCAGTTCAAATGATCCTTCATTGATTGTTTAATTTATTTATGTTTATCAAGCCTTTCCAGGTTATTTAAAACCAGATTCTTACAATTCTAAATTAATTTACAAAGAAGAGGATACATTAGTATTGCAATGACCTCGCACATCTCCACTTGCGTACCAAATACAAGTGCCAACATGTTTATTTTTTTACGGTTTATCAACCTTTTGCAGGTTATTTAGAGCCAGATTCTTACAATTGTAGATTACAAGATTTTCTTTTGAAATAATAATGATTGTGATACAAATATGAATAATTAACACATAACTGGGAGGAAGAGGTGTAATAATACCCCTTTCCTAAACTCTTTTGCACGTAAATGAATATAACGAACACGAGTGAAATGGAAACTCGGCCTTCCGATTAACAATACCGAGCCATTATCCATTACACCACCCGCACACCCAAGCTTACAGCACCTGGTATTCCCAAAGCGTTCCCCATCTAGGTAATGACCAGACTCAACGTTTGGTTAACTTCGGTGATCTAACGTGAATGGATGGGAAAATACGTAACGATTTCAACTTTGCTCAAGCATAATTTGAAGTTTTTTTTTTCACTGCGTCCTCTTATCTAATTGTCTATCCTTGGATTATGCGTTATTTTTTTTAAAAAAACTCACTGCCTCTGATTCGTGGAGCCTCATAGATAACCTCCGTGTGTATAGAAACCCTTAAACCACAGTTGTGATACTCCGACCACTTCTCAAATGAAAAATAAAATCACGTGACTTACTCCTTAAATATATTCCTTTTCCCGTACCTTATCAAATGTTTCGCGTAAAATTTCAAACAGATTCATTTGTCTTACTTTTTCCGATATCATCTTAATGGTATATTATTTTCTGTTCCAGTGTTTTTGCCAAAACCATACAGTTCTTTTCCTAGTTCTAACCTCATTCAAAAAAATTCCGATTATTAACTTTGTTGCGTGTCTCAGTTGCTAACAATACTTAACACATTAATGTAAAAAATGTTTGACTTAGATTCAATGAAAACGTCAAAAGATAAAATACTGTTAAATTACTTGACCGGATTTAGTTAAACTGCGTATAATAATTATCATACATGGTTATATTTAAATTAGTTCTCTCGTCTTTTTCCCCAACATTTCAACCGTATACACTTCATAAGATTGCTAATTCGCATCGAGCAATCTCTGGGAGAGAATTCAGAGCTGCATTATAGTACAAAGTTTAATGAGATTGATTGAATACGACACATAGCTAAGTGGAAGTTAAATCTGCACAAAAAGATTATATAGCGACAAACTAAAAGAATTACTTACACTGGCTTCTGTGATTAATACCCAAATATTTCGAACTCAAGGCAGTTCAATTTGGCATGTTTTCCTCTTTCGAAAATCAGCTTTCGAATTACTAGCTTTTATCAAGAATCGAACACCGTACACTAGCGTCGGTAATAAATAACCAAATATTATAAACTCGAGGCAGATCCAGTGACGCAGGCTTTCCTCTTTGGAAAAAAAAAATGACATTTCGAAGTTCAAGATCTTACGTTGGTTCAAACGTCTGCCTCTTGCATGAATGGGAAAATACGTAACGATTTCAATTTTGCTCAAGCATAATTTGAAATTTTTTCACTGCGTCCTCCTATCTACTGATCTATCCTTGGATTATACGTTATTTAAAAAAAAAAAAATTCACTGCCTCTGATTCGTGGAGCCTCATAGATGACCTCCGTGTGTATACAGACCTGAAATCACAGTCGTGATACTCCGAACATTTCTCAAATGGAAAATAAAATCAATGTCATCCCTACTTGCGATTCAACGACGGAGCCCCTGCCATCGCCAGAAAGGGGAAAAATGAAGAGGGCCAAGGGTCTTGATAAAATCTTCTAAATGGCGCCCGGGAAGCAAAGCAAAATGAAAATGGAACACTTTTAGATAGCAAAGCGATCTCCCGTGACAATTTGCACGTCATGCTGCATAAATAAAAGAAAAATATATAAAATAAAAATGGCATCCCTTATTTTGTGTAGGCATTCATAAATGATAAAATAAGCAGGAGGGAGGCCGATGATGGCATCTCATGCCGTCAACCCTCACTGTTTATATCAAATCTCAATCGAAAATGTAAACGTATGCCGGAAATATTTCTTTCTATGCTGGTAAGAGCTTTCGTGATGGAAGTATATATGTAAACACGTAAACAGATGAACGATTCGATAGACAGATGATCAGTGATTTTACAGAGCACTTTCTGAGCTTTTACATAACGATGTGTGAAATTATTGTGAAAACATATATATTAAAAAGCGCGACTCCCGTTAAACCCCAACCGTCACGAGGACCTAAGTCTAATATCAAGTGCAGATGGTATTTATCAATCCACCCAAGGGGATCGAATGTGGCACAAGGCCTTTTTAATGTGGGTATCTCTGAGCCCGAAGGCCCAGCCAAAAATAAATAACCATCCAAACCCGCCGAGGCGGGCCAGTTTCGTCAACCTCCCCCAACGAAACCCTACCCTTCGGCGGAGCTTCGTCCGGGTTCCTCTCTGCAAGCAGAGTTCGACAGACACCCGACCCGGCAGCTCACAAAGCGCAGATACTACACTTTGATCCTAGCCACCGGGCCGAGCGGGTATTCTAATATCAAGTGCAGATTGAGCTCACTATACTGATGAATGTCATTTCCTATCAGGACATGGGAATCCATGGCTCTCCACAGCTTCAGATTCTTTGTAGTTTAAACTGACATCTTTAACCTCCCAACTGAAAATTGCGCCACTGAGATTTCTTCCTGGATCGAAGCCGGCAGGGACGCCTTCATCATTTCCCAGAAATATCAGGTGAGACCTCAATCCTCTCCATGGATCACACAAGCATGCTTGGCCGCTATAACAAACAGGAACCACTGTTTTCGGCTATACCAGCGTGGCAGCTCTCGTAACAACAGGTGCCTGTTGGTTTTTGCTCGTAATAAATGTAAGCTAGCCCTGGAAGGAGCCAAGTCCTTGTTTGCTGAGAGAATGAGGCACAGCAGAGCCTCCAATTACATTGGCTCTCATGTTTACTGGCAAATGTAATAGGTATTAGTAAGTGCAAGGTCTTGATTCCTCCGTTCGTCAATCGATTTGAGCAGTTAAAGCTGAATGCTATGCCCGGAGATTCTTCTTAAACTCTACTCTTAACCGATCTTGAGTATCCCTGCCTAACTTCCCACTTAGAATTGAATCTTTTGAGTGATATGTATATAACCTCTTCAATGGTTTCTGCTACGAAGTATGTAGACTCGATTGTATCCCAGTAATAGTCATTAAGAAGTGTGCTACCCAACTTGCCCCTGTTCTCTTTAAACTATAACTAATGACACTCTGCCTGTTGCCCTTCCCGCCTGCTGCTTTCCCGCCAGCTGCTTTCCTGCCTGCTGCTTTCTCGCCAGTTGCTTTCCCCCTGCTGCACTCCTGCCAGCTGCTTTCCCGCCCGCTGCGTTCCTGCCAGCTGCTTTCCCGCCTGCTGCGCTCCTGCCAGCTGCTTTCCCGCCCGCTGCGTTCCTGCCAGCTGCTTTCCCGCCTGCTGCGCTCCTGCCAGTTGCTTTCCCGCCCGCTGCGTTCCTGCCAGCTGTTTTCCCGCCTGCTGCGTTCCCACCTGCTGCTTTCCCGCCTGCTGCGTTCCTCGCCTGCTGCTCTCCGGCCAGCTGCTTTCCTGCCTGCTATTTTCCAGCCTACTGCTTTCCTGTCTGCTGCTTTCCCGCCTGCTGCCTTCCCGCCAGCTGCTTTCCTACCTGCTGCTTTCCCGGCTTCTGCTTTCCCGCCTGCAGGAAGTTATCGTTTGTTATTCCAGATTATAAGAACTCTGGCGAGCCGTCCGACCCTTCCAAATATCGTCCTATCAGCCTTTTTTAGTCCTCTCTTTTTATGGAAGACTCTTAGAGGCCTTAATCAATACTGATTTAGTTCAGAATGTCTTATCACAGGGCCTTTTCGCCGACAAGCAACATAGCTTCCGTTTTTCCAGATCTACTGCTGACCTACTGACGGTGAAAATGACAGCCGATGTCCAAAACGACCTTCAGACCTTGTTAACTTGAATCAAAAGATAGCTAGTTAATTCTAACGCCTCCAAAACTAAACGTCTCTCTATTTATCACCCGAGAGACCCCTCTCAGTCCTCAATCAGCATGGCTGATGATAACTTCCAGAAAAGTGAGTCGTTTAGCCTTCTTGGGCTAACATTCTTGGCTGACCTGAAGTAGAAAGATAATATTGAATCCATTGCTAGGTCAAGTTGCCAAGAAAGTTGGGTCACTGTATCGTGCGAGACAACTTTTCTTTCCAGAATCTATCTTGCATATCTATTCGTCCATGCTTAGTATATTGCTGCCATATAAGGTCCACTGCCCCTGCTATTTACTTAGAGTTCCCTGATAAGATCCAAAGAAGAATCAGCAATATTATTGGCCATGATCTGGCGGCTCGGCTTCCCTCATTTTCCCACTACCATAATGTTGCCAATCTGTGATTATTTTTTTAATACTTTTACGGTAACTGTTTGGATGAGCTCTTCGCTATGGTACCTAGACCTCATGAATTTAAGCGCACTAATAGACTGGCATCGAGATGTATCAGTTGGCGGGAGAGCAGGTTATATATAGACGTAATTTCTATATTAACATTTTCATTTCTTGCACTTTTCGCTTGTGAATCTCCTTTCCAACTCCATGCTTACCCACCAATTTTAATCTTCAAAAATTTAAATGCAATATCAATCGCTATCTGCTGTCCTTCTGATTACACTTTTCTCTTTCCATTCATTATTAATGTTTCTGTTCCTAATTCCTTCATCCCCTGTAATCCCTTGTCTCTTAGTGGCTTTACGGCATTGCAAGCAGGTGATACCGATTTTTTAATAAAAAAAAAGTTCTAAGTAATATTTGTCAACTTACTATCTGTTGTGGTGTAAATAACACTCTGGTGGCACAAATGGACTAGGCAAGACTCATTAAATAAAGAATTCAAAGTGAGTCAGGAGAAGTCACTTGCAGTTTGTCCAAGGCTCGCGACAAGACAAGACAAGACCTTCGTCTTCGGGCGAAGAGTGACTCAATCGGGGGTCTGTTTTCGGCTGAAAAAAACAGACCAGGTGTGTACCCGAGCCCGCTTTGGCGGGGATTGTGTAAATTTTAACCACTGGCCCGGGCGAAAACGCTCGGATACCTCACAGTAAACTTGACCTTCTGTCGCATCTAGTCCGCAGTGGAGTGAGCGGTAAATACCAGTCCGTTGAAGTCAATCGTAGAGGATTCAATGAAGTCATGTCGGGTAGCCTAAGCTAGAGTGAGTTATAACACTATTGTTCTAAGTCCATTTTTAGTCATACATTTAAAAAGTTCGTTACGGCTTTGCTACGTATATAGGGTTTAATTGCCGTCCGAATTTGCGTATTTCATTGGCAAGAAGGATGTTCTACTCAGTTTCTCCCCAAGAACCGCCATGTTGGAAAATGAACTCCCGTGTGGATGCTTCCTCGAAAATTACAATCTTAACTTCTCCCAATCTATGATCAGTCTTTATCTATCCAATAAGAATATTCACTAAATACATAAACCTACTTAACATCTTAAAAGTTAACTGTTCTTTTTATTTCCAAATGTCAAGTTACTAATGTCGTAATCACAGTATCAAACCTGACATTTGCAAATAAACACGAAGTATGTATAACTCTTAAAGAATTCATGGATCGATTTAAAATTGTATTCATATTATAAACAAGACACCCACCGTTAAAGCGATAATAAATCAATATTTTTCGATTTTGAAAAAGTTGTCGGTTAAGGAATGTCTAATGAAAGTT
>OZ010584.1:81008903-81011403 GCA_963932145.1 Acanthosepion lycidas | reverse complement strand
CTTTAGTAAAATGAATGGAGCACTATGACTGCTTCGCGTTTATTTACGTTTGTAAAAACAATAGACTAGATTTGGCTGATTCGTTCCGCGGAGTGAAGATGGCTCAGTGATAGAAGCTCTGACTAACATCAAATTGCTTGGGTTTCAGCATTCAGTGTTCTAGTCGAACTGAGGAGCTGTAATACACCGAAACAGTACTGTCTGCGAATGACACACACACACACACAAACATATATATATATATATATATATATATATATATATATATATAACTGATGATTGCATAGCGCATGTAATGCCGATTCGTACTGTAGGTGTCGGGTAATATGTATACATATATATATATATATATATATATATATATATATATATATATATATATATATATATATATATATATATATATATATATACCGTGTGTAATAGCATAATCGTGTAATAGCATCTGATAATTGCCATTGCACAAAATGTCTAATATCTTAAAAAAAAACACTTAACTAAGTGATATTCTTTTTCCAGGTTTTCACATAAGATGTTTAGCCATCTTGAGACAATTTTTCGTAAGAATCACTGAAAAGTCCTTTGAGTTATTCAGCTAGAAAGAGAAAAAAATTAAAATATTTTTGTGTCAGCCCGACTATGTCTTTCCAACTGAGCAATGGTTGGAGGAAAAGTTCATTCTAGCGTTCAGTACCAACATTCATACCCGGGCTTCCATCTTCAAAGTTTATCCCAGATCCATAAAGAGAACTGGATCAGGAGGTCACAGCACCTGGAAGGATCATTATTTCAACTTACAGCTAAATCCATTCTTACTGTTCAAATTAGAGTTCAAAAGTGTTATAAAAACCTCGGAGAATCCCAGTAAGATATCTTCAATCATTTATAAGATAGAAGGTTTCAAACCTTAATCTCACAATAGAATAATTTTGCTGTTACACGATTTGGACAATTTTGCAGTTACACCCGGTATGTATGATGAACATATAGATATAAAATATGTTATATTTATCGGTAAAATTGCTTAATATCAGTGAGAGAGCGTATGTAAATATGAACGTGGACACTGAAATAAAGACCAGTTATCTGTTTCATATTTGAACGCAATATTCAAGCAAACGTGTTCAAGACGGAAAATCATATCTTTTGATACTGACTTGAGTGAACAACGGATTTGGCGAAAGCTGCAGTATATGGCTGACTGAAAAATGACTAATTCTACTGTGAACGGGTGGCAAAGTCTTGAATATGAGTCATGAACTAATAGCGCAGTGTAGGCATAAACATGTACTTGATCAAATCCATTTATCTAAGGTATCGGATAGATGCCTCCCTACGGCTTATACAAAGAGGATTAAAGCAGTTAATGATTCCATATCAGGGCCGGAACGACTGATGATTGTGCTACAACGCGTGAAACACGGACTAGCGGAAATTTGAATAGCAATTTGTATACAGACCCACACACACACACAAATATATATATATATATATATATATATATATATATATATATATATATATAAAGTTAAATATGAGGATCATATTTCCCATTTTAATGTTAAAATAGATACAAAAATATCTGGTTTAAGATAAAAGGGGGGTGTTTTGGCGCCTTTCGACCGACACTTCTTCAAAAAAAGAATCGTCGGCAGTTTAAAACAAAGATGATAAGAAATATTATTATCAACAACCGATGTTAAAAACAATAGATTACCAAGATGTAATATAAAGTTAGGGGAAACCTTTTACGTACTAAATATTTTGTGGGTTAAGTTGTAATCTCTCCGAATAGGCCCACGACTATACATATATATATATATATATATATATATATATATATATATATATATATATATAACTAGACTCGTTTCGAAAAACCCTCGAATTTTTGATTTGCAAATAATCAAATCAATCTCGAGGGAAAAAAGGTTTTAAAAAAAGAAAGAGCTACAAACATGAACTACTGTCGAACAAATCGCACAGATGCAGGTCTGAAACCCAAAGAAAAAACCCCGATACGAGTAGACGACTAACTAACAAAAGAGCTCAATACAATCGTAGAGCAGACCTAGATACACCTAGTATATATACTTTCCCTGACGATCCGTTTAGGTGAAACCTAGGTAGGTTTGTCTGGCTCACTAGGTGTATCTATCTATCTATCTATCTATCTATATATATATATATATATATATATATATATATATATATATATATATATATATATATATAAATAAAGTAATGAGATTTGGGCAAATCATTATAGTAATTCATCGAGTCTAAAAGATCCCTCAATAGAATGCAGAAAGCACTTGGCAGCTGTTTCGTCCTATTTTGGGGACTCATCAGCAGTGCGCATTCACCCGAGATATTCGAACCCGTACTGTTTTTATACAACGCAAGCGTCATGCCAATTGTACCAATAGGCCTCGTTGGCGAAGAAGAATCTGAACAGACTCGATATAGCGCCGCTACTCTCAAATTCCGTGGTGATACT
>OZ010584.1:80928903-81003903 GCA_963932145.1 Acanthosepion lycidas | reverse complement strand
ACCCTTTATTTCGTTCGCACACCGGTGTAGAGTTTTCTAGTTACACGTGCCATACCGCTTCTGCATGTCTCAGTTATCTCCCTTTAACAAAATTCTTTGTTCACCGCTGCAATCGCCAGCTGTTGAACGCACATCTCTTTGGTTTAATTCCCTGGATCCAACCTACGCTTTTATCCACTGGGCCATGGGTCCTTGAATATGGCAATAAAGATGAGGACAACAGTCAGAACAATGTAAATAATGTAAATAAGATGTTGTACATCAGGATCAAAGTTGGGGATTAACTATCCGACATCCATGTTTTGTTCAAGTACTTTTGAATACCTCATTCATTAATAGGTGGGTTTTATCAATGTAGTAGACAAGATTTTGCTGGCTACACCCTTGCATTTTATGGGAATCCTGAGAAGTCACATTAATCAAAATAGAGACAATGTGTAAACAGTTCCTCCAATTTAATATAATAAATCTTTTATGCTTATTTTCAAATAAAGTCTCCTGGGGTGCAGTGGATTTTTTTTAATGTTGGTTATTTTTTCTGTACCGTTTTCACTCATAGACGTTCGAGTTATTTCTTGCGGTGTTAATTGTGGTAATATGTGACAGTATTTACATTGTGCTGATAGGTGTGCATCATTTATTTATATTTGTGTGATGTGATGATCAATATGTGTCCGAATTGCACTGTGTTTCGGAAAGTAACAAGTCAAGCTAGTAGAATGTGTTGCATGTGGAAACAATGTAAAACTTTTCGGGGGATCGATGCAGTTCCTCTATCAGATCAAGTCATTCAGTGGAATCTAAGCTTGAAATCAGACCTTCTGACGGAGTAGGAAAGGAATTCTTTTTTTGAGGCAGTTACATACCACTGTGAGATCAACACAGCAAGAACTTTCTATTTTACAAGTATGCTATATCATGTAGTTGTTTGAAGTTGTATTTGCTTGGCTGATATATCGACACCTCTATGGATAGTTTAATGCCGAAATCTAAATATTTTATACGCAATTCTATTTTATTTTACTACAGTGTAACCCGGATATAAGAGAAACCCGTATATAAGGGAAACCCGGATATAAGAGAACTCTCCGGTCCCGACAACTCTCATATACCCGGGTTACACTGTATTTTATTTAAAGATATTAGGTTGGTGCAAAAATAATGACGTAATTATGTCGTTTTTTGACGTTAAAAATACATCAAAAAACGACATTATTAAGCCATTATATTTGCACCAACCTAATATAATGGTTTTAGTGATAAAAGTTCTACTACTTAATCCATAGCTGGGGGAAGAGGCAGATTCATTTTTGTATAAGTAAATATAATCAACCCAACTGGAAGTAGAACTCTCGCCCTCCGATTAACAACACCAAGCCATTATCCATTACACCACCTGCACATACAAGCTTACAGCACCTGGTATTCTCAAGAGGTCACCCATGGAGATACTGACCATTTTGGAAGACATACAGTAGGGGAAATAAATATTCGTACACTTGAAAAATTGTATTTTTATAAATGTAAAAGCCTTAAATAAAACAAATCTCGGCACATTTTATGTATAAAGACACATACTATTTAAAAATAATAATAAACTTAATTAATTCTTATTCTAACAGAAATGAATGCATTTTTAAAATTCTAACTGATGAAAAAGTATTCGTACAAATCAATTATTAGAATAAGATAATCAATTAATTATGAAAAAAGTATATTCAAGAATGTTCAAGTAATGTTATCAGTAATTATACTTAACGCAATTAGCCATTATCAGAGTATTCTGCAATTTCTAGTCTTACGAGAAGGTTCTAATAATGCCTAAAGGTAAAGAATTGACTATTTCACAAAAACAACACATTTTGTCTCTTTTGAAAGATGGGAACAGTTACAGAACGATTTCTAACAACCTGAATATTCATTTTACTACAATTGCTTCGTTCATTGCAAGGTTTAAAACTCGTAACAGCGTCGAAAACCAAAGAAGAACAGGTGCTCCGAGGAAGATTTCTCTAAGATCAGCAAGGATATTAGGACGCCGGATCCAACAAAATCCACAGGTTACCCGAGAAGAGCTGCAGGAACATCTGCGTGCATTAGGGATTAAAGTAACCAAGCGTACAATAGGTAATGAACTACACAAAAACAGTCTGAAATCACGCATCCCAAGGAAGACTCCATTCCTCTTGAAACGACATAGAGATGCTAGGCTAAAATTCGTTAGCGAGCATAAGGATAAAGAATATTCGTTTTGGGAAAAAGTACTATGGACAGATGAAACTATTTTAATTTGGTCATAATTATGGAAATCATGTGTGGAGGAAGGACGGTGAAGCCTACTTACCAAAGAACACGTTGCCAACTGTAAAGTTTGGTAGTGGCAGTATCATGATCTGGGGCTGTTTTTCAGCAAAAGGTGTTGGCAGAATATCAATAACAGATGGCAAGAAGAATGCCGAAACCTACCAGAAAATTTTGCAAGACAATTTAATGCGTTCTGTTGAGAGACTTCGGCTACGTCCTGATTGGGTTTTCCAACTGGATAATGATCCTAAGCATACAGCTAGATCTACAAGGAAATGGTTAGCTGAAAGTAACGTCTTGCAATGGCCAAGCCAGTCCACAGACTTGAACCTAATCCAAAATTTATGGAGATATTTGAAAATTCAAATTGGGAAAAGAGCACCAACAAATATCAAGAATTTGAAGACAATATGCCAAGAAGAATGGGACAAAATACCACTCAATGTGTGCAAATCATTAGTTGAGACGTACAGGAATAGACTGGTAGCTGTTGAACTAAATAGAGGATATTCCACAAAGTATTAAATTCAGTTAATATGTTTTTTTTTGTTTTGTACAAATACTTTTTTCATCAGTTAAAATGAAAAAAAAATAGACTAATTTCTGGTAGAATAAGAATTAATTAAGTTTATTACTATTTTTTAATAAAATGTATCTTTACACATAAAATGTATCAAAATTTGTTTTAGGTAAGGCTTTTTCATTTATAAAAATACAATTTTTCATGTGTACGAATACTTGTTTCCCTCCACTGTATATGCCATCATCGCACCTGCTTTTTAGTAAAATGAAAATGCCAATTTTGTGCATACATTTCTTAAAGTAGGTTTACACACAAAAAAATATAAAGATATGATTTGTAAAGATGTTTCTATAATTTCGATAACAGCGTCCAAACTATAGCAATGTGAATTTTTGTATCAGATTACTTTTCTTGCTACCTGAATTGATACAACGCATTGGAAAAGATAGTGGAGTAGTGTTATACTGTCTTCTTCAAGGTTTTTAAATACAGAGTTGTCATTCTCCTAGACTGGGTACTGTCCAAGTCCAGAAGAACCATACTACCCTATTATTTAATCTATCTTCTTTTATGCGTCTTGATCCCTTCAAGACGTAGGCAATCATTTTCCTAAACACCTTCTTGTCTCGTGTAGCTCTTAATAATTTTTGTCTTTTTGCTATTTCTCCCAAACCCTGTTATATCAAAAACATACTCAACTTATCAAGTAAATTATGCGCTGCTTTCCTCTGTAAATCTTTCTATCAATATATCCTGTGAGTATAAGTTTTTCCAAGCCTTCTTTCCTCATGACGTAACTAATAGTAATAGCAACTGACTCTTCCTGATGTTAATTACTAGCTTCCTTTTTGTTTCTATTTTCTCTTAAACCTCGTTATTGCTTACGTGTTCGGCCCACTGTGTCCTCAGCATCTTTCTGTAGAAACATATTTCTGTTACTTCAAGTATCTTCTTCATCTTTGAGGCGATTTTCCGTCATTCACTGCCGTATATTAGGTTGGTACAAAAATAATGTCGTTTTCTCACATAGTAACATATGTGAGAAAACGACATTATTTTTGCATCAACCTAATAGGAGGACTGATATCACGTAACAGTTCAGTACAATTTTTTTTGTGTCTAATGATTTTTTTTATGTCCCTTAATACACTGCTTAGCGTTTGAAATCTGCTTTTGGCCATCCAAAGCATCTTCGGATCTCAGTGTTGAACTTTCCGTCCTCTGTTCGAACACTTCCTATATATTTAAATTTTTGTACTTATTTGATTTTAGCATCCCCGATTTGTTATTTGCATTTTGGGCTCATCCTTTTGATGAAAAAGTAGTTTTGTTTTTGTTTTTGTTTTGTTTTTTTCAGAAGGAATAAGCCGGAAAGCCAACTTGACTCATCGTTATTATTGCTTTTGAAAGAAAGAGATCATTTTCTCGCCAATGCTGTTAGGTTGGTGCAAAATAATGACGTAATAATGTCGTTTTTTGACGTAACGTCAAAAAACGACATTATTACGTCATTATTTTTGCACCAACCTAATATTTCCGTAACAGAAACCTTTTCATTACAAATTGAATTTAATAATAACAATAATATTAGTAATAATAATAATGAGCTAACTCCTATCCTTGTATTACCGTCCAGATCTTAGGACACGGCTGTGAAAACTCACTTTTGGTTTTGTTTATTGTCCTCTTTTTGTGCCGTACCCTCCAGGACGTGGACGACCCTTTTTAATCTAAAAAAGTTTTCCCTCATATTTCCCTTCCCCATCTCTGCTCTGTCAACCATTCAGGTAATTTACACGATGTTTCTCTCCTACCCTGTGCGTGTCATATTTTCCAAACCCTCTTTCTTAATTATGGGCAATAGAAATTTCATCTGTCTCTTTCTGATGTTAAGTATAAAGGTGATTTTTGTTTCCATTTTCTCTAAAACTTCGCTGTAGCTCACATGTTCAGTCCATGGTATTCTCACCATCCTTCTGTAGAACAGCACTCTCCTTCATCTGTGATGAGATTGTCCAGCATTCATTTCCATATAGGAGGATTGATATTATATAGCAGTTTCAGCACCCTTTTTTTTTCTAAAAACAATTGCATGTTTTATAACTCGTCTCATCAAAAAACAAAAGGCGACATTTTCCTGTTTTATAAATCACGGGATCAAAGAACTAATAAATATAAGCGATACAATACAGATAAGATATTGACTCGCAAAGCATTTTAATGATTTTATAAGGAAACCTGTGAAGTTATGAAATCAAAGATTATATTAGACGATCATTTAATTTAAAAATCAAAAGACAAAACAAAAACAAAAAAGATATATGAACACTCCTATTTCAATCAAATGAAACATTTATACTGAAATGTTCTACACTCGCTAATGTTGTTAAAGTGAACAGTACGTCAAATGTGATCGTTCAAATGTACTTTCAAGCAATAAATGAAAGAAACTTTTTTTTGTCCAGGTTATTTATTTAATACTCATCATCAAAAACTACCGCAGTGACCTGAAAACGATTACACCAGACACACTATTTATTTTCACTGGTATAAGTGACTTTAGTTTACATGTGAAAAGAAGACGAATCCTAACGTTGATCAACTGTCCAGAACGAATAATTACGAATAATAACAACATCTGTTTCTTTTTCTTTTTTATTTTTAAATGAATCTTTTTCGATTTTATCACTGCTCTCCCAATCTGGTAACTTTTGTCGAATGACTTAAAGGTCGCATCGTTTCTAACTGGTTTATCATCAAAGGGCCCCTTTTATGTTAAAATCCTTCACATCTAATAACATTAGACAGAATCCGGAATGACTGGCAGAGTATAGAGGTTTCAACGACTGGGGATGTCTATCAGAGGAATTAGTAACTGTTATTATTGTTGAGTGTTACAAAAAAAAAGTCATTTTTTTGTCAGTTTAGGCGGCTGGATGGAATGATTTGGTGATGAGGAAGATTGTATTGCGCCAGTTTTGCAAGTAGTGAGAACCTTAGTTCAGAAGAAAGACACAGTATTGTAGCAACTAGATTGACTGATTTGTTTTTTTTTTACTGTTTATCAACCTTTTGCAGATTATATAAAGCCAGAAAATATTTTCAAATTGTCATAATTTTGGGGAGATAATAAGTATTTAATAATCCTATTCCTACTAATTAAGCCATATCTGTGGGGGAGAAGGTGTATTCATACATTTACCAATGTTATCTGCGCGTAAGGAGATATAACAAACCTGAATGGAATTCGAACACTGCTCTTGGATTTTCAGTTCAAGACCGTTGTCCATGACGCTACTCCCACATCCACGCCTAGAGAACCTTGCAGCACCTTGAGAACGCTTGGGAATTAATCCGAAAATCAAGCGTTTAACTGTACGGACACTGGAGATTTACTAAGATTATTTTAGTTTGGCATAAGACTACAGCAATAAGGCGTTAAACAAGACTCAAACTCACTAAATACGTGAAAGGAACTGCGATGCAAATTTTGAATCCTCTTTAAAATCTTCGTTCTCTGATCCAAGCTATGATGATCTACAATGACATAATATAAAATTGAAAGACTCTAAGGTAAATCGATTGACCTGGATAGAGTAAGAGAATGCTAGGAAGTAATCGATATTCTGATAAAATTCAATTTTGATTATAGTAGCACTCATACCAGTGCATCATCTGTATCTGAGTTTTAGACGCTACGATACGTTAGCGGCAAAGGATCTAGTGTTATGTCAGGGTCTCCTTTATTTGGTTTTAGTTGTTTGAGAGGAATTGAATGCTGGAATTTTGAGAGACTGAACAGTCATTTCAGAGGACTATTGCATATGTTGAACATGGCACGTTGGTGTTGCTTCGATAATGGTGTCATTTGTTAAATTGACATTCATACACACGCAGACAAACTTGTAGCCGGTAGCGCTGCAGATATGCTCACAGGATGGACACATTGTGTAACGAGGTTGATGTGCTGTCTTCACGGGAAGATACAACGTTACATTTTATTCAAATCCGCTATTTCGTCTATTATTATCGGCCAGTATGTGAAATATGGGCTCGTCCAATTCGTGGATCTTATTATTCTGCGATGTTTGAGAGACCACGCAACTCCTCTCTGGAGCGGTTGTTTATAGAACTCTCTCCTGTTTGTACTTCCCAAGCCCGCAAAACGATATGATATCGCGTGATTATGCATTGAACGGCCTGAGTTAACCTCAATAAATTCTGCATCTAGCTTTGTTGGTCTGATACGAAATTGAGTGCAATGGTCATATCGGCATAATTGCAATGTTAGCTGTGGCGGACCACACAGCGTATACGGTGTAGAATAAAGCAAATAAGACCACAGATATGTCAACAATTCCGATGGAATTTGAGTGCTTCTATCATCTTTACAAGTGCTCATCGCTCTAGCTAAAATTCTACTTTGCACTTCTCAGCTAGTGTCGACTAAGGCTTAATCGAGGGATCAAATGGCACTCCTTAGGTTTTAGTTTCATACAAATGATGGTCATTTATGTGCGCAACGCAGACTTCAAGATACAGGGACCCAACCCTGGTTTGGTTTGTTTTACGGCATATCAACCTCAATGGGTCATTTAATGCCGACAGCATTTTTTTTCCTGGTAATATTTTTGTTTTGTCAAAAATCTATTTCTGTTAATACTTTTTTCCTCAAAAATGTATAGCTGGTAATATTATTTTTTCAAAAACGTATAGCTGGTAATATTTTTGCAAAAATGCATAGCCGCCAACACTATTGTTTCAAAAACGTATAGCTGGTAACATTCTTTTTTTCATAAACGTATTATCAGAGGCCTTGCTGTTGGACGTAGTTTATCGTCTTACCCAGGACGCGGATGTAGTTTATCGTCTTACCCAGGACGCGGGTGGTAATTTATCGTCATACCCAGGACGCGGACCTAACCCTGGAGATTGACATATTACACCTTCTCTGGCGAACGTTTTCCGCTGACATGAAGTGGAAAGATTATATTACAAACAATTAGTTGTTCTGCTACTGGGAATTTTGGTTCACTGTTTCGCGCTTGACAATTCTTTATGCCAAAATCATTCTTATAAATTTCCAAGTCCATGCATTGAGTATGGCTGCCACTTCTGGGCTGGTTCTTCTGCTCTGTATTTACAGATTCTTGATAAAATCCAAAGGAGAATCTGCAATGTTATCGATCCCGACATGGTATGTCGGTTTCAGTTACTTTTCCACAATCGTAATATAGATTTCCTTTGCCTTTTCTATAAATATTTTCACGGTAATTGTTCCGATAAACTTTCCCCTTTGGTATCCAGGCTTTAAGCACTGTATTATTAGGTTGGTGCAAAAATAATGACGTAATAATGTCGTTTTTTGACGTATTTTTTAACGTCAAAAAACGACATTATTACGTCATTATTTTTTTGCACTAACCTAATAGATTGGCACCTAGTTCTTATCATTTTACAGTTGAAATGCTTAGATGTGACCATCAGTTCTATGCTAATGGTTTCTTTTCTCGAACTTTTTACTTTCGGAAATTTCTTCCGTTCTCATGCTATCTAGTCAACTCAGATCTTCAAAAATTTAATAGCAATATCAATTGTTATCTTCTGTCTTCCTAATGCTTGCACTTTTTCTTTTACTTCTAATCTTTCAAACGCAATAACCCCCTGCATCTTAACGTTTGAATTCTTTGCCTGGGGTGAAATGATTCAAATATCATACCGCAGATTTGCTTGATTAAAATATATTACTTGTCATTGTTATATGTGATCGATAAATAACGCCATGACCACACAGATTATTGTCCACCCAAACTTGAGGCTAGACGTGTGTCATAAGCAAATCAATGGTAACATTCCAGGAAGATAATAGGATACTCGTACAACTCTGCATGTTTTGCAATATTTTTGACCAGGTTTTATCTTGTAATATTTCTAGATTTGTCCATTCTTGGACATATACGGGAGAATAGTTAATCGATCTATAACTCACGCTGTGTTGAGTCCAGTGCAACAGGCGTTTGATTATATACTTTAGAATAATATTTATCGAACTGCAAAATCGAATGCATGTGAGAGTACAAGCGTCAAATAATGCCAAAGGAAATTTCCAGTTTATTAATATGAGGTCTTATTCATATTGATAAACCCTTTATATTGTTATCTGTGCGCGTATTGATCTGTACATATAATAATTTCATCGAATACAGTTAAATGAACTTTCCGTTAATACCGTGACATATTTAACCACTTTCGAATATTTTTCCCTTCATATTTACCAAGTGACAAGTCAGATTTTTATGATTAGTCAAGTCTCTTTCTCAATGAATCTGCCGTGTATACGCAATGTTCTTCTGGTTTTAGATATAATATTTGTACGAATTTCAAGAAGACTGATTTGTTTAGGGATGTGAACAAGGTTAGTGCAAGGGTTTCGCGCACCCAACCCACGGAATATATGATACAACTCCTCCAAATCTATGATACGGGTCACCCCCAACCACTCTACTGATATCTCAATTTTCATAAACTAGTATTAATATAAAATATAAATTTTATTGTAACCTACTTATGTACAATATTTTGGCAGCATGTTTTCATTAAGTCGACATTGTGCTAATGTCGAACGTACTCGGAATAAAATGAATATGCATTAACATGGTAATTTTCTTTGAACTTTTTATAAGGATACTAAGAAAAGTGTCCTTAATTACAAGAGGATCCTATTAAAAACAAGTTGACCAAAGTTGTCTAAATTATTTAATGAGACATGTCTTTATATATATATATATATATATATATATATATATATATATATATATATATATATATATATATATATATATATATATATATATATATATATATTATTATTATTATTATTATTATTATTATTATTATTATTATTATTAATAGAAATCTCATAAGTATAGGAAACTATACTCGTCCGGAAAACTTTCGGTGTCTTGATTTGCAAATAATGAAACCAATACCAAATGGAAAAAAAGTATAATAAAGAAAAAAAAACATGTACGTTTGCCGAAAATAATCGTCTAGCATGCAAGTCCAAAACCCAAAGAAAAAAAACCGATACGAGTACGCAAAATAACTAAATAAAACTTTTTTGTATGTGTATATATATCTGAATACGTCTGCGTGTTTATGTATTATAATCTGATTGTGTATGTATTGTCGTTTGCAAGATGTCATCCTCCCCTGCCTCTTTTTATTCTTCAAATATATCTACGTTGTCATGAAGTTCAGAGCAACATTTGATCTTAAAGTTTATTGCAAGTTAATTTCAATAAAAACAAAATAAACAGATAAAATATGTATTTTTTCTTTTTTCCTCAGTAATTATATAATTTTAAAATTAATCTAGATTAAATTTAAATTTTAAAATGTGTAATTTTTAATTTGTAATTTCAAATTTTATCGTATAATTTAATATTTATTAGAATAAATTCTATTTTAGCCTAACCCTAACATTAATGCATTAAATAATTATTATAACCTTAGTTCATTGTCAAGTTTTTTGAATTTTCGTATACTTGCATTTTGATTGGTCATTCCAGCTTATGTAACAGCGTTTCCCTTAGCGAGGGGTATTTGATTGATTTGAACCTTTTAAAATCCTTTATTATACATTTAACATCAACAATTGATGAAACACTAGAAGTGTTGAAACAAAATGCCTATTTTTGTAGTGATTTTATAACATGTTTATGTTATAAATTTTCGAATAAATAATTATATATATATATATATATATATATATATAATTATTTATTCGAAATTATATATATATATATATATATATATATATATATATATATGTGTGTGTGTGTGTGTGTGTGTACTTGTATAAACATATACAAACAACAGACCCCTTGAAGAATGGGCGAATCCAAGAAACTTTGAAATCGGGAAAACAGCATCAAAAATGATATTTGCAGTTAAATAATCTTTCTATACATACATACATACATACATACATACATAAATATATATATATATATATATATATATATATATATATATATATATATATATATATATATATATCACACCCATATTGATAAACACACTTACACACGTCATACTCACTTACTCCCTAAAAACCAAATAACGCACACACACTTAACACAGACCAATAAAACTGTCAAAATGACGAAGGGAATTCATAGCAGCATGAATAAATCCAGCTCTTATCTTAAATAACAATTTAAAGGAGACTGTTTGACCAACAAAAGGACTGACCAAAATCCATGATGAAATTTTAAAAAAAAAACACATGAAATCTACCGTTTAATTTCTTTTTCTCCATCAAGTCATTCATTTCTGTAGTTCACTGTTACTAAGAAGCAGAAATCTTTTCTCCTGATGATGGCCGAAACTAGTTAAAAACGGAAGAATATTAATATCAATATAGTGTGTCTGAAGATTTTAATTTTTTCATATTTTTTATTGTTCAAACTATATATATATATATATATATATATATATATAAAGAAAGAACAGTAAGATATATAATCCGGTGTTCTTATAGAGATTTTTATTTTTACAAAATAGTGCTCAATGTAAATTTACAGGGCATTAATATTATAAATTAATTGATTTAAAATATGGTTTTCTCCGCTACACAGTTCTAACCATGTTTCAAAAATGGAAGGTCCGAATTTAATTTTGTAATTAAATTAAAGACATTAGTTCCATTTCATCCTCAAGCGAATTTTGGAGTAACTTTTAAAATTACTGGGTTTTAAAGACACAGGTAAAATCATAATTCACGTTTCCAAGGTTACAGATTAATTCACTTCTACTAGACAGGGGTGTTTGCGTATTCTATATGTTTATATTTTCATGTATCCGTTATTAGCTACGTTTTGGTAGGAGGTAAAGAGATATTGCATTGGTATACTAATGATTCAGTGCGACATTTATTTTGTAGAGGGCAATTTTGAGGGTTTCTACAGTTACATAATTTTTATTTATTTCCATCAGTTTTTATTTTTATTTTTCCATTGTCTAAATTTTTTTTGGTTTTGGTATAAGTGTTTATTTAAGATATTAGCATTATGTTTCTTAATAATTTTTTCCAAGTTTTCTGTACAGCAGTAACTCAATTTTAGTGTGTTTTTATTGAAAATAGTACTTAGTTTACTTCTCTTCAATTGAAAATCTTGAAAACATAAAAACCATATATAGGTTTCACAAGTCATGCGTTCAAAAAAAGATTCAACCAACATCAAAGTTCATTTTTTCTAAATAAATATAAAAATCAAACATCTCTATCGAAGTACTTCTGGCACCTAAAAGAATCAAATAAACACCTACAGTAAAATGGAAATTAATAAGAAAAGCTAGAATATGTAGGTCATTAAATGACCCATGTCCTTAGTGCATACATGAGAAACTACATATTACTAAGTTTATAAAAAACAAAAATTTACTGAATTAGAGAAATGAAACAGCTATTTTATGCCGCCATTGTCAAAAATTTTCCTTAAATAATATTTAAAAATAAAGATAAATTTTTAAAAAGTGTGACCTAGTAATATACGTACTTATATTTAATGGAAAAATATAATTTTATATAATGTAAGTAATTCTATTACATTTACAAAAAGTCTATTAAAATAACACTGAAAATATTTTAAGTAGTATTTAAAATTTTAGTTAAAACGAATTCTAACATAAACATCTTTTAAAATTGTAGTTAAATAAAACGTATTCTAACCAAAACACCTCTCTCAAAGTACTACCGGCACTTAAAGGAATACAATAAAACACCTACAGAAAAATGAAATTATGATGCAAAGCTATAAGATGTAGGCCAAAGAATGTCCCATTTCCTCTGTACAGACATCTGAAACTATATATTACTAAGTATAAAAAAAACAAACTTTACTAAATCAGAGAAATGAATTAGCTCTTTTTACCGTAATTGCCATAAATTTTACTTAAATAATATTTAAATATAAAAATTTTAACAAAGGTAATATACATACTTATACTTGATATGTAAAAATAATTTTACATACTGTAAGTAATTCTAATACATTTAATTCTTTTAAAAAAGAAACATAGTCTATTAAAATTAACAGTGAAAATATTTTAAAGTTGTATTTAAAATTGTAGTTAAATAAAAAGAAATTTTAGCCTAAACATCTTTTGAAATTGTAATTAAATAAAACGTATTGTAACCTATAGATCTCCCTCCAAGTACTAAAAGCACTTAAAAGAATCAAATAAAACACCTACAGTAAAATGAATTTAATATGAAAAGTTAGAAGATGTAAGCCATTGAATGACCCATGTCCTTTGTACTTACATGAGAAACAAGATATTACTAAGTTTATATAAAAAATAAAACTTTACTAAATCAGTGAAGTCAATTAGCTATTTTGGGCGTTATTTGTCATAAAGTTTACTTAAAAAAAATTGATATCCTAATAATATACATACTTATAGTTGATGTGAAAATAACTCTACATACTGTAAGGCATTCTAATACATTTACTTGTTCTTAAAAGAAATATAGTATATTAAAAATTAATAGTAGAAATATTTTTCAAATTGTAGTTAAATAAAACGTATTCTAACCTGAACACCCCCCCAAAAATTGATACCTAATAATATACATACTTATAGTTACAATAGCTAGAAAAGAGTAAATGCGATAGGCATCAATAAACGACAGAAGATCTCAAAACTGATGACTGCATTTAAGCATTGAATTAATGGTTAAGTTTGCCTCTTAAAAGTTCAACGATAATTCTTTTGCTACAACTTAATTTAATGATGACTTGATGGTCATAGATCCTCACTTTTCGTACAAACATTTATTTTTATTTTATGGGTGGCTGAACAGGAGACATTTTTTAAGATAAACTTAATATAGTGTAAAAATGGGAAAATAGAAATTAGAATTAGTTATACATTCAGCATTTGAAGAGTTAAACAAAGATAATACCTAATTATGTGGGGTGGATAATTATGCTGTTACACGTTTTACCCAATATATATATATATATATATATATATATATATATATATATATATATATATATATATATATGTGTGTGTGTGTGTGTGTGTGTGTGTATGTGTGTGTGATGTAACAGGAAAATTGTCCAAATCGTGTAACATCATAATTAAAAATCACAGAAAATATATAATATCAAAAAAACACTAAACTAATTTAGTTTCTCTTTTCTAGGTTTTCAGATAAAATCTTTATTCATCTTGACACCATTTGTCGGAAGAATCACTGAAAAAGCTCTCTCAGTTATTCCGCTAATCAGATAGCACGTTAAAATCGTTTTGTATCAGATCTACTGTCTTCCCAACTGAGCAATGATAAGAGGAAAAAGATCATTCACGTATTCAGTACTGGTACAAACTTCAATGCTCTAGCTTTTGTCTTCAAAATACAGGCAAGAACCATCAAAAGAACGGTGAATAAGTTTTAAAAACGAAAGAAAGAATAGAGATGAAAACTGGAGCAGGAGATATATATATATATATATATATATATATATATATATATATATATATATGTGTGTGTGTGTGTGTGTGTGTATGTGTGTGTTTTTTTTGTGTAAATTAAACGAAGAAATTAACACATTGCCCCCCCCCCGCTAAAAAAACCGTTACTAGTAATAAAAATAAGCATAAATAAGCAAAAACCAAAAAAATAATTAATCCAAATCAATAAATTAAAAACTGTCCACCCGGCAAAATAACAAAATAGACGACGGCAAGCAACCCAAACATTGGACAAATAAATAGTTTTATAATTTTCCCAGAAGAAAACAAACTATTAAAGAAGCGACCTAAGTAAATCCCACCCCCAAATTTTTTACTACGTTAATAAAACTTCAAAAAACGAAAAGCAAATAAAATAAATTAACCCAAAAATAAATAAACAAACAGGCCACTCCCGCAAAAATAACCGCCAGAATAGATTACCCACAATGCACCACTGACCCATATATATATAAATAGCCGAGGAGATATCCATCATTCACGGCCTGTCACCTCTGAGAGTTGATTTCAATGTTCACTTATATATATATATATATATATATATATATATTAGGTTTGTTGCAAAATAATGTCGTTTTCTCGCATAGTAACATATGTGAGAAAACGACATTATTTTTGCACCAAACTAATATATATATATATATATATATATATATATATATAAGTGAACATTGAAGTCAACACTTAGAGTCGACAGTCTGTTTCATGCATCTAGCATGAAACAGACTGTCGCCTCTATGTGTTGACTTCTATGTGTTGTCTATGTTCACTTTTATATTTACACACGCTCTGTCTCTGATATTGAGCACTTTATCCCATAAATATAGCACATCTTAAGATTATATTTCTTCATATAGAACATCTTAAGTCTATATTTATTCATATATATATATATATATATATATATATATATATATATATATATATATATATATATAGCAGCGACTAAGTGGCAGTTCAGCTCATATACTCATTATGTTCTGCTCTGTATTAAATGTTTTATTTGCCTTTAGGACAACATTTCTATACAGTTATTTTTTATTGAATTTCCCTTGTAATAAAACATGTTATTGAGAAACACAGCGCACAGTTTTTGTTCCTTGTTGTAAATGCAACTCTCGTCCTTATTTGAAAGTGCTTTATTACAAAGAACGTTTGTAAGTGAAAAGGAGACTATGTCAAATTTCGAGCTTTTCTCTTTCATAAAACACGCACGTATAATCGCAAATTTACCTTCTTAGATTATCTGTTCACGATTATCTTTATTTTAGTGATGACTTTATATTTACAAAGTTTGACTTTTCATATTTATATTATTATATAATTGTTTGAACACAGAGGAAACGCATATATGGGAGTTAGCATGTGTCTAATAGATCTACATTTCTAGTCTATCCTCTGTTACTATTCGGACCATCATTTCTACTCTATCCTCTATTATTATACGGAACGTTATTCTCTACTCTATTCACTATACTATTTCTCTATTCGGATCACTATACGGGTTACTATTCGAGCGAGTATTATCGAACAAGTACTATTAGTACAAGTGAAATTCGAAGACTTCTGGCACCATTATTGCTCAAGGGCGTACTATAGTTGTATCTGCGATTACAAAGACTCTACTACAACGAGCATTACTAAAGTGACAATGAGTATTCGTTGACATTACAAAAGTGGGCAACGAGTGTTCATTGACATCACAAAGATAATGATTTACTCAAATTAAAATTGGACAAAATAATTGTAGATATAATGTTGAGTCATAAATAATTATATTTTTTTGTCCGCCAATTCCATTCTTCAAACATTTAAAGCATAATTAAATTTTATTCAATTATATATTCACCATTATTTGAAATGAGTTTCGAAACGTGATTGTTTTTGTTGTGACCAAGTAATTGTTTAAGAAATAACAACACAAGAGGTTGTAGATAAATAGTGTATTGAACAGTAAATACAACAGAAGAGTGTTACATGACTTGGGAGTGTATATCGGTTGACTAACGTTCAGTCTATATCACTGTTGATATTTAGTAGCCCTCCACCTCACCCCACACGAGGGTAAATGTGGCACAAGGCCGAGTTTAACGTCGGTCATCCAAGCGCGTAAACTCGGCCAAAAAATCCCCGTATAACCTGCATAAACGGGTTCGGGTCTGTCTACCTCTCCGAACGAGAGACTGCCCTTCGGCACAGTTTCGTCCGGGTACTTCTCTGCCCAAGGCAGAGATCTTGATAGGAGCTGCGAACAGTCACGTCCTGGGTAGAACAATCTATTTCACTGTTCCCCACGAGGCTTACTTTTCCTACTACATTATAGTAAATGGAAGAGTCCACAATAGCCTCATTAGAGGGAAGACACCACAACAATTTTGTTTGTTTTTCTGATTGACTAATTTATTTTTTTACTGATTATAAACATTTTGCAGGTTATTTAAAGTCAGAAAACGTAAGAATATTTTTGAGATATTAATGCTTTTCTGATATGTCCTATTAATTAACCCATAGTTTCGGGAGCAGTTATGGATTCATACTTTCCTTGCCCAAGGGTATTTACGCGTTACTGAATATAACAAATACGTCTGGAATTCGAACTCGACTCTTCGATTTTTCATTCCGATGTATCATCCCTTACACCACCCGCACATCCAAGTCTACAGCACTTGTTATTCTCAAGCGGTCACTCATCTAGGTACCTACCAGGTATCGACGATGCTTAGCTTCGGTGAGCATACGAGAACATGCAGAAATTTCAGCTATATCACGTGTTTCAACGTGATATGGTCAAAATTTACGCAGGTCTTGATGCGAAAAAATTTTCGAAGAACTCTTGAATCGAGTTTTCATTCGGAAAAAATCCCCAGCAAAGTTTTTGCATTGATTGGAAATGTAATAATCGGTTGGTAGAATGTCATGGGGTATAGTGGTTGTTGTAAAACAGACTAACCTATTTTCTAAATATTTTCCCGTTTTATTCTTTCTGTATGTGGCCTTGCGTTGTTTTGAAGGAGAGCAATATTTTTTTTCTTATTACTGCGTGCTGAATGGCTATTCGATCATTTATGAGCACATTGCAGCTTCTGGATACATAAAAGTGCATTTAGTGTTTCATTGAATTTCAGCAATTGTAAATAAATAGTACCACACTGAATCTACCACACGCAAAGAATTATCTTTCTTCCACAGAGCTCAGATTTTAGTCAGTTTTCGAGACATATCCTTGTCATTGCTTTAGAGATTTCGTATGTTAGTGTGCTACAAATCTATTCGTAAATGACACGTTTGAATAATAAACATTAATTAGATAATTAACTTAGACATGGTTTAGAAAAAGCCAGAACATCAGTTGGCGATCCCATACAACGTTTAACACGGCGGAGAACTGAGACCAATCTGTTTGAAGCTCAAACAGAAACGATTACAGTTTGCCGGCCACTGCCTTCGAGCGGACAGGGAAATCGTCTCATCCTTACTCCTATGGCATCCTTCCCGAAGTGTCTTCTCACGAAAGCGGACTTTCCCCAGACACCATAGCTCGGGACATTGGAGAGTTGGACCTTGGGGATCTGGGGACAGCAATAGAGGAACGAACAGTGTGGAAAGAGATTGTCAGTGAAGGTCCGACCATTTATAGGGAGGTCAAAGGATGATGATGATGAAGAAGATGATTAACAGTGAAGATAATACATTCGTCATTACAGTTGACTTCCAAAAACAGAAATTACTTATGACTCATCCTAATATAGCGTTGTTTATTTTAGATTTAAAATGTTTAGCTTCACACGACAATGGGCAAGAAGAAATATATTTTAGCGACAAGATTATATTCGTACGATAGAACTCGAAAAGTTATTCTCAATCTACAAGATTATCCCTCCTAAGAACATCCCTTCCAAATTTAAGGACAAATCATATCTGTGCCTTGTTGGTTTTCTGCACTAAAAATGAATGATTAGACGTTTGTTTATATATATATATATAAACATGTATCAAATTTACGTATTATTTTTATACACTTTTGAGGGTAATTTTAATTTGATGTAAAGTGATAGAGAGAGAGAGGAGCATGACAGATATGGTCGAAATTAGAGAGGGAAGGGAGAGATAGGAATAATTTTAAATCAATTTTTATTAAGATACTTAAGAGTAAGGGAGGTGGGTAAGGATCGGACATTGACCTATTCAATATATTTATTGGATAAAGCGCTCAATATCAGAGATAGAGTATACATAAATATAAAGATGAACATAGAAGTCAACACTGAGAGGCGAGAGACTGTTTCACGCCAGACTCAATCTTCAGGCTGCCCGACGATTCCGTCTAGCATGAAATGTTCATTTTTATATTTACGTACGCCCTATCTGTGATATAGAGCATTTACCCCTTAAATATATCACACCTTAAAACTATATTTCTTCATATATATATATATATATATATATATATATATATATATATATATATATATATATATATATATATATACAAATATAGACAACTAGACTCGTCTCGAAAAACTCTCGAATTCTTGATTTGCAAATAATCAAATCAATCTCGAGGGAAAAAAGGTTTTAAAAAAAGAAAGAGCTACAAACATGAACTTCTGCCGAAAAAAATCGCACAGATGCAGATCTGAAGCCCGAAGAAAAAACCCCGATACGAGTAAACAACAAACTAACAAAAGAGCTCAATACAACTGTAGAGCAGACCTAGCTACACCTAGTGAATCAGACAAACCTACCCAGGTTTCATCTAAACGAATCGTCTGGGAAAGAATGGCCATTCGTTTCCTGACGATCCGTTTAGGTGAAACCTGGGTAGGTTTATACATATATATATATATATATATATATATATATATATATATATATATATATATATATATATGAGGGTGATTACATGTTTTCTAGTTTTTCTTTTTGGTCTCCACATGCCTTTAACAATGAAACACTGGCTTTATATATATATATATATATATATATATATATATATATATATATATATATATATATATATATATATATCGCTCGCTCGGTCGCTCGGTCGACTTTTCCGACGTACGAGGGTCAAGCAGATCAGTTTCCAGGAAACCGACAACGGCACATGAGAATTGATTATAGTGGTGAAGGTTTCTTGCAGGACCATCGACACTTTTTGAAGGGCCGATTACAGAGACCTGGTGCACTACGTGCCACAAGGTCCCCAAACGACCCTCCGCAGATTATGAATTCATAGTTGTCCCTCTCCTAGACCAGTTGCCATCCAAGGCTATTAGAACCCTGTCTGTCCTGCTATTTTACCCATAGCAGGAGGGAGAAGAAGAGGATTCATACCTTTCCCAAGGGGAAGTGAATGTAATTGATTCTACTGGAATTCGAACTCGGCTCTCCGATTCCTCAATCCAAACCGATATCGATTACTGCACCGTGCCTCCTCCTCCTCTCTCTCCTCTCTCTCTCTCTCTCTCTCTCTCTCTATATATATATATATATATATATATATATATATATATATATATATGCAAGTATAGGATGTGTGCACACGGAATAAATTCCAATAACCCCAAAATAGCGCTAAACATTGAATCAAGCAAATATAATTTTTTTGAATATTTTAACATTTTTAATTATTTATTATAACATAATTATGTTATATATATATATATATATATATATATATATATATATATATATATATATATATATATATATATATATATAGCTAATATTAGTGCTAAATATACACATACATATGCACAATATATAAATATATATATATATACATAGATGCATACACATACATATATATTTTTGAATAAAAAATTCCAAGAGGATAGAATCCAGGTAGAACTCAATGTCCAGGAATATTAGTGTTTAAGCCTTTTTATTATATATATATATATATATATATATATATATATATATATATATATATATATATATATATATATATATAAGCAATAAAAATGAACTCTTCTGAGTCATGTCCACCATATTTTTGTTCTTTCTTATGTTAAAATTAGAACCCTATAAACAATTGACTTTATGCCTTTTGTACGTTGATACAATTCTTTGTGAACTTTTTGCCTTATTATTCTTACTTTGCCGAGTTTTGACTTGCTTTTATATTGTTTACTTAGTATTATTTCATTCTGTTTTTGTTTTGTTTTTTTTTCTTCCATTTCTTATTGTTTATTGAGAACTTTATCAATTCCGCGTTTTGGGGTTTTTGTCAACTGAACTTAAGTATGACATATTACTCGTCACGAATCGTTTATTCGGTCTTATAGAAGGAAACATTTAACAGTCTGCAGTCTCTTTCCGAGTCTGTCGTTGTTCTCTTGCCATTTTCCTTGGAAATATTCAGATAAGCTTCGCTTCCGCCCGTTCAGACCTTTAAAGCAAAGACACGTCATGACACTTTCACGAAATCGAATCACTGTCATTTTCTCCGTATTCCAAATGTGAGGAGAAATTTACATTCAGAGAGATTTTTTCCCAAGAACTGCCACTTTGTGAAACCGACTACCACGGAGATGGTTTCCTGAATACTAACTTCTTATTCTCCAAAAGTGTAGTGTTAAAGGTTATTTAACCTCTTTATTTAACTAATCTTTCTACCACCCCCTCTTTCAAACATTTAACACTTTTCTTTTATTCCCGTTTTTTTTTGTTTTTTTTTTATTATTATTCTTTCTCTTGAATAACGTCTTCCTTTTCTCATATTTTCTCACACTCAGTAACCCCTTGTGTCTTAATGTCTTTATTGCCTTCCTTGGTGTGAATTGATTAAAAAATCTTCATTCGTCATAACCATTTTAGCAATAATCTTCTACATTGAATAGCTCTCGAAATTTGTATTGGTGCAATTTGAATGTAGAATAAATATGATATATATATATATATATATATATATATCAGACTGACGTTGGGTAATTGAATAACAACGTTGATAGAGTCTACGTAACACGTTTCGTCCTGCATCAGACTAAAATAGGGATGTTCTTCTGGCCAAAAAACGCGCTATGCAAATCCCAGTCTTTCTGCCTTGTTGTTTTTGCTTATAATCTGCTTCTTCTATGGACACCTAGCATAAAGCTCTATTTTTGCAAGCGTCTAGACACAGGTTGTCGAGACACATCAGTGTCATTTGAAATCTGTTGTAAAATGACTGCCGCAGTTCGGAAACGGCCCTTCACTGCCAGGCGTTGAACGATACTGTTTTCTCTGGCCTTTTGTCTACCTACCTTTAGACAGTTTAAGCTACACGGATTTTCGTAAAGTTTCAGAAGTCGCTGTTGGAATGGTTCACCTGTTCAGCAATCTGGTCTATTGTGTGATTTTCTTTTCGCAGCTCTTAGCGACTCGTTACCTTTTCATCCGTTCGCCATATTGGAAAATAACGTAGTGATGATAAAACTCTTTATCTTAACCTCGTATATCAGAAATTAGAACTTTGTGCATTATTCTCACATACCTCACGATTTATTCTTTAATTTTGGACGCTTGATATTTGACTAAAGAATTAAATGCCTCATAGCTCTCTCTATATCATTTCAAATAACTTGCAGATTAAAAGCACAACTGACCTCCCATGTGTAAACGTTATGGGAAAATTTTGAAAAAAAAATGGAAGTTTTCATTTTTGTTCCTTAATTTGGGGCTTTACGGGATAAATATATATATGTGTGTGTGTGTGCGTGCGCGCGCCTGTATATATATATATATATATATATATATATATATATATATATATATATATATATATATAACAGCGTTTCCTCTTACGAGGGATTGTTAATTACTTTGAACCTTTTAAAACCCTTTATTCTACATTCAACATCATCACTTGATAAGACACCAGAGGTGTTGAAACAAAATGGCTATGAGCTGTCATTTAACTTGACGGGCATTTACCGATTTGGCCACAGAGAAGCGTTCGGTTAGCAAGGTCGAATTTTACTGTATTTAAACTTCAGTCTTCCATGAATCACTCACGTACATTCATATCTGCGTATGTCGTATCAAATGTAGACAAATGACGTCACACATTATGAAATGGACAAAATCCGACAATTAATTTAAGACATTTTTATGTTTATACATTCTTTTTATAGATACAAATATATATATAGCACGTCAAGCTAAATGGCGGTTCCGTATAGGATACAGGTTCAAATCCTGTCGGAGGACGAATATTTTCTGTGAAAATTTCTCGGACATTCAGGCCGGTAAATGTTGTTTAATACAGTGTGGCTAGACGTCCGATTGCTCCAAGCTGGGATCGATACCAGACCGATCAGTCAGAGATCGTCCCCCTAGGCTATCACCAGAGACAAAGATAAATTTTAACGTTTTCTATACGAAATACGCCAGTGTCCCGGAGAGCTCAGTTCAGTTGAAGAGCAATGCATTAATAGCAGTAGAAGCCACTGTTTTTAAAATTACCCTTTTCTCAAGAGAGCTCAACTGGATTTCTCGAGAGCATATATATATATATATATATATATATATATATATATATATATATATATATATGTTGATCAACACCATTACTTGTCAAGACATCAGAAATGTTGAAACAAAATAGCTATTTTTGTAGTGTTGTTACAACATGCTTATGTTATATATATATATATATATATATATATATATATATATATATATATATATATATATATATAATTACTTTTTAAAAAATATGATTCCATCGGGACACAGAAATTATTATGTTTCGAAACTGGTCCACAAGTGTTAAATTTTAATTTCAATATTAAACCTTAACTTTAGATGACCGTTTCATTCTCATTCGATGTTTATACTAACCCCCCAAAAAATGTTTTACTCATTTATAGTTTGGAAATGCATGTGTAATCTGGGGTTTGTTTTTCATTATCAAGGGGTCTTTGCTTTGATGAAAGTAGGAATATTTGTTATATGTTAACTTTTTTAGAATCGTGAAAGGTTGGGTTGGGGGATTTTTGTCTGGTTACAATGGCCATTTCTATCAGGCTCTGTTGTACTGATTGATTTTCTAGTTAAATTTATAATTTTAAACTCTCTTTGTGTATTGAGCACTGTGTTTTTTTTTTAAATAAAACAAAAATACTAAAGAACTTTGGATCATAAGTCTAACTGTTCTTTCCTATTACATCAATACATCCCCCATACACACACACACACACACACACACACACACACACACACATATATATATATATATATATATATATATATATATATATATATATATATATATATGAAAAGGTACAACTAAAACATTCACATCTTATCTTCTCTCTCCCACCTTACTTCACCACTTCGTTAATTTTACATATGCTTGATGAGGTCCATCAAAAACGTGTGAATTTCTTTTCATTTTTCATTTCAACCTTTGGAAGTAAAGTCTGATGATCCAGGGCCCTGTTAAAGGGGTTGTGATGAAATAACTTATTACATGGAACCTTAAAGTGGTCTGTTTTTATTCAAACATATCTGCTCTGAATCTCACATTGAGCTCTCTGGATATCATCCTCCTTGGGTCTACCCATGCGGATTATCTAGTTTTGCATAAACTATATATATATATATATATATATATATATATATATATATATATATGTATGTATGTATGTATACTTGAACAATTTAATGCTCAAGATGGTCGTATATAATTTTTAACATAATATAAAAATGTCGAAAATGAGAAAATCGCTAATCAAGTACTGAAATCTCCTGAAGAGTGGATCGAAAGATTATAAAAAGTTTCGTCTACGAAACCCTGGAGTCGGAGTACTGAATATAATATCAATCAGCTAAGTGACACATTTTATATTTCGTATTAATTCTATATATATTTGCAGGACATTAAGTATCACTAAAAAGAATTAAGTATTACTAAAAAGCATCTTGTTCAAGAACTAAAAAAAAAATGCAATAAAATATTGGGACATTATACCGTGACGTATATTTTTACCGCCAACAATTTTCTTCTTCTTCGTCTTCTTCTTCTTCTTCTTCTTCTTCTTCTTCTTCTTCTTCTATGTATCGTGTACCTGCAGAACGTTGGGAATCATGGTTCTCCACAATCTCCTATCCTTTGTAGCTCTTAGTAAAGGTTCTCTTTTGCTCATTTCCCCTAATCCGTGTTCTACCAACCGTTTACACAAACTATTTTCCCCTGTTCTTCTTGACTTCAATATTTTCCGTGAATATCAAATTTTCCAAGCCTTATAAATTCCAACTGTCTTTTTCCGATGTTATGCATAAGTATCCTTTTTGTTTCCATTTTTCCCTAAATCTTCGTTGTTACTAAAAAGTTCAATTTACAGCATCCTCAGCATCCTTATGTAGAACCACATTTATGTTGCTTCATATCTCTTCATTTGTGAAAAGATTATCCAGCATCCATTGCTATATAAGTGAACTGCAGACTCTTCCTTTTCAGACTTGTCTTCTTGAAGCGTGGTGAATGAATATTTCAAACAGAGCCATCGTCTTGTCCAACCAGCATGTCTTTCCTATTTCTACATTTAGCAGTAAAAATTAATATTTAGAAATCATATTTTATGTAATTCTTCTGATTAATTTGACGTTTCTGTCTGTAATGTTTACATGGATTTGGGACCTTTGTTTTGTTTTTTTTTTTTTGTTTGTTTGTTTTTGATTTTTGTTCTTATCATTAGTCAGTGTTCTTGTTGGTCAGTCCTCTTTCTTTTCTAGTTTTAATCATTTTACTCTTGAAATTGCTCCGTTCTATTCAGTTTATTTTCTCGTACGTCTCGCTTCTGGAACTATCTTCCAGGTTCTTATTTTCTTGTCACCAAGATATAAATGCAACATCAATCGACATCTTTCGTCTCTTTCAATACCTCCTTTTTTTATTGATCTATCGCCTCATTAATACTTTTTAGTGCTACTATAGTATGGTATCTACCGAGGCATTTGCGACCTACCGTAAATGACAATGCACTCATTATTGCTGGAAAATGCTCAGGGAAAATGACCTGTTTACTGTTTTATTTTAAGTGACATCAAATCAGTTTACAAACATTAAAATCATATATATTTTTAATTTTTTTTTAATAAAATTGTTAATGAATTTTAATACATAAACATTTCACTGCCTTTATACCTAACGCTAACCCCTAAACCAAAGCCTAACTCTTAACATTAACCGCTAACCCTAACCCTAACGCCTAACCCCTAAGTTTAACCGTAGCATATTTCATACTTCGGACAGTTGGCAAATATCATACCATAGTAGAAAATAAAAAATAGATATCATACTATAGTAGAAAATGGACGGTAGATATATTATAATAGCACCTACTTTTTCTTAGATTCGTTCACTTATAGCAACCTGTTACGGCTAAGTGGCCTTATCGCCTTGCTTGGTGTGAAATGTGAAATTATTAAAAGAAAAATCATCTACGTATTTCATGTGACTTTTATTACAGTCCATAGTGTAAATGACTGCTTCAGGTTTTGCAATATCATCAATTGTTTTGATTTAATAAAACCTTTTATTGCTTTAGAAGTAGTTTTAAAAGATTTAATATTACGTTCAGACAAAATTTTCGTCGTGACTGACTTGGTAGGTATAATTGTATGTGTATATATGGATGGTATCAAGATTATATATTACTGTTTAGTTTCAGCTTAGCCCGATATAAGGCCACAGGCGTTATTGGGGATCAACTCGTTACAGAATCGTAATCGGATGTTATCTTATCTATTATCTGCAAAGTCATCCACAAGTATATATTGTTGGTTAATAATTTAGTTTGGGGGGATGTGCGACAAGCGTAAAGATTATCGTCACGAAAAGTGAAATCGGTGAGATAGGTTCAAATTCCGGCCTTGACTGATGCGTTTATTTTTGCTTCAATGCCCATAAAAAAATCCATCTATTCTAACCCAAGAAATACGTTAAATTGTAGGATTAACAGGACTGTAGAATCTTGTGTGGCAACCAATCTAGGAGAATGCCAATTCTGAATTCAAGTCATAACAATTCACAAATAATAATGCCACGGAAGCTGTGAAGGGAATTGATGGCTTATGTTCCGTGGGCAGGCTACTATGTCTTTTCGAGTTGCCAGGCAGTCTAACCAAAACAAATGTCAGACTCATGTTTAATTACATCTATGGTTCATGTTGCGCAGATATTTTCTCGATTACTTTGTGTTACCTCGGTCATGATGACTTGTTAACTTGCGCTACCACAACGACAACTTCCAAGTAGTTTCGTCCACCCAATTTCATTCACAAAAACTGGATTATCCCTAAGTATGGTTTTCTGGCACTTTCACTGGGATTACCTCCACCAGTCACCAAGAAGTCCTCTCTGCAAACAATTCATTGTGAAATTCGACGTCTGTCTTAAAAATGCTTAGAAAGGAAAGATTGTAACAACGACCTCATATAGATTTATAAAACTAAAAAAAATATTATGCCAGATTTAATGCGCAGGCATTGAAATAACTGCATTAATAAAGAGGGATGAAAAATGCTGACGTTATTTTCAGTTAACAATATGAAAATAGCGTTTCTCTACATTTCAATTGCTAGGAACATTCTGTTTTTGATTTTATTAGTTAGCTTGTTCAATTAATTTCATTTCGTATTTTGCTTTGATAAAGTTCACATTGGACGAAACGCGTCAGCAATTACTAGTTTTCCTGTTGTCGTTTTTATTGATAAATATTGTCTTGTCTACTGGTTAAATCGGATAAATTTTCATATATATATATATATATATATATATATATATATATATATATATATATATATATATATATATATATATACACCCTAAGGAAAGTCAAAAAATTATTAGCATTTCAACCATAACATATAACGATAATTACAGAAAAAATTTGACTTGCCTATATATATATATATATATATATATATATATATATATATATATATATGTGTGTGTGCGTCTCTCTCTCTCTATATATATATATATATACATATATATATATATATATATATATATATATATATATATATATAGGTGTGTGCACCTCTCTCTCTCTATATATATATATATATATGATTATGTTTAAAATGTGTTATAAGGCATATTTGTGTGTGTGCGTTTGTGTAAATATATCATAATATATAAATAATATATGTATGAATATATATACATCTAGCTATATATATATATATATATATATGTGTGTGTGTGTGTGTGTGTGTGTGTGTGTGTGTGTACATTCTTTCATGTTTGGTTGAATAATCTAGACATATTTTATTATGTCAATATTTTTTAATTTAATTCGCTCAAATTCACGGATGAATTTCTTAGTGCTGTTAAAAATCTGACGAAGAAAAACACCATAGTTTTGGTTTTTTTTTTTACTTTACAATTACTTTCAATCTCATCCGAGAACATCTTCAGGACTGAATTGCTAAGACAAAAATTAATTTAATTGATAGTTTTTTTTGTTTTTTTTTAGTTTTTTTTTTGTTGTTTTTTTGTATATGTGCATATAATGGGGGTGGGGAATTTACGACTGATTGACGGCAGAAAGGTGTCTCTCCAGATGATTAAAAAAGAGCAGCTTAATTTTGAATGCGCTAAAATAACAAGCCATTCTGTTCCCCAGTTAACAACAGACAGAAGCTTGTTTTTTTTACCTCAGACACCAATTTGACCTGATCGGAGAGATCAAATTTAATTTTGAGTATTAAATGGTTGTGTCGTCAGCATAGATACCATGTTCGCGAGCTGATGCCATCTGCAAGGTCTCTGATGTTAATTAAAAAGTAAGTATGACCAAGTATAGAGAATTGGGGGAAAACAGTTTGTTTCATGCGTTGAACATTATAAAGAATTTACATGCATCAATAACAGCTTATAATGTGGCAATCAGGATAGGATCTGTAAAGGTGTAATTTTTGAAGAGCCTTCAGTTCAAGAACAAAGTCTTCGAAAGTGCAGAAAGATGATGAGGATGAAATAACCGAATATATTTATAGCTATTAGTCTTGAAGTAATAAAATATTTAAATGGATTACAATGCTGTTCTTTTAAAAAAAAAATCTAGTAGATTAATTGCTTAATCTTCAGTTCTTTAACTTTCATACTTAGGTTGTCCAAATAGAGACATTTAAGAGCCCACCAATATTATAACGCTTTGGCTTTTGTTTGTAGGTTTCTGTGTGTGTGTTAGAGCAAAACAGCAAAAAAAAGCACATCGTATCAACATTTCTATTAGGGCAATACTGTAAAAATGATCGAACGTTAAGAATGATGAAACTTCTGTTCATAATTGCAAATTTCTCACACAAGTGTAGAACCGCCATTCGCCCGATAATTACGATTCAGCAGGTGTATGTGTAATATTTGAAATATAATCATATCAACATTGAAAAATAAAACATATTCTAAATTTAACTTGTGCATATCCCCAAATAATTTAATTCTAGATTCCTGCTGATTAGGGATAAGTCGTAACATAGGTAAAGTTAACTTTCGAATTTACATGTAGTTGAAGTTGGGCTAATTGCAGAATAGTATCACCAGATGCTGTGCTCTCTCCTACCTCAGCATAGTTTCAGTATAAACCACTAATGGACACTATGGTTGTTGAACAAAAACAAATTAAGTATGAAACTCCGAGTTGTAGTGTCGGCATGGGGTATTATGTATATTTCTTAATATATACTTCATAGATGTTGTATTTAGCATTGTGTACTGTTTTTCTTACGCAAAATTATATATATATATATATATATATATATAGAGAGAGAGAGAGAGAGAGAAAGAGAGAGAGATAGATAGATAGATAGATAGATAGATAGATAGATAGATAATTGTTTGAATAAAAAGAGACCACTTTAAGGTTCCATGTAATAAATTATTTCACCACCATCTGGATCATCAGACTTTACTTCCAAAGGTTGAAATGAAAAGTGAAAAGAAATTTACACCTTTTTGATGGGCCGTATTAAGCATATGTAAATTAACAAAGTGAGTGGGGGAGAGAAGACATGAGTGAGTTAGATGTACCATTTCAATTCTTTATCCCTAACCCCAGTTGGTGTGGGCCAGACATCGTTTAACTTAACGTATGTCATGTCTAGATATGGATGGGTAAGGGGGTGAAGAAGAAAACCGACATAAAAGGAAAAAAGATACAATAAAATATTAGGTTGGTGCAAAAATAATGTCGTTTTCTCGCATATGTGAGAAAACGACATTATTTTTGCACCAACCTATAAATCATGATCATGAGAGAAGATTTCACTCAATTTCTTGGACGTTGTTATTTCGCATTACTTTAAAGGGTATATTCGGGGGGGTTAAAGTTTGAGATCAATCTAAATGTCTAAATAAAATCTACGCAGAATTTAATTTGATGTTTTGTCGGAGTTTTGGGTATTTTCTATGAAATGGTCGATTGGAAACAATTCATAGAAAGTACATTGAAAGAATAATTCATTTTACATCTAGTAATCTTTTTTATTTTCCTAAACTTTTTTCTTGTTGATTATTAAGTTGACATCTATTCGTTTGAGTTTTGTTCATAAATTAAACTCGTGACTGTTTTTAGATACCTACATAATTATCAAAGGTTATTCCAATTTAAATAATTTTATCATCAATAATGATTATTAAAGGGTAATATATTTCAATTTAAATTAAATTATCAATTTAAAATTTACCTCCGTATTATTTAAACTCACTTCCAATTGGAGAATATTAGAGGAGAAATTTGGATAAAAAATTACTAACAGAAAATTAGGTCTTTTCATTTCAACCTTTGGAAGTAAAGTCTGATGATCCAGAGCCCTTTAAAAGGGCTGTGGTGAAATAATTTATTACATGGAACCTTAAAGTGATCTGTTTTTTATTCAAACATATTTGCTCTGAATTTACATTGAGATCTCCGGATATCATCCTCCTTGGGTCTACCGATACGGATTACCTAGTTTTTGAATAAACTATATATATGTAGATATATACATGGAAATATTTATATTTGAACACTTAGACGTACATTTATTTATATTTATCCATTTGAAGATATATATGATTTATGTTATATTCTTACTCTCTCCTGGACATTGAGTTTTACCTGGATTCTATCCTCTTCGGAATTTATATATATATATATATATATATATATATATATATATATATATATATATATATATATATATTGACCTCTAATAATATATTAGGTTGGTGCAAAAATAATGACGTAATAATGTCGTTTTTGACGTTAAAAAATACGTCAAAAAACGACATTATTACGTCATTATTTTTGCACCAACCTAACATATATATATATATATATATATATATGGAAGAAATCGTCTGGCTATGTGCATTGTCGCCGCTTGGTATTGAACCCAGTGTCCACTTTTACATTTACATGCGCTTTATCACTTACATTGAGCACTTTAACTCATATATACAGCATAACTTAAAACTACATTATTTTATCATATATATATATATATATATATATATATATATATATATATATATATATATATATATATATATATATATATATATATATATATATATATATATATATATATATATATATATATATACTAGCCAAATTACCCGCACCTTGCTGCATGTCAGACACCTTTTTGCAAGAATTTGATGATTAATGTTAAATTATTGTTATAATTTGTGGAGAAAAATGATGCTGTTGAATATTACTCAATGATCTTGCCGATCTGGGTTTATCCTTTCTATATTTTGAATATGATTTATTCCCTTGTTCAAATTTAATTTTAACTTTAAGGGGAAAAAATTCAGTGGAGGGTTTCTGCTCCCCGCAGACCCCCTTTGATCGAAATAATATATACTTATCCAAGTAACTTGGTTAACGTAGTTTCAGAACATATATATAGTTGTTGGTAGGGTCCATCTCCAAGTCCCTACGAGTTTTTCGATAACAAACAAACAGCAGACAGAGGCTACAACTTTATATATATGCATTAGTATCGGATTAATGGTCTGAATGTGTTGGATGGGGGTCCTAGGTTGTTTGTTGCATGTTTAATGGATGAAACAGCCTGTTACCATTCAGTGCCATTTTTTTTGTATATATACGTATGTGTATGTGCGTGTTTGATTCAAAAACTTATATCAGTAGATCAACATTCATCGAGAGAACTACGCTTATGTGTGCTGTCTTTTTACCATCTTGTACCTCCACAGCTGCAAGTTTCTTTAAATTGATAAAAAGAACACGTAATCGTGAAGAAACGAAAACTGTGCGGCGTTTTTGTCACTTTGATGTCGTCGACCAACTTCAGTTGAAGACTGCATTTCTCTGCACTCTTTCTATAGCCTGATTTTTATGTAATCTTCCTGCTTTTCTTGGTACTATTTTAGCACCTTGGGGAAAACGTAGCTTTCAAGTTTTCGTGATCACAACAGAAATACAAAGATCAAAGATACATTTATCGGGAAAGATATGATAATTCAGCGACAAAGAGTGAATGGAGAAAAAGAAAGAAAGAAAGAAAGAAATAAAGAAAGATGGAGTATGAGAAAAAAGAAGAGAGAAGGGTAGCTGGTACAAAAGACAAAAGGCGAAAAAATAACAAAAGAAATAAGAAAAGAAAGAAAAAAGAGAGACTGAGTAAAGAAAGAAAGAAAGAAAGAAAGAAAGAAAGAAATGAAGGATGGGAGGAGATCACAAAAAAGAAAGAATATCAAAAGACAGATTGAAAAAATACGAAAAAAGAAACAGAAAGAGACAAAGGCAAAGGACAGAAAAGAAAGAAAGAAGAAAAGGAAGGTGATAAAGAGAGAACACAGAAATAAAGAATGAAGGAAGGTAAGCAAGAAAAACAGAGAGAGAAATAAAAAAGAGAAAGCGAGGGAGAAAGAGGGTGGAAGAGAAAAGAAAGAAAGAAAGAAAGAAAGAAAGAAGACAAAGACGATGTGATAAAAAGAAGGTTGAGACAGTTATTTATGTCATTCTCGCCGAAAGACATAAATAAAATCGCAAGAGCAAGCGAGAGAATGAAAGAGAAATGATAAAAGAAACAAGACAAAAGGTAGGAAAAAGGAAAGACAGAAAACATGAGAAAAGAAGATGAAAGGCACAAATGTAGTGTAAAGACAATTCGCCAGAAAAATTAAAAAAAAAAAAAAAAAAACTTTAGAAATAGAAAGCAAAAGATAGAATGAAAAAGCGAGAGGGAATGATTAAGGAAAGAAAGAAAATGAAAATATCTGAAAGTAAAAACAGGACGGAATGGATAAAAAAAAAAAGAGAGATGGAATATAATAAAAGAAAGAGAAAAACTCTCGTCATGGAATCTGCTATAATTTTAAAGACAATTGTCGCTTTACAAAAAGAACAACACCGATAACAAAATCAATGAAAAAATATAACAAAAAGCAAGATGTTGTATTGGAAAATAAAAAGCATTGAGGTACTCTGAAATTCCGACAATCTCCCGTCCAAGCAAGAAGGCCGGATGCGATAGTCATGAACACGGAAAAGATGGCCTATCATATAGTAGTCGGGGCTGTATCCACAGACAACAGGCTGAAGACAAAATATCGCGAAATCTGCTAGGATAATGGGGAAAATAATGGTGATTTAAAGAGACTGGTACACAATTTTTAGCAAAAACCGTTTGAAATCTAATTCAACATGGTTAATACTCAGACAGTACAAATAACAATAAATGCGCTGATGTTACATATCGGCCATAGCTTTTGATTTTAATTGATTTCAATTGTTAACATGCACATATTTTGCCTTATTGAATAAACACGGGCTCCAGTAAATATCCCGTTCAGTGTCACAGAATTGCTTGTTATTTGGCTGACCATAAACCGTCATCTGAGTATGTCCCCTTACAGATATCTGTTCATGAGAGGGAGTGGTGAGTGAACATCATGACCGGCTTTCGATAAGGTCTCATCCATTAATTTAGCAGGATGAGACCACGAACGCAATTTGGGATACTTTGGAAGATTGTCGGTCGAAGACTAAAGTCACTGGGTTACCCGACTTGAAGGTATTTCTAACTTCCCCTCACTTTTAAGGCAAACCCCGTCACAATATTTTGCATATTTGGCTGTTATGCATGTGCGTGGTATACGCTTATAAGACTTGCTGTATTTATGTTTCATATATTTATGTTCCAATACCCCTGTGTTTGCGTACTGCTAATAATAATAATAATAATAATAATAATAATAATAATAATAATAATAATAATAATAGACGATAGAATAAATTTAATCATAAAAGTCTTCTAAGATGATAACTGTTTTCTGATAGACATGATCATATTGTTTAAAAAACATTTGGACAAAATCGTTTTATACTCTCACTACGTTCTGAAGAATTAATGGATTTATTTTTAATGCGAGGTGTGTTTTTTTTTCATTTATTTCAAACGTTATTTTATTTGGTTGCCCATGTTTAGAATAGACGGCTAAAAAATAACAACGTTTATTACGTTTATCGGTCTCCGCACTCAAGAAAACATAATACAGAAAATATGCCGGAGAGAAAAAGAAAAGACTCTCTGTTTAATAATATTAACAACATTGTTAAAGACTGGCTCATTCTTTTTCTTTTTTTCATCATGTTCTTTTCTTAACTCGTATGTTAGGAACTTTTTAATTCCCCTTTTATGTCATAAATTATAATGCGAAATATCGATTAGTGTCAATTAAAAATATTACATATAAGCAAGTGAAACTGTTAAATTACTTTCGACATAACAATAAGAATAATTGGATTACGTTTATTTGTTTAGAATTTATGACAAATTATATTAAAATTTTATTAAAAATTCAGTTAAAAATGTAAGTTTATCATGAATAAAACATAGCAGCCCAAAGAGGATAAATATAAACATTAAAATTATTCATCGAATTAAGGATATGTATACTTTTTTTTAACCATATCTACGCAATATATGTCTCGGGTGCCACTAAAGGTAGAGGCTTAATTAGTGGGGATGTTATAAGGTTTGATATAGTCGTTTTTTGTTTAGCGGCATATCAAACTCTATGGGTTATTTAATGCCGAAATCTAAATATTTGTACGCAATTATATATACACAATTTTATAGTTTCAGAGTAAACGTATGTTTTATAGATAATAGATGATGTATTGTGGGTGTTTTATGTTTTTGAATAAACCTATTTCTTTAATGTAGGATATTATGTTGACAGTTTCAGTATTTTCAAATAGTTTTCTCATGTTTCTTTCCAGGTAGTATTTACGTCTTACAACGGCTAAGGGAGTTCACCCAGTTAAAAAAAATGTTTCACAGCGAGTCAAGCTTAGTCTTTTCTTCATGTTGGTTGATTTTTATTCTGAAACAAATATAGTCCGAATAATGTAAATAATGTTAATATGGATAAGTTTGTATAGGGTGGATATGTCAGTTGAAGAGGTTAAAATTTTAGTGAGCAGGGAAGCATCTGTATACCCGTCTACCCGTCAATGCCATCGCTTTCCAGCCTAATCATCAACTTGAGAAGTCTAGTCCCCACCCCACTGGAAAACTGTCTTAAGAGAAATATTTTATACAGTTCAACTGATTGTAAAGCTCACTATTTGGTTAATGAATGTCGAATGTTTTCTTGAAAGGAAATTATCACCATTTTCACAACTCTAAATGAAGTCAGATATTCTACTGTAGGATTTATAAAATCAATGGAAAACAAAAGCGTAGAAAAGCGTAGAAAACAAGAAATAGAATGAAATTGCCATTATGGCAGAGAGATATAGAGGTGAGATTGAAGTTTCGCGGACAGAACGCGCAATATAAGATGAAATATCAAAAGAAATCCAATAAAAAAGATTGTTTAAAAAGAAATGAATATATAAGAAGATAACGTCACCTCCAACTGAAGAGGGATCATAAAAAACGTATTCAACTAAAAGTACAAAGATATCGGAGATATGAGAAAGAAAATAAATTTTGTAAACAAATAAAACTTTCAAAACTAACAGAGTAAAATTCTATAGAGAAATCTATAGTAAAAAAAAAAGAAGAGAAAAAGAACACCAACAAATAAAAAAGTGATGGCATTCTGGAATAAGCTATGGAGAAACGGAAATAATTATAAGCATAACTTACAACTGTTTAAAGCACTCAGAATATAAGAATAGAAAGATAATTGAATAGAATTGTAAGTATAACTTACAACGGTTTAGAGCACACAGAATAGAATTTTAAGCATAACTTACAACGGTTTAAAGCACACAGAATATAAGAATAGATCTATAATAGAATATAATTATAACCATACCTTACAACGGTTTAAAGCACAGAATATAAGAATAGATCTATAATAGAATAGAATTATAAGCATAACGTACAACTGTTTAAAGCATACAGAATATAAGAATAGAGAGATAATTGAAAAGGAATGGAATAAATGTAGCCGCCTCTGCACATCATGTTTGGCATACGTAAGTAACTGAGGCATTGACAGCACAGATTCATTGTACCTCACACCCTTTTTCTCTCGATCTCTATCTCTGTATCTCTTTGCTCATGCTATGCCGTTGCGTGTCCCATTCCCATTTGGAGGGATTTCTTGGTCCCAAGTGAACCACGTGTTGCATTGTACACACACAGCACAGAAATGCTCTAAGCTAGGTACCTCCAATTTTTCGGCATAAATTATCGATACCTAAGTTTAAAATGCATTTTTTAAAATGAAAAAATAAGCTTGAAGATTTCATTTCAGCTTTACTTGAAAGTTGAATCATTAAATTTATTATTTCCATTAAGTAAACAATTCTGGTATATTTCAGATAGAAACTATATACATTGGAATGTCAAATTTAATTTCAAATTTTTAAATTTTCTTAAAAACCGCCATTTTCTTAATTTTAAGAAATTTGTAAACAAACACAAATTTATCGATTTTAAAAATATTTAAAAAAATTTCTGACACGTCATTTTAGTAAAATTAGAAAATTTAATGTTAAATTAATCTGATTTAAAAAAAATATTACTTAATTATAGCATAAAAAAGAAATATACAACGAATTATTAACGATTGGTACCGTAATTTTGATCCAATACTTGATCCATGTGTTGATTGACAAGTGATGACAGCTACTACGGATGACCATAAATGAAAATTACTAGAAATCTGAGTGAACCCTTTTATTTTTAGTTTTACTGTTATGTTTATTTATTAGAATAAAGGGACAAAACTCTTTTTGTAATAATGGCAATTTCAGTCTACCGTACATGGAAATAAGGAATGTATTAAGTAGAAAAATACAACATAAAAAATTATTTGAAAAAAAATTGGAATCACTAAATTTATTAAACTTTGCAATTTTGAACTCGTAAATTTTGTTTCTACTTAATTACTAATTATCACAAGGAAATAGGCTAATACAGAGTTTTGCACGATTTTTAAACTATTATAAATTATTATAATTAAAATGTAAAACAAATAAAAAATTCTTGTAAAATTTAATTATTCATCCGAAAAAATTTATTTCTTCAGGCAATAATGACCTTAATATTACTTATTTACAAAAGCAATTAAAAGCTTTTCTAATTAAGTAATATCATAGTTTTATTGGATTCATTATTTTTCTATTCAGAGCTCATTTTCCGTTAGTTGGAACAAATTTGAAAAAAAAAAAAGTAGGTGATTTACCATCTCTAATGACACTTACTTTAAACAAAAAAAAAATTGTCAGGAAATAAAAAGGTTTTGAATTAAATTTCAGGACAATAAGTAAGTGGGGTGTAACATATTTAAAAAAAAAATATTTTTTACCAAAATTTTCTAAAAAGAAATATTTCAAAAATAATTTCATTCATTTGTCAATAAGTCCTGAAAATTTCATTAAAATCGGACAATTACTTTAATTTTACAAGAATTTCCAAATCAATGGGTTTTCAACGGGAAAAAAGCGCAAAAAAAAAAACAATGTTATTTTAACAGCACCGCGATGACGTAAAAAAAAGAAAACTTTAACCAAAATTTCGAACGTGTTAAAAAATATTAAAAAATATCAAAAAATACTTAAAAAATACTTTGGTCTTTCATCTTAATAATAACATAAACATTTTGACGATAAAACTTTATTTTCGTTAAGTTTGAGGCATTTTTTATTACGCTATGCTGTTTTCCCGCGAAAAAGTGGAGGTACCTGCTCTAAGCTAATAACTTCGAAATGAAGAAGAAAATCTCTCAATACTTTCGCTAAAACTTTATACACACCTTACGAGCGAAGGCAGACAACTCAATATACACACTACTGTCCACCTATTTTTATGTATTTCTTATTTACTTATGCGAACGCAATAAAACAGTGTTATATATTGTTTGTAATTCCATCTCTACCCGCGCTTCGAGAAACGTTCCTGGGTATGACGATAAACTACATCCGGCAGGAAGGCCTCTGATCGGGTGGTTTTTAGGAGTGTGGAACCACCTCTTAATTTCTATTGTTCCCAGGTCCACCCGGAATCGGTGTTGTAGCACATGTTAGGGTCCTAATTATGGGGAAATAGTTAACCCCCAAACTGGGGTCTAAACACTATGAAAGTATAAGTATACATTTTTATAGAAATAAAAATTGGCAGCAATACATTTAAAAAAAAAAAAACTACCAGCACTATATTTTTGTGAAAAAAAATTACCACCAATGAATGTAAAAAAAAAATACCTATGGTCGCAAGAAAATTAAATTTCAGAATTTAATGACCCATAAGGTCTTGATACCCCGCTAAACAAACAATATGAAGAGCAATAGCCATTCCAGAAATCACGTCATACCATACAATATATTATTAACTATCGTCGCCCATTTAAATACCTCAGTGTGTCGATCTGTTATAACAAATCTAGTATAAGTGAAAACGAAATCAAACATAGAATATGTTGCGCCAGAGGCAGTTCCACCCACATTGCTACAAAACCAAATCATCAGTCTGAAATAGTTCGAAAATTGTTAATAGTTTCTTCTCTCGCACTTCTCGCTTGTGGAACACTTCTTGATTCCCAAATGCAATATCAATCGTTATCTTTTATCTTCTTAATTAATATTCTTTTATTTTTCACTATCCTTAATAGTGTTATGTAACATTCTCTAACACTCCGTAACTCTTTGCGTCTTAGTTGCTTTATTGCCTTGCTTGGGGTAAAGATCGAAATTTAAATATGGATGCCATGCATGGTATTCAACCGGTTCATATATATCTGAAATGTCAATGGTATAAGACCTCATTCTACAATCAGAGCTTAAAATGTCTTGGAGCGAGTGAAACATGTCGGTCTTGGCAAAGGCCATACTTTTTCCAACACTGTGAACTGGCGCTACAGAATCAAAAACAAAGAACCGTACCAAACAAGAAGAAACCACATCACTTTAGGACTTCCAACAGCAGCAACAACTAAAATCTATAGCACATGTAACGAGAAGATAAAATAATGATACAATCAAGTTGTTGATATTCCACACTACTTCAAAGAAAAGGTTAAGAAAGAAAGTCCCCCCTTTAATACTGGAAAGAACGATAAGAGCGACTGAACTTAAGAAACCTATTTTCTTGAAACATTTTAAAGAGAAAGATTTTATAACTTCAACCAAAGAAATAAGAGTCAAACCTTTCCAGAAACTATGATCTGAAATTAAATTAAATGCAGTAATGGCACCTACCCAGAATCCATCATAAAAATTCAGGATGTAGAATTATTATACTAAACACTTCAATCTCTGTGTATGGATCAGTTATAACAAATTTAGTATAGGAGATTGAACATAGAATAGGTTGTGCTAGAGATAGTTTCATACATGAAACCAAATCTGTTCAGAAATATCTGTCAGCTGTATACAACCACTTTCTAAGATAAATGAGTAAAAATGGCTTTGAGTGAGTGAAGCTTGTGAACTGGCACTACAGAAAAAAAAGAAAAGAAAACTGTACCAAATATGAGAAACCTCATCACTTGAGAACTGCCAACAGCAGCAGCAACTAAAATGGATTGCACATGTAACTCCAAGAAAAAATAATGACATAATCAAGATTATGACATCCCACACTACTTCAAACAAAAGTTTAGGAAAGAAGCAACCCCCCAACCACCACTCAATACTGGAAAGAGCAATAACAATTACTGAACTTTAGAAACCTATTTTCCTGATTTTTTTTAAAAGAAAGATTACGGGCTGCTTATTCAATGCAAATGCTTCCTTATAGAGAAATGATTAATATTACCATTATCAACACGGATTAATGATCCTACAAGAAACTGGTAATCCGGCTATAGAAAATAGATGATAAATTAATAAAACAAACACTCTCCCAACATACACATAAAATCGCCTGGAATAGAGAGAAGCTACCTTCTGGTTAAATGTTTTTTTCCGTTTCGATACAAATCAATATCATATCTGTTTTATAGTAATAGAGAAGAGTCCCCCTGAAGGGTCAACTCTAGCCATTACCTCCAGAATTATGACATTGGCAAACGCACAAATTACCGATGAATCATTGTCTATCGACGATATAAAAACATTCATGTCGATTTAAAGGTAAAGGATTTATCAATTGAATGAAAGTAACAACATTATATCTTTAGAGTAAAAAGGAGGCAAAAAAGTTTCTTGAGGCTGCAAAGATCAACAAAGTGTTGCTGGAAAACTGCGGGACAGAAATAAGAACAAACGTAATGCATACATAGATCATAAAAATGTTTTTGACAATGTTCTGCTTAATTGGAAAAATTACGAAAACAAGTGCGAAGGACTCTTAAAAAATTTCTAAAATATTTATGAAAAAAATGGAATACCAACTTCAACCATGAAAGTGGTAGAATTAGATGCAACAACAATGCGGGCCAACAGTAGGATATTTGAAGAATAGTTTTTTTAAGCATTTCGCACCAAGTAAGGCAATAAGGTCACTAAGACACAAGTAGTTACTGAATGTGAAATAATTAGAAACAGAAAACCATTATAAAGGAGCGAGAACAATAAAAGAAGATGAATCAAGTAGATAGTAGATAACGATTGACGTTGCATTTAAATTTGAAACATCCATGTTGTCTGGAAAGGAAGATACCTAAGAGAGTTCCACGATAAAGGCGAGAAAATAAACTATTAGCAAAGAGCGTATATTAGGTTGGTGCAAAAATAATGACGTAATAATGTCGTTTTTTGATGTTTACTTCAAAAAACGACATTATTACGTCATTATTTTTGCACCAACCTAATAGTTACATCTAGTCAACTCAACTGCAAAAGGGTGAGGGTTACTGCCAATCTACTACTGCGTTTAAATTTAAAACATCTAGTCATCATCAAGGGAAAGTTCCTCAGAAAATTTACTATAAAAGTATTTATAGAAAAGGAGCAGGCAAGATCATTATAATAGTGGGAAAGTCATTGAAGCCGGGGTACCAGATGAGGACCAATAACATTGCAGCTTCTTCTTTGTATTCTATAAAGAATCTCTAAGTATGAATATTGCGTGAATAGCTCTTTATCACTCACTCCCTCTCTCTCTCTCTCTTTCTCTCATTCTCTCCTTTTCACTATCTCCAATCGCTCTCTAGAAAATGAACTTAATGACACAGGTGATGTATACCACACATCTAACAGGTTTAACCATCGCTAGTAAAAATGAAACCATTGCAACAATTAACTTGTGAAGTGTATTAACATAGGACTGCAACTACGACACTGAAATCCGAAGGCACATTGGAATAGTAAAAGCTGCGTTCCAAAGGCAAAGCAAGGTATTAAGAAACAGGAAAGTTTCGTTAGAAACAAAGACAAAAAGTACTGAACTGTTATGTAATATCAGTCCTCCTATATAGCAATGAATGCTGATGAAGAAGAAAATAACAGAAATTTTGTTCTACGGAAGGAAAGAGGAGCAGAGGAAAACAACTTCTAAACTACTTAGCGAGCTTAAGTACATCGATAGCAGAACTGCGTTTAAGAGGGATAAGTCTAAATTTATTAAGAGCTATAAAGGACAGGAGTATTGCGATGAGCCATGATTGCCAATGTCTTGTAGGAACCCGACACAAAGAAGAATAGCCCCTAGAAAGATTCATGCTACAGAACTAAGTCAATACCGTGGAGTTTAACCAATACAGCTGTTAAAAGTTGACATTTCTATAGACAACGGCTTCATAATGGGCTCGTGATTCAGGAATGTTTGAAAGTATCTTGTGTTCAATAAAGGGTGTGGGGTTTTCTAAGCCTAGTTTAGATGTGACACAAGGGCGAAAGTATTGTGCACCCAGTGAGGATCGAGCTCACTGATCAGTCGTAATTGTTCTCGCGAGACATGTTAAGCATTACTCCAGGTCGAGTTGCCCTACCATAAAAAGTATGGTATCAATAAGCAGCAATGAAGAAAAGTCAGAATAGAATGTTTTAGACTTGGAAGTCCGATAAAGAAGCAAAAGGGCATTGAACCGATATATATTATCAGTCCTCCTATATGTCAGTGAATTCTGGACAATATTCTCACAGATGAAGAAAATGATTGAAGCAACAGAAATATGGCTCTACGATCATAATGATACCACCGACTGAATCTGTGGCTAATGAAGAAGTTTCATGAAAAATGGAAACAAAAAGGACCCTTATACTTAGAATCATAACGGTTCAGTTAAAATTTCTATCATGCATAATGAAGAAAGAGGGCTTGGAGAATGTGAGACTCACATGATATGCTGAAGTCAGGAGGAAAAACTAACAAGACTTTGTAAATCGATACCAGAACAAAGAATCGGAGGAAAGATGAGAAGAGAAACATTACAAGAATAGGCAGTTGTGGAGAGTCATGACCGACTACGTCCTGAAGCGCCATGGCACAGAAGGAGAAGAAGAAGAAGAAGAAGAAGAAGAAGAAGAAGAAGCTGAGGAGCTATAAACAAAACTGAGTTAAATGCAAAGAAAAGAAAAAAAATTAACACCAAAGCCATAGCCATTGTATCTCCAAACCAAGGCCATTCGAGACAATATTTTCATCGGAACGAAATAAAAAAAAAATAAAATAAAATAAAACTTGATCGACTTTGTGGATGTCGCCATTAAAACATGCCACAAAGGGTACGTGAGAAAAATAAAGATTTTAAAATTCTTTAAATCTTGGTTTAGAAATTGATAGTCGCGATTGTACCATTATTTACTGAACACTTGGAACAATCTGTAAATTAAAGAAAGTAGTGGAAATGGAAATTCTGGGGAGAATTTATATCATTCAGATGACCACCTAATTAAAGTCATTAAGAACAATGATGAAATGCGGAGATGTTAAAGCAGCTTGTTGTCACCTGATCCCCAGGGAACAACACTAGATACAAGTCATGCTAGGACACAAAGAATTAAAATGTAATGATGATAATGATAGAACCCACACAAACTAGAATCTGTCCTTGAGAGAAGAAGCGGTTTAAATGACTCTCCGCTCCCCTTCGTCAAATCTGGTAGGGAGAGAAGAATTCACGAAATAAAGTATTTATATTGAAGGTTGCTTTCTGAATCAAAGGCAAAAGAATTTAAAGTAAAGTTAAAAAAAAAGGAAGGTTTAATGAATCTTAAACGACCCCCAAAATTATGCAAGTTGAAAAAGATGATTGCATCCATCCTTATTTCAGTGACTGGGACAGTATGAAAGGTTTGAAAAAGTCATGAAGTAAGTGGAAATTCCAGGAGGAATTTACATCATAGTTAAATGCCAAGAATATTGAGGAGACTTGCTGCCATCTGATCCCCAGTGAATTTCAGCAGATGTTACTCATATTAGAACTCAATGAATAAAATATGTTAAGAATAATGACACCACCGAGATAAACTTGAATCTGTCGTAGATAAAAGAAACAGTGAAATGCTTTGGAATACATTGAAGTACAAAGAAATAACTGCTTTGAAGTACAAATAGATAGAAAGTCTTTAGTGAACGAAACTCGAAACTCGAAGATGAAATAAAAATAAACAAAAACTCATATTTGCGAATCTGGTTCAACGCATAATTCCCAGCTGAAAAAGAAAATAAATTAAGGAAGGTCTTCAGCCATCGAAAATTTCAGCCGCCTAAACGCCAAAAAACCTTACAGCATCTACGATGGTAAGAAGAAACTTTTATCTTTTCTAGGGGTCTTTTTAAATTACCAAACAGATCACACCTGATTTCTCTTCCAATTTCGACACAAATTCTGTCTTATTCTGAAAATTACTCCGTCGGTATTACATACAGTTATAATAATTAACGGATAGTGATATGTCCGAAAGATTAGGACTCTCGCTTTTCGACCAGAAAACCCGGGTTCGAATTCCATGTTAGATTTGTCAGAATGGTGAATTCTTGATTTAAACTTCCTGGGGAGGTGAGAGTTAAATTTGCAAAATTCCTGAAGACAATACTACGCGTTGATCCAAGCCCTATGAGTGAAATTTGGTAGGCAGAACTATTTGGGAACCATCAGTTTTTATGCCAGCACGAAGTCACAAGTCATCGTGACCGAGAGTTTAAGAGTACTGAACTTAACAGATAATGCTAACTCTACCAGAAACTGTATCTTAGTTCCGCTCAGCAAAATTGCAGTATAAACCACTGATGGGATATGTGGATGTCGAACAAACAAAAATGTGCCTGATTTGGTGTCTGCAACAGGGATTGGTTAACCATCCTAATAGACAGGCATACTCAGATATGATCGCCCAAGAATTATTAACGTTTATCCTTACATTCTTTTAATTGAAAATTTTTACAAAATGACTTATCGTTTGAAGCGTAAAAAGTTACACGTCTTTCTATGTGTGTGTGTGTTTTTTTAAATGTAAGCTATGACTGAATGCAAAAGGTATTTATTATTTCATCTTTATTCGCTTAGTTTCTGTTATCAGCAGTAGCCTGGTATGAGATCTTCCTATCATTTCAGTATAGTTAACTGCCTATTGGGAACAACACTTTAGCTATTATGTTTAACCTTTGACTCTGAACAGGCCTAAACTGACTAAAACCAACTAAATGTAAGACTAGAAAACATCTGCCAAGTATTCCTGCCATATATTGTCTGGAGCCCCTTCTGTTTGCCTCTGAGTTCTTGATAAGATCCAGAAGCGGATATGCAATATAATTGACCCTGTTCTGGCATCTCGTCTACAGTCGCTCTCCCACAGACGCGCCGTCGTATCTCTCTCTCTCTGTCTTTTTTACAAATACTTTCATGGGAATTGCTCCGAGGAGCTGCATTCGCTGGTTCCCAGACTTCATGAGTTCAAGCGCCCTACGAAGCTGGCCTTCCGCTCTCAACCTTTCACTGTCGAAACTGTTAAATGTAGCCGTCTCTTCTACTCCAATAGCTTCGTGTCTTGCACCTCTCTCCTGTGGAACTCCCTTCCCTATTCCAGTTTCCCTGAGAGCTATAATCTCCAACTATTCAAATGTAATGTTAATCGACATCTCCAGTTGCCTTGATCTATCCACTATCCTTCTCCTCATTCTTTCCTCTATCACTCCTATCTGATCTTGCTTCAAATCTTCTGTAACCCCTTGCGTCCTAGTGGCATCCCGCCTTCTTGGGGTGAAACCCTTAAAAAAAAAACTGAAATGCCTCATCTCAACGCAGAAGGTTTATGGTCACATCCCCTTGAACCACCGGTTCCCGTACGATCACCGAAGTTAAGCAAAGTCGAGCCTTGTCAGTACCTAGATGAGTGATCTCTTGGGAATACCAGGCGGATGTGTGGATGATCCAATGGATAATGGCTCGGAATTGCTAATCGAGCCGAGTTCCAATTACTGTTGGGTTATATTCATTTATGTGGAAATACTCTTGGAAAAGATATGAAATCACCTCTTCTCCCCAGCTATGGATTAATTAGTAAGACTTGTATCACTATGCCATTATTATCTAAAAAAATTCTTACAATATAAACATATTTCCTGTCTTTAAATAACCTGCAAAGTGTTGATAAGCCGTAAAAACGAATCAATCAAACAATCAAAGCAAAAGTAGGTTGTCTGTATACAAGGTGTTCCCAAACATTTGACATAATTTTAAAAGCAATTATCTTGAAAATGACTAGGCCTAACTCAATGAAATTTAACAATTTACGTGTTGAACATCATAAGTTTATTCTGGGACCGATTTCATAATTGTTCAATATATGCACCGCCTGTGACACAGCACACGTCAAGTCGATAGTTAAGCTCTTGTCAAACACGCTGTAGCATGTCTCCGGTAACATTATCCAGTGTGGAAGTGATTCTCTACTTGAGTTCATCAATGCTAGCAGGAAGAGACGGGACATAGACCGGTGACCATAGCGGTCATTTCATCAGAAAACTGTCTTCATCTCCACCATATACGAGCCATATCTCTGGAAGATTCTGTTTGAGATAACAAAAATAAAACATTAAATATAAAGTCTTGATCTCTTTCTATACATCCTGTGAAAATTTGAGGTTATTTTAACAAGAATTGCTAAAATTATTGGCCTGCGAAGTGATGTCAAATTTGGGGGTATACCCTGTATATTTAGGAGAGTCGTGTTTAGAGAGTTAATCGAAGTGGGTCACACAATATAACAGTACGTCCATAGGGATTAAAAGATTATCTGGAATTAGCAAATAAATGGTCATTAAAGCAACGTTCAGTGATTAAAGTGAACCAAAAATCCAAACAAATTCTATAACTAAGTAATCACGTGGAGACTGAAGACAAAATACCGACAATGGAGAGACGATTTCTATAAAAGAAAGACATTTATTGGTTATCGTTGTCTGAACAGGAGACAGAAACAAAATAGAGACAAAAACAACTGTAAAGTTACAGCAATCTTGATAAAGAATTGAAAAAGTATGGAATATGAAAGCAACGATTGTATCCGTCATTACCAGAGAGTGTTTGGAACCGTCTGCGAGAGGTTTGCGCAAAGACTTGGAGAATAGGGCATCCGAGGAATAATTGAAACTAACCAAAGCAATAGACGATAAATATCAGTAAGAAGAGAGAAGAGAGGTAGTAGGGAGTTGTGGAAATATGGTGTCACTTGTTGTTCCAGAAAGATCCAAAGAAAATGACCGCTTGGAAAAATACAACCAGTTAAAAAGAAGAAAAAAAAAAAGCTAAAAGAAAGCGTATCAGCTTTTTCATCATTGCGTTTGTCACAAAGCTTCACAGACGACTTAATGAATGGAAATGAATCGATTTGGGGTCGAGAGAAAGGATGAGGAAAACGCAGCTGTTGGTGACATGTCGGGATATGAAGCAAAGGAGTTTTTAATACTTTTAATAAAGAAACGGTTTTATTACAGGGAAAAAAAGAAAATAAATGAATGTACTTTTATGCGAAATAAATCTAGAATTACGGATATTAATTTACAAAAGATTAAGAGATAGATAGATAGATAGATAGATAGATAGATAGATATTAACAAAAATAGATAGACAGATTGATATAGAGATATTCATTAAATGGACAGAAAGATATGAAAATTAAACAAAATAAGAAAGCAAAAAAAAATGGTTACCCAGAAAGAAAGACAGATACATACAGAAAATAATATAGATAGATAGATAGATAGATATGAACAGTCTGAGATAGATAGATAGATAGATAGATAGATAGATAGATATGAACAGTCTGAGATAGATAGATAGATAGATAGATAGATAGATAGATATGAACAGTCTGAGATACATACATACATACATACATACATACATATGAACAGTCTGAGATAGATAGATAGATAGATAGATAGATAGATAGATATTAACAAAAATTACTACACGGATTGATATATAGATATTCATTAAATGGACAGAAAGATATGAAAATTAAACAAAATGAGCAAAAAATGGTTACCCAAAAAAGAAAAACAGATACATGCAGAAATTAATATAGATAGATAGATAGATACTAACGAAAATAGACATATTGAGATATAAACAGATAGTAATGGAATAGATATATAGATATTCCTTATATACATAGATATAAAAATTAAAATAAGAAAGCAAAAATAGCTACATAGAAAGAAATAAAGAAGGAAAGAAAGTTACAAGCAGAAATACATATCTATCTATCTATCTATCTATCTATCTCTCTCTCTCTCTCTCTCTCTATATATATATATATATATATATATATATATATATGTATATATATATATATATATATATATATATATAGAGAGAGAGAGAGAGAGAGAGAGAGAGAGAAAGAAATTAACCAAAATTAGAAATGAACAAATTGCTAGCTATGAAGAAAGAAAGATATATGTAGAAATACATATATGTATTGCTCTTCATCTGTGAATTGAGCTCTCCTGGCCACTGGCGTATTTCGTATAGAAGAGGGTAATTTTAAATTATGAGAAGAGTGTAATTTAAAAAAAAACAGTGACTCCTACTGCTATTAATGCATTGCTCATCCACTGTGAATTGAGCTCTCCTGGAGATAGATAGATAGATAGATAGATAGATAGATAGATAGATAGATAGATAGATGTGAATAGACAGAAAAAGATGGAAAGAATCTGGGATAGATGGATATATCTTGTTCAAGAGCTGTTAAGGCTGTATAATAGTGGGGAAATTAACCTAACACCAGGGTCATGAGTTCGATCCATACTGACTTCTCGCACACGTAACTGTGCAGCCGGTTGTATTAAGCTCGCTAAACGGGGAAATCTATAGACTTTTCCAGAATTCATTTTTATACGATTAAAAAAAAAAAGTAAATGCCTAAATTCAAGTGACATTAGCTGAACTTGCAAAGATACAGGAGTCGAACAGAAATGCAAAGAATTTATCTTGAAAAAAAATGATATGTAGCGACAAGTTCCTGGTAGACGAATTAAAAGACTGATATCGAAATGAAAGATAAAAGAAGTAAAAAAAAAAATATGGAATACAGGAAAATAATAAAAGCTACTTGTCTTGCTTAGCTAACGCACTAAATTGTTTATTCTAAAGAATAATTTGAGTATTACTGCTTTGTTCTGATTGTCATGAATACCTGTCCAGTAGCTCTTTTCGTTAAGGTGCGGTGGAATTTAATACACAGAAATCAGAGGTCCCCTCTAAATAGTGTAATATGCCTCCGAGAAACAAGATTAAATATTAAAAAAATCGGGAGACGATCTTAGAAGCTAATAAAAGAGTGCTGAACCGCTTAATCTAACTCCCTAGTTTTTGGTTAGGTTTGCTTAATGGTATATGAACACATTATGGGTCATTTAATGCCGAAATTGGGAGTTTTCTTTTTTTTTTTTTTTTTTCAAAAAATGTAATTTTTCTCTTCCTTTTCCAATAATATATTGCTAGTATTTGTTTTTATTATGAAATTTTATTGCTGGTATTCTTACTACCAAAATGTATATTTATACTTTTATAATGTTTTTGCCCCTCTAACTTCCCATATGGCTATGGAATTTTTCTAAATGAAGCTTAGATATAGCACAAGGCCAAAAGCATGAAGTACGCAATGAGAATCGGTCTCACTACTCAGACATAATTGTTCTAGCGAGACATGCTTGTTAACCATTACACCACGTCGAGGTCCCCCCTTCCTATACGACTATGTGCACTGAACAAATCTCTTCGGAGGTAATGAAGTTATTTAATCCGATAGAAATATGCTTCAACTGACGAATACTCAGACTACAAGGGATAAAATATATATGTTATTAGTAGAGCTTAAAAATGAGCTACATGTAATCGTATAATTACAATCCGAACGAGACAGACGAAATTTCTAGGGTACATAATGAAGAAACAAAGCCTTCAGAATCTAACAGTCACTGAAGAAGAGAAGCAAGCGAAAAACTAGTGTGAGTGGATAGCACAAGGAGACCAAAGAGGAAGGGTAATGGATTATATAACAAAGAATAGGATGTTGTGGTCAGCTGTGGTCGTGTACGTTCTGAAGAAGGAGAAAAGAATGCAGACTGAAACTGGAGAAATAGCATCTGCACGCTAACTTCCTTTAGGGCATTTATTCTGTCTTGTGATGCTTATTAATAAATATCTCCATGTCACCCTTTCGTCCCGATGCGCAGGCAGAGAGATAAATAAAACCCAACAGTGTGTAACCTAGAGCGAATTATTCATACACGACACAAATAATGGCGCCTCCTCATGCATAAAACATTCGCAAATTACCTATCAAAGTCGAAGCAGAGCTGCGTCTCTGGAGGACTTGCTTACATATATAAAACATTGCGAACAAAGCAACGCATATTATTAGGTTGGTGCATAAATAATGTCGTTTTCTCTCATAGTAACATATCTGAGAAAACGACATTATTTTTGCACCAACCTAACATAAAGTTATGACTTAAAAGGATATGATTCGTTCAGGTGCAGTGGTTAGTATACTAGTCTAGCAATTACAACACTCTAAATTGGTGGTCTTGTACCAGAATAAGTTTGTAATTAAACAAATCTAACTTGGCGTAGAGTAATTCTTTAAAAGGTTTACGAAAAAGACTAGAGCTATTGTAATCATTTCAATGATTTCACTCTATTTTATTCAGGGACGGCACAGATCGTTAACAGAACTAGAATGACCCTTTGATTAACTGTTATTAAAAACAACAACCAAAATTTGGTCACTGTTTGAATTTTTTGGATGATAAATTATTATTATTATTATTATTTACATTATTTGAACTCGCACTAATGTCCTCATCTTTCTGGTAACATATTTTGGGGTCTTGTCTCAAAAGTAGGCATATCCTACATTGCTTTGGTTTGGTGTGTTTTACGGCATATCAAGCTCAATGGGTTATTTAATGCTGACAAGATTTTTATTGCTGGTATTATTTTTTTTTCAAATATGTATTGCTGGTATTAGGTTGGTGCAAAAATAATGTCGTTTTCTCACATATGTTAATATGTGAGAAAACGACATTATTTTCGCATCAACCTAATAATTTTTTCTTTGTTTTAAATATATAGCTGGTATTTTTTTTAAAATTTATTACTGGTAATATTTTTTTACAAAGTATTTCTGGTATAAAAACCTATTTTTACCCTTTCATAGTGTTTTGACCCAAATTTGGAGGTTAAATATTTGTCCATGGTTGGGACCCTAACAGGAGTTACCACCACGAATCAGAGTAGATCAGTGAACATCAGCAATTAAGATGTAATTGACCGCCCCTCAAAATCTCTTGAGCACAGGCCTTGCTGTTCGACGTAGTTTATCGTCTAACCCAGGACGCGGATGTAATTTTATCATCATACCCAGGACAGCCTATATTGGTCTAATATTCTGCGATATCGTAAAATGAGCTATACCTGAACCTTGACCATTGTATTTGATACTAACTGGGTGCTCTAGACTCGTGGCCTTCAGCCAGGAATAGTATATCCCGATAAGTTTAAGTATCCAGAATAGATATGTATATATATATATATATTTATATTGAAGTCCATGAGAATTTACTTGTTTCGGGGATAAGTAAATATTCATTGTTTATATTTGAGCCATAAATTTCGTGAGAGATACTTTTTAGAGATTTTTGATAGGTGGATAAGTAGGCGTCATATATTATATCAAATACTTTTCAAATCTTTTAGATTGACAGTCACTCATGGAGAAAAATTCAACCACAATACATATATATATATATATATATATATATATGTATATATATATATATATATATTGCCCAATTTATATATTTCTCATTTGGATTTGCAGATAGTGTCATTTATATCTTAGTCTTTAAGAATTTACTTGGCTCAAGGATATATACGTAATTGGTACCAATTTATCGCCATAATTTGGTACCCAGCATAGAACCTCGTCTTGTAGACCAATTTGCCACTGTCAAGATTCTGATTAAAACAGTAATTGCACCAACCATAACATTCTGTCAGAACAAACTAATCGATATTTTTAAAAAAGAAGGAGCGCCTTCTTCGGTTCGTTTCTCCCTAAGAGATTCACATTTGTACTGCCCTCAGTCAAACTAAGTTACGCTTTTATAATGGCTAAAACATTAACCCCCACAACTCGATACATCGACTTAAATCGCTTCGTCAGATCGAGACATTTACATGGATGCCATGCTTGGCGCCAAAACCGTTCTAAAATATCGAAACTGTCAAATCTAAATAGAACCGTTTTTTTTTTAAAGATCAATGGTTAAAAACGTTTTGAGGAAGTGAAGAATGTGGATCTTGACGAAGACCTCACTTTTTTTAACCTTGTGGCCTGGTGCAACAGAATAACAATCAAAGAACATTACCAAATAACAGAAGCTACATCACTAGAAAACTTTCAACTGCAGCAACAAAAAAATATATATTACATGTAAGTAATGATGTATTGAATGTGTTGATGCTTCACGCTGCTACAAATATAATGTTAGAGCGTCAACTCCATCGATACTGGAAAGAGCGATAACAGCGACTCGGCTTAAGAAACATTTTCCTTAAAAATTGTTTTGAGAGAAAGAGTTTTGTAAATTTCAAGTCAAAGTAGTACTTACTGTTCGGTCAAGAAATGCTGAATGTTTCCTTATACGGAAACGGCTAATATTACCATTATCACTATATGTCTAGATTTGTTTGTTTTTCCCTGTGTACACGACGAAGATATATTAGGCATCTAGCTTTGCCGAGTGTTTCCGAGTGTTCACGATTTGTCGTGGTTAAGTTAATTGATTCGTCCATAAAACTAGTTTTGTTTGGTCACTGCTAAAAATAATGTTATGGCAATATTATTTTGCTATACGGATATCATTTCAGTTTCTGAGCTATTTAAACCACTGCTTTATAAAAAAAAAATCCAAGATTTACACATTCTGAACAAAAATCAAATATGTTATCTACTTGAAACACAATAATACAAACTGAAACATTTTTCCTTGCTTTGTTTCCTACAAAATCAAATAAATATGAGTTTGTTAAATGGATATCCTTCAGTTTATAAAACTATCTAGAAGTTATAACATTTATAAATGTAAAAGACATTTATAAATTATTTATCACTTATATCAGATTTATAATGATATAAATGATAAATATAAAAATATTTAATATAAAAGTATAAAAACAATGATATAAATGATATATATATGATATTATATATCATATTTAATGATGATATTATATATCATTATTCATTATATATATATCACATGATATATAATGTCATTTAATTAATATAAGTGATTAAATGATATTATATATCATTTAATCTTTTATAACAAGTTATAACATCTAGAAAATTAAAATCATTGGTTCATAAAATTTTGAGGAGCCCTAGACTAAGGGATAGTCGGGCCTGAATTGGAGGGCGTAAAAAGAAGAATGTTAAATGGTTTATTAAATGCATGTCCTTGCGCACTTGTGTGTTGCCTGTGAGAAAAAAAAGACATCTAAGCACTTTTATCACTGGATTTTACGCCATTAGTCTTATGAAGCTTTGCTGCATATCACCGGGAAACGCGAGTGCCTTCAACTCTGTCCAAGCCAAAAGAGAAGTGTTAATATCTTCTTAAGAAGTGTTAATATCTTCTTAAGTTTGTGATGGAAGGTTTTGTTGTAAATGATGAGACTTTTTTTTAAGCATTCAACCCCAAGCAAGGCGGGAAGCCACTAGCACGCAAGAGGTAACAGAGAGTTGGAGCGAGAGCAAAGATAGAGGAAAGGATGAAGAGAATGTTAGGGGATAGATCACGGCATCTGGAAACGTCGATTGACATAACATTTGAATAGTTGGAGATTATAGCTATCAGGGAAACAGAAAAGGGGGGAGTGCTGCAGGAGAGAAGTGCAAGACATGAAGCTACTGGAGTAGAAGAGGCGGCTACATTTAACAGTTTCACCAGTGAAAGGGTGAGAGCGAGATGCCAGTCTAGTTGAGCGCTTAAATTCATGAAGTCTGAGAACCAGCGAAAGCAGATCATCGGAGCAGTTACCGTGAAAGTATTTGTAAAAAAGACAGAGGTGGGCAACGGCACGTCTGTGAGAGAGCGGCTGCATACGAGATGCCAGATCAGAGCCAATTACATTGCATATCTGTCTTTGGATTTTATCAAGGACCTTGAGACAAACAGAAACGGCCCCAGGCCATATATGGCCGCAATACTCCATACAAGGGCGAATGGTTGATTTGTAGATTTGAAGGATTGACTCTGGCGAGACAAATTTCAAAATCCAAATAGTCATATCACCACACATTAAAACCAAATATTACCATAGCCTATAGCATCTGGTATTTCCAAGCGGTCACCCATTTAGGTGCTGACCAGACTCGAGGTTTCTTATCTTCTATGATCGTACGAGAATATGTCTGTAAGCCCTTTGTATTTCAGATGCTTCGCGAATTAGTTGGCAATGTTTGATATCAAGACTTGCTGGTGCTACCCTGAGCAGACATGTTTTAATGAAATGCAGGCTGTGATCTTATTCTCCGCACCAAACGTGTGATGTTTTGATATCGTTTTATCAAAATTTTACAGTTTTCAATAGAAGGCTTGAAAAGAGAGTAGATAGTTTCGGAAGAATTTTAACGCTGGTAGAAACAAGAATAAACGCTTAAGACATAAAGGACTTAATCTAGTCATCTTTTATGAGCCTTATCCTTTCAGGACCAGGGCTCAAGGCTCTCCACAACTCACTATTCTTTTTATCTCTTAGCAGTGTTTACAAGGATAGAGAGCCCGGTATATTCTCCTATATATATATATATATATATATATATATATATATATATATATATATATATATATATATATATATATATATATATATATATAATGAAAAGGCTTAAACACTAATATTCCATGGTCATAATTTATTACATTGGAATCGTAAATACGATACAATTCATCAGACCTACAAATTCAAAAAGCTTTTTTGAATCGTATTTACGATTTCAATGGAATAAATTATGACCATGGAATATTAGTGTTTAAGCCTTTTTATTATATTCTTACTCTGTCCTGGATATTGAGTTCTACCTGGATTCTATCCTCTTGGATTTTTTTTATTTTTGTTTTTTATACAAAATATATATGTGTATGCACGTATGTATATATATTTATATATTTTGCATATGTATGTGTATATTTACCAGTAATATTATCTATCTATCTATCTACCTATCTATCTACCTATCTATCTACCTATCTATCTATCACTATCTCTATATATATGGCAGCTTTGTGACAGTAGACATAGCCGACTAAACGATTTGAACTCGCCTCTCGCCGGTTCTATACTCTACAGATAAGTTAAAACACGATCTTCAGTTGATGGGTGACAAATAATTACAGTGTAACCCGGATATAAGAGACCCGGATATAAGAGAAACACGGATATAAGAGAGATTGTATCTGGTCTTAAATTAGAGCCTGTGTTAATGTAAACGAAATTAACCAAACCTGGATATAAGAGAAACCCGGATATAAGAGAGTTCTTCTCCAGTCCCGACAATTTATCTTATATCCGGGTTACACTGTATCTTCTTAGTTTAATTTAGTTTTACAAGCGCACGCATTAAAATTAAATCACTGGACTAAGGAATGATTTCCGAGTTTAGTTGGATAATGTTTACTCTGTATTAGAAACTCTAGTTAAAAAGGATAATAAGACAAATCATTTGGAATACGTTGCCTCTGAATATTAGAGTTAAAAGAAAAGCTCACATCACTTTTTCATTAACCATCAATTTTAAACAAGGACAAATCTTTTACTCCTGTTTTAACGGGTTTCTCTAGCAACAATTATTCCAAATATATTTTATAATAATAAACAATGTATTTATAAACATAATTGTCTCATTTTCTTCGTAAAATGTGTTTCAATACTTGACGATCCGCAGTCCTATGTTTTTCAATTCAATTTTATAGTAAAATCATTACTAACATTCTACATAAAATAGTTTTATTTCTTCAAAAGATATCTTTTATTGGATGCACATATTTGTGTAGAGGCTCCGTTCCTGTTGTTTTTTTTTTAAACAGCATTTAGTTCGTCTAACAGCCTGCACACACGAGAACACGTATTAAAGAAAATGCGTTTTCTGCCAGGATTCGAACCTGCATCCCACTATTTACAATAAAAACCACCGTTTGACGCGGTGTGCTTTAACCGCCCTGCTACAAAGAATTTCACAAGGTTCTATTTGCATTTAAAACACACGCACTCGTTCTTATTTCTCAAAATGGCGTATCTGCTCCGTTTCGCAAACATCATTTTTTTTTCCAAAGAATTGATGGATTTTATTCTTTTTAATCTGACATATTTTTATTAGTCCATATAAAAGGGTTATTCTTTCAGAAACACTTGAATTAAATCCGGACTACGGGTGCGCAGTGGTGCAATGGATAACGGCTGGTAATGGGATACCTGAGGTCGAATTCTAGTCGCATTCATGATATTTAATTACGCGAAATTATGCTCACCCCCTAAGCTATATTGATATACCAGGAAATTACTGCGCCTTGGTTAGAAAACAAACCAGGAGAAGGAAAATTCTGAATTCAAATCAGCCTGGAGAGAGTTGGACTCCGTCAAGTTATCATGCTCAAGACTCACCATTGCAGCTAGGGCTGTAGTATATGTGGTATCCTTACGAATCTCGTGGATTATAGGACTTATGATCGTGACTGGCAATCATTTTTTCAGTGAATTTTCTTATAGATAATGTGATAACAATCAACAGAATTTGAAAAAAAAGTATAAGATGATGCATCAATTTTTATGAGTGTATGCTATTAACACTTCCTTCTATTGGATTAACGTATCAATGAGCGTGATGGGGATTCTGGCAGCGAAGTTCTTTGTCTTGGAAAAACTTGAAGACAAATGGGTAGACAATCATTTCTATTTTTTTATTGAGCTGTTAGAAAATTAAGAAAGCGTCATGCAGCATTTATCATCAGCGAATGATCAGAGCTGCAGACGCCAGCACCGCCAGAAAATGAATCTTATATTGCAGAAATGCTTATATTATAGAAATAGAAAAAAGATCTCGACATCCCGAATGAAGAAATGCATCGACATCACATAAAACAGAAAGGAGGAAAACGTTACTTTGTTGAAGGGATGGAAGTGTTTACGTATTTTTTTTAAAAAAAAGAAAAACAAAGGATCAACCTCAACAACGAACGCACAACAAGATGGCGAACTCTATGGGCGAGATAGATTTATTTTCTTTTAGGAAATTCAGGGAAAATGCAGAATTTGTCAAGCTGTTTTGCTGATGAAATAATCTTTAAAATGTTTTTCTTCCCTGTGAAACCTTTCACATGCTCCAAGCACCTTTGAAAGTGAGAGAAATCGAATTCTATAAAAAAAACAAAAACTACGAAATGATCCGATGGGTTCCATTGATACGAATTCTAGCCCGGCCAAAATTACAAGTTGCTAAATAAAGACTCTATAAACTCCAGTTTTTCTTCAAAGGTCTGTAAGAGCAGTAAAGACACTATGAACTCCGGCTTTTCTGTCAATAGCCTGTAAGAGCAGTAAAGACACTATAAACTCGGGCTTTGCTGTCAACGGCCTATAAGAGCAGTAAAGACACTGTAAATTCGGGTTTTTCTGTCAACGGCCTGTAAGAGCAATAAAGACATTATAAACTCCGGCTTTTCTGTCAACGGCCTGTAAGAGCAGTAAAGACACAATAAACCCCGGCTTTGCTGTCATGGCCTGCAAGAGCAGTAAAGACACTATAAACTCAGTCTTTTCTCTGAACGGCCTGTAAGAGCAGTAAAGACACTATAAACTCCGGCTTTTCTGTCAACGGCTTATAAGAGCAGTAAAGACACTGTAAACTCGGGCTTTTCTGTCAACGACCTGTAAGAGCAGTAAAGACACTATAAACTCCGGCTTTTCTGTCAACGGCTTATAAGAGCAGTAAAGACACTATAAACTCGGTCTTTTCTGTCAGCGGCCTGTAAGAGCAGTAAAGACACTATAAACTCCGGCTTTTCTGTCAAAGGCTTATAAGAGCAGTAAAGACACTATAAACTCGGTCTTTTCTGTCAGCGGTCTGTAAGAGCAGTAAAGACACTATAAACTCCGGCTTTTCTGTCAAGGGCCTGTAAGAGCAGTTCCTTTATTGATTAAATATTGACTCAAAACAATTTTAAAAATTCATTATTTTAACTATTTCACCGCAAACAAGTTCTCATTTTGATCTACAAAGATGCGGAGTACTGGAGACCTATTTACTGAGACAATGAGGAAGGAGTTTTGGAGAAATTGACACTCACCCCAAGTAAGGTATCAATTAGAAATGAAATGGGACGTTGTGGAGAGCTATGTCTATTAGGGCTTGGAATGGGGGATTGGAGAATTTTGAAACTCACAGAAGAGATGTGTAGTCGGAAAAAGTGAGTTACTTACATAATGACCTTGTGAAAATGGTTTGCAGAACAGGATGTTGAGACGGGTAGATGGAGACGAACATCACTTAGATCTACAAAGATGGGAAGTTGTGGAGAGCTATGTTTAGTTGAGCACATGATGAAGAATGAAGGTTTGGAGAATATGACACAGAGAATATATTAAAGGCAAGAACTGCATAGGAAACACTGAGTAACCTATGTAAGGAGCTTGTGTAAATGTATGGTAGAAGAAGGTATGGTGAGGGATCGAACATCACTAATAGCAACACAGAAAGAAAGTAGTAGATAGATGTTTATTAGGACACATTATAAAGAGTAGGCTTGGAGAATTTGACACTCACACAATATATTTATTACTGTGGCACATAATATGGAATCGGGGATTCCAATAATCCCAGTTTAATCGTGAAACATTGATTTAAATAATAAAATAAGACAAAGCTTAAATGGAACTGCCAGATTTCCTCTTGTTATTCGACTAAATACTGTCAAAACGAATGTATGGCAAGCTGAGAATTGCGACAAAAAGTAAAAGTCGTTATATCTAAAAGACTATTTTTGACAGCTAAGTTTCTCATACGTTCTGTTGTTTAAAACCTTTTCATCTACATTTATTTTATGCAAACTAAATCGACTTATTATTCATATCATGGCGATATATTATGCTAGATTGATTCAATTTTCCAGCATTTTCTCTTGACAAAAATTTTATATGCATATCTGATATATATATATATATATATATATATATATATATATATATATATATATGTATATATATATATATGTATTATTGAGTCATAAAGCCATTTACCTTCGTTTTATATGAACTTACAACTATTTTCAGTTAAATTATGTATTCCGTTATAAAAGAACCTATATAGTTTTGGTTTTATGAATTTTTTGGGAACCATTCGATATTTTGATTGTGTTCCAGTCTCTGGCTAGAATGTTAGTATTACCTAGATAGAAACACATGACAAGCCTGTAGAATATGTTGCATGTGAAAAGCAGCACGTTACCAGGACTGTGTAATGTTTAATGGGATTAGAGTTGACAATTGTTCTATGAGAATTTCGCTGTTAGAAATACTGGTGAGGAAATAATTCTATCAAATCGCAAATATCCCTTCTGCTCACTCAAAAATAAACGGCACGGAAAATGATGTAGTCTAAAAATCACGATCTTTTTCTTTTCTTTAAAATTAAATCAACCAGAAAATATTGCCAGCAGAGAATCGACGGGCGCTCACAGATTTACGTGCGCACGCTCATATACAGACACACGCGCAAACTCAAGTGTATACATGCATACACGCGCAGAGTGGCATGCATGCAATTCTTTCCCTCACAGAGAGATACACGCGCAAGGGTATACATGCATCCACGCACACAGAGGCACGCATGCATGCACACATATCACCTATCACTTTGTTTTACAAACCGACACACGGAGAAGTATACAGGAATGAAGCACATTTCCAACTAGAAAAGTTCGTTTTCAAAGAAAATCAGGAACATCCAATAAAAGAAAATTAAAAGACACCTACGATAGCGTAATAGTAAAAAAAAAAATCGCTGATGTCGTGAATTCATTTCTCGCTAAGTGCTCTCATCTTTCTGACCTCGTTTGTGACTATGATAATCTATGATAAGGAAGCCGAAACTATAGAGCTGTTGGTCCATACGCTTAGCAATTGGGCTCTAAAATTATCTCGCCGAATCATTCGACAGTCAAGTGCCACAATTTATACAGGCTTGGGTGATTATGTTTCTTTCCATTCGTGACTGATTAGGCAGATGTTCCCGCAGTAGACTGCCGTTTCTTTCTGCTATAGACTGATTGCCAACCAAGGCTATACGGGCCAGTCTGCCTTTCTATTAATCCCATAGCTGGATTCATAGCTTTCCCATGGCTATTTTGCGTGGAGGTGGATATAATGAATTGACAAGAGATCGAACCTAGCTCAATTCGAGCCGTTATCCATTACACAAACCACACATCCACTTAAAAAAAAATGAATCCCTGATGCAGTTAAATACCCAGATGATTCTAAGCTATACATAATATTTGTATATTAATGACCACTTTTTTCCTGGAGAAAACAAAAGTTCTCTTTTCTCATGTAATGTATACGTGTTAAGAGTGTAAGAATGAGGCAGACAAAATGTATAGATATCAAGTACGCAGAGAACAAGATTTGGAATGTTAATAACTCTCATCACAGTTAAAACAACACAATTTGGTTATGTTAGTCACTTTGATGTTTGACTTCCATAAAAATTAGTAAAAAATCAACTTGGCTGTATTTGTGTGTGATACGCAAATGAAACAATGATACTTAAAAACACGCAATACAGGATAGTGTAAGGCGAGAAAAATGGTAACCGTACTAAAGGTCAGTCTTGATCTAAAGAAGGTGATTTCTCATGCCGTGCCGATATCTATCGCACCAGAGCGTACAACCATTCGTTAATGTCACAAGTGAAGAATTAAAAATAATCTTTTGACAAGTTAATAATAAAAAGCAATATATTTTTCTTATTATTTTTATTCGATTCAATCCATGCAGGTTATTTAAAGCCAGAAATATTTTTAGATTTTTTTTTCAATATAATAATGATTTAACGATACAAGTCTTACTAATTAACCCATAGGTGGGGAGAGAAGAGGTTCATTTATGTTTTTCCCAAAGGTGGTTGACCGTAAGTAAATACAACGAATCCGACAGGAATTGGACCTTGGATCTCCGATTTCGAATTGCGAGCTTTATCCATCATATTGTATTGCCCCTTCTTCTTTGGTTTTCTTATTCCATAATAAAGTTGCCATCTTCTCTTTCTTCTCTCGGCCGGGTGATCGATATTTGTTTTATTCGGAGGTAAAATGAGAACGTCAACAAAAGGAATTTTGACTTACTACTTTATTAATCACATCGGAGTGTACATTTTTTTAACTAGCCAGTGGGGTCGCTCTATCACCCTCACTAGGGAGCAAGTTTCTAGATCACGAAATAAACCACGGCTATTGTGTATGACGTGTAAAACTAACATTTACACTTTCGGCTTAGCCAATAAAATTTGATATCCCTATTTTGTCTACCATCTGACCTTAAGCTCAGCCTCAGAAGGTATGAGCCAAATACAGTGCCACTAAAAAATAATAGTCTAAAACTATTATTTAACAATTACACCACGCGCACACCCAAACTTACTGCATCTGGCATTCCCAATCGGTCAACCATCTAGTTGCTAACCAGGATCGACGTTGCTTAATTTCGGTGGTCGTACGGAAACCGCTGAAAGCAAGAAATAAAGACTATTTACTGTAAGAAGGCAGAAATCATGGTCGTCAGCAAAAGAGACCGCCATCTAAGTACTGTGAACTTTAAAACCAAACTGATACAGAAAAACGTTAGATCTGCTGGTCGACCACTATGCCTTCGGGCAGACAGGAACACAGACGAGGCTATGCCCACGAGCAAAATCTCGTCTGGATTGACAGACAGCAGCTCGACCCCGTGTATGCTCTCGGAAAACCCTAATTTAAAAAAAAACCCGGCCCGGAACCACATCCCGCCTTATGGGGGTGTCGCAATTAAATACCGAAATTTAGATCTAGACTGTCTCGCGAAAGACGGCAGAAAACTATGGCACATAATTCCAAAGGCGCATAGGAATAGTAAAATATGTATTCAAGAAACTAAGCTAAGTATAAAGACATTAAAAAATATCATTTAAAAAGTTTTGTTGAGCTGTTACGTAATGCCTAATCCGCTATATGATAGTGAATACTGAATAATTTCTTCATTCTTCAAATCAATCTTTATGTATCCTCCATATCCTCATGATGTTTACTTTCTCCTTTTACGTTCGTATCACACGCCTCATTCATTAATCCTCTACTTGAGTAGATTTGGTAATCCGTCACATGTAAATAACAGAACTACTTCAATGTAAAATAATAAATTATTTAATTACCAAATGCAATTAAAATACAGCAAAGTAAAGAGTCAATTGGAAAGATTATTGATTACTTATCAGTTAATACACGACTACAAAGAGCTGCTAAAAAAAGTACTAATTCGTCGTGAAACACGTGACAATCGACTTTAACTTCCGGGTTAACACAATAGTCAAAAAAATTAATTGTAACCATCCAGTCAGTAGAATAATATCGCTATTTATAGTAAATGGCAGTCTACATTTTCATTGTCTAGAGACTCACGTTCAAACTCCGGTGTCAGCAGTGATACTTTTTATTCATATATGACAGTAGCCATTGAGTTATTATGTAAATTCTAGAAGCGACAAACATTATCTTCCGACGAATGCTGAGATTGATTGATTTGGGATTTTTACGGCTTATCAAATTTTTTATGAGTTATTTAAGACCAAAACGTATTTCAGATTCTACGAGGTCGCTTACGGCACCCGTTTTCTCAAGCGGTTTTACATCTAGGAAATAACCCGGCTAGACGTTGCTTAACTGCGGTGAACGACCGAGAACTGGTTAACTTGGTGCATAATTTGACCGCTATTACAATGGGTAGAACATGTGAGCAACGAATAATTCATAAATAAACCAGGAGCTCCAAAGTAGCGTATACTTACAATAAGAAAGAGACAGCTCACATTTCTGAGAGGTATAAGAGGGCCTAGAGACATTTACAAGAAATACTAGGGCAAAAGAAGTGGGAACAGAAAGTTACCGACTTTGTGTGAATGAGTGACAGAACAATGATAAAGAAAGATGGTAAGAGAGAAAATCATTAAGGAAACTTGTGAAGTTGTGGAGAACCATGATCGCCTACGTTTCTAATCAGATTTGGTTCATTAATAAATGAATAAAGTTCCCTCTTCATTAAGTGCTTCATTACTCTGACATTGTACACAACAAAGATAAGCTCGTTAAATTAACACCCCGCGTCCCGAGCCCTTTTCTCGTGGAATCATTCAATAATGTTCAATCGTAACTAAAAGTTTCTCATCAACGTGTCCTTGTGCCAGACCTGGGCAATTGCATAATAAGTGTGTATTTGGCGCCTTCATCAGAGCAATGCGAAGCATGATAATGTTGTCCCATTAATTTGCTAACATGCTGGCAGTTATGATTCTTGAATGTGTTCCATTACACGGTGAATTTGTGACAACAAGGCGAGGCGTTGGAGATGACTTTTAAAAATGAATGACTCTGTTTACTCGTTAGTAAATCATTGGCAACTCGTTAGTGTTCCCAAGACGTTTCCCTTTTCACTTTTATGAGTCTTCACTGAGAGATTGTTGTTTTGGCCATTCATTTTCCCCGCTCATTTCCAGCACATGATTTTTTTTCGCATTCTTTCTTGATAATTTTGGGGGAAATTTGTCCTCGCTGACCTCATCGAACAATTCGTCACGGACATGTATTTGTTTTTCTTTTTTCTTTTTTTTTTTTTTTTTTGATAACATTCTCACTTTGTGTCATTCAGTCAAGATTTCACTTTAAAATTCAGTCATTGTTTTCAATTTAACAATTTTTTTTTTAATAAATATTTCCGGTTATTTTTACTATCGTCTATGGAATTTAATAAAAAGTATGTGCGTGATTGAGTACCTCGCTCTCCTTCTAAGTCTTTGTACCTCTGTGTGTTTGAACATTTTTTTTAACCAAATACAATTGCTGTCTGGAATATTCGTGCTGGTGGGAATTTTTACAAAATAATAAAGTAATCGTGTCGGATCAGATAAACATTCCACAGAAAATGTTTATATAACTTTGATAAACGTGCAAAAGGATGTGTAGGTGGTGTAATGGATAGCAGCTTTGAATAAGAAAGCCGAGTTAATAGTCTTGTGAAAAGTATGATGCCATCTCTTTCCCATCACATATGAGTTAGATAGTAGGACAGACTGGGTACTTTAGCCGTGGCTATCAATTAGTTCAGGAAAAGGAAACTTTTCAATTTAAAACTATAAACGTTGCAACAGATATACCCGAAGCAAAATCTCTACTAGTTTTCGACCAAAGTGCTTCATCAAATGAAAACTCATTGAACAAGGGCTGTGTAATGATTCATATCATGTTTTATGCAACTATTGCATTTTATTGCCTGGTTACCCCTGTAACAATATAAAATTGTGTGGAGAAAATTATGTAAAAAATAATAAATGTGCCGTCTCAAATAAACACATTTCCGGTGGGTCAGGGGGAAATGAAAGAATTAGTTTAAACATATGCTTAAAAAAAAATCACGTTGAAAGGCCGTTTCTCGTAAGATCACCGATATTAAGCAACGTTGTGCTTGTTCAGTACCTAGATGGGTGACCGCATTAGAATACCAGTTGCTGTAAGCTTGGATCTGCGAAAGGTGTCATGGATAATGTCTGGGAATGGGAAATTGGAGAGTCGAGTTCGAATTCTGGTCGGGTTCGTTATCTATTTACTTACGCCTAAATACTCTTGGGAGAGATATAAATCCACCCTTCTTCTCCAGCTATGGCTCAATTAGTAGGACTTGCATCAGTAAAGCATTAATATCTTCAAAAATTCTTACAATCTAAATATATTTCTTGACATTAAATAAACCCGCATAAGGTTGATAATCCGTAAAAAAACAAATCAATCAAACATGTCGGCAATTGTATTTGGTACACAAGGGCAGATAAGCGAGATCATTATAATATCAAAACATTTTCTACTTAGTAAATTAGTTTCACTTTTAATCAAACATTTAAAAAAGACAACTCTTATAAAAAAGGAAAATAATTTACTCAAAATAAGTGTGTTTCTGTGTGTTTACCTCTAGGTATGAGTGAATATGTGTATACTGTGTCTCCCTGTTTTTGGAAATTCTAGTGTGTGTGTATGTATATGCGACTCTACGTTTACGCGCCTCAATGCGTATGTGAATATGTGCGTGTTATCTTATTCTTATTTTCTTTGGAATGTGGACACTTTGCTATGATAAAAAATCATTCTTGTAGGTCGAAATATTGTGTGCGTATTTGTGCGCGTGCTGCTGAAGGCGTCTATCAAATACTTCATCGCTCTGTTGCTTTATTATTTTCTTTAGAGAAACAAATAAATCTAGTTCTTCATGGAAACAACTCATGCAGATTAACCCGTGTAATAGGCCAGTTTAATCACTACCCCAAGTATATACCCAATAATAATTTGGCAGTAGTAACATTTAAATATCTGGAATGTTTTTTTAACAAGGAATCGGAAGTGCGACACTGAATTCCGAAAGGGTGATGGATAGCGAAAGATGACTTCCAAAAGCTAAGCAAAGTATTAAGAGACAGAAAAATGTCGCCAGAAATAAAGAAAACAGTACTGAAATGTCAGTCTTCCTATATGGTTGTAACTGCTGGAAAATGTCTTCACAGATGAAGAAGAGACTCGAAGCAACAGAAATGTGATTCTACAGAAGGACGCTGAGAATACAATAGACGCAACATGGAACCAACGCCGAAGTTTGAAATTCTAGAGACAATGGAAACTAAAAGTGCACTTATTAATGATATCAGGAAGAGTGAGTTGAAATTTATAAGGCACATAATGAGGAAAGGAGGCTTGGAAAATTTGATACTCACAGGACAGATTGAAGGGACAGAGGAAAACAATACATAACCAATCTAACGAGCTTGAGTGAATAGATGACGGAGAAGAGTTTGGAAAAGATACCTAATAGACAAACTTTATTTAGAGCTGTACAAAGGATGTAAAGTTGTGGAGAGCTATGATCACCTACATCATGAAGGGATGACGGCCCATAAAAGAAGAAGAATGTTGAGAACAACAGTTAACGTTATTGCCGGTTGAGATTTATAAAAATCTTTCTCTTAGTTTTTCTTTAAAGTTTTTAACTTCTAAATTTAACTGTTTTCGCGCTTTCTAGCATTGAAGGATATTTTATTTTTAACCTTTTGCATAATGTACAGAGATAAGTCGATATCTTGATGATACAATTATTTTCTCTTCTTACATGTGCTAATCAATTTAGTATTTGTTGCTGGTTGAAGTCTTTTCGTCACGAATACCACCCGGGGTATGCTTGAAAATAGCCTACCTCACATATTTGGGTATAAAATAACCTATTCTAATATATGCCTACCAATTAACCAGTTTATACCCAATTTGGCTATTAGTGTATTTAGCAACTGTCCCATGCAGTCACATGTGGCACAAGGCTGAATTTAATGTGGGGTTCCCGAGGCCGTAGGCTTGGGCAAAAAATACCTGTAGACCCCGCATAAACGGGATCGGGTCGGTCTACCTCCCCGAAAGAAACGCTGCCCTTCGGCGTAGCCTCGCCCGGGTTGCTCTTTGCTCAAAGGCAGAGAGGTCGACCAGCAAGCTGAAAAGATTTCAGTTAGTCTAATTTGGTTATTAGTATCAAAAACTGTATTTCTGTACTAGAATGTTATGTGATGGTTCCAGGTAACAAGCAAGTAAGAATGGTAGTGGTAATATTAGCTGTTTCTTATAAGAAAATATTCGGCGTTCATTGACTGAACTGTTGTAGTGCCTCCGTCTAATGAGTCTGTTATGGACTTATCCACTTACTATAAAGTAGTTGGAAAGGTAAGCCTCGCTGGCGGGGAACAGTGCTAGACTGAACACTGGTCAAATGATAATACACTCCAAAGTCGCGTAATACACTTCTGTTGCATTTAATGTTCAATACACTCTTTATCTGAAACCTCTTGTTTTGTTATTCCTTAACAAATTACTAGGTCCTGACATGAACAGGTTGTACTAGTGTCAGTTGAAATTTATAAAGTCTTTCCTTAAACCATTTTTCAATAAAATGAGTTTCACATGTTCAGATCTCCTGTTAATTCAACTCTCCAAGTTCTTCACTGCCTTAACCAGCTATTGAACTCACACCGTCACTGAAACTAACCAACGCCTTCATCCACTGTGCTGTGTCCTTAAAAGCACATGACATAGTTGATAACTGATAACTGACATGCATTAAACATAGCAGGTGAAACTAGAACAGTCTACCCCAGCGAGCGAAATAAAGGGTTCTGTTCGACATTCCAATCACCTGAAGTAGGTCGGAGTGTACAACGGCCGAAACGCTGTGATAAATATGGCAAAAAAGATGAGAACAATAGTCCGAATAATGTAAATAGTGTACATAATACCTCATCTCAGAAATGTCGACAGATACTGAAAGGCCGAAACGTTGTAATAAATATGGCAACAAAGATGAGGACAATAGTCCGAATAATGTAAATAGTGTACATAATCCCTCATCTCATAAATATAGACAGATAGTAAAATGAAAAGTTCTGCTTGTTTGGAGAGGGGAACTTTTAGGCGTAAAAATTTTGGAATGTTTTAAAATTAAAATAATTTTTACTTTTATTTTTCTAAAACCATTGTTATTGAAATAATATGCTTTAAATATGTTTCCATATAACGCATTATGATCCACAGAATCATGGATGTTTTCTATACAGGATCACTGACAAGAACCATATAATACGGAGTATTAGAGATGTTCAGTATTCAAGATTCCGTATCTTCGTTGAATTTGCAACATTTATTGGTGTCCAAAGTCAGAATTTTACATATTCAGTGAATGATTCTTCGAAATTGCAAAAATCAAAAATAAAATGCTTTAGAATTTTTCAGTAACACTGGGTGAAATATAGTTGTCTTTATATTTTACACTTTTTCAGGATGGTGCAGAGTAGAAGAAAGTGCCATGAAATTGGATTGAAACCAACTGGCCTCAAAGACCTGATCAGAGATATTGATCTAACAAAATCCAATTTTGAGATTTTGGCGTCAAGACTGAACCAGTGAAATTTTGCAAGTCTCAGGACAGAGAAAGGCTCACAAAGTGTTTTTAAAATATTTTTACCCGTCAAGATGGGCTTTGTGACAGGTATGTTTGAGACAGTCAGAATCACCAGTAACCCCAGCGTGTGGAGCCTCTTCATTGACAACTCATCCAACTCTGGAGCCATGAAGCCTTCATAACCGGAACATATACTCATCTCTTTCTCTGACCCACCTGATACAGGTTAAAGAGTAACGTAGTCGTCTCAAGGTTTTGCTAAATGTCTTAAAATATGAAGAGTACGGTTTTGAGGTTATTGGGCATTTCAAAATTGTGTCCTTCCTGATGGGTTTCAAGGTGACTTCCCCAAGGTTCTTTGGGACATCAACCGAGCTCAGTGGAACGAATTCACAGTGGGAAATTATTTTTTCTTCCACTACACATAAAACTGGGCCTTATGAACCAATATGTCACAACTATAGATAAGGAGTCATCCTTCAAGTACTTTTCAAGGTTTATCCCCTTAGCTGTCCTCGGCAAAAAACACAAATAAAGAGCATAGAATGCAAGGAATTAAGCATGAAAGTATCGTTGAAAAGCTTTGTCGCAGAGGGTCGTAGTGGATCGGGGCTTCATGGTGTATTACAAGGCCGAATATTATGTAGAGTTTATTGAGACCCTGTTGAAGAACTCTCGCTAAAATGGGATACATGATGCCACTCAAAGTCCATATCCTTGGCGCACAGCTTGATATATATATATATATATATATATATATATATATAAAGTTATGAAGAACTTATGAAGAAGTTTTTCATAACTATATATATATATACATACATATATATATATATATATATATATATATATATATATATATATATATATTTAAGTTATGAAGAACTTGGTAATCCGTATGGGTAATCCCAAGGAGGATGAAATCCTGAGAGCTCAATGTAAATCCAGAGCTAATATTTAAAAGAAAAACAGACCACTTTAAGGTACCATTATAATAATTTATTTCACCAGAGTCCTTTTAAAGGACGCCGGATCATCAGATAGAACTTCCAAAAATGAAATGAAACGAAAAATGAAATTAAAATTGATGGGTAGTGTAAGTTTTTGTAATTTAACAGAGAGTGTAAGAGGGATAGTTAAAGAGACATGGTAGAGTATAGGGAGGGATTAATTTCATATGTCTCTGAAGTATACTTTATATTGTGGGAGGAGGAGTGACCAGACCCTGACCTATTTAGATGGTTACCTTAACGGAAGTGATATATAGATATGGGAGGGGAGTAGGGAGAAAAGAAAAAGGAAAAACAAAGAAGAGGGTGAGGGAAGTAAAGAGAAAGAGGCTGTAATTGGGTTTTAACAATTTATGTAAAGAATAGATTTAATGCTTGATAGAAACTTAGATGTCTAAAACATTTGATGTTTGCTATCAATTTAAATATTTAATTTTTTTAAATAAATAGTTTAGGGACTTAATATAAGTTAAATACTATATTTATTAACACATTTATAGAGAACACACACACATATATATATATATATATATATATATATATATATATATATATATATATATATATATATATATATAAGCAGATTAGTTCTAACAATGAAACCCTTTTCTTTGAATAAGGATCGTTGTCTTGATTCAATAATGTTTTCATAAGAATATTTGTCTTGGGTTAATATAAAATTTCTCGAGAACTTTTAAGCTAGAGTTGAAATATGATGCGTTCAAAGCTGAAAGAATATCCTCATGCAAGGATAATGCACATTACGAATTTTTTTGTCTAATATGTTCAGGGATTTTATATGCTTTTTAGACGTTATACATTTGTATTTTATATAACAAAAGATGTGCTTATTATTTATATCTTCACGATAAAATTTCTTAGACTGATTAAAATTTTCAACATTTTTTTCTTGGCAAAGCCATTACCTACCCTATTCATTAACGAATTATTTTCCTGGTTTTACATTACGTCACCTTTTAGTTCAATTGTTTGTACTGTTATGAAAGGCAGATTCACAATTTGATTTGATAAATTGGGGAATAATTTGATATCTTAAAGATTTTTTGAATATCTGATCAGAAAAATTAGTGCTGCTTGGATTGAAATACATGAAAGTGTGAAATCCATAGATCTTTCATGGGAATGACTGTCCTCTCCCAGTTACATGTTCGTTTGATGTGTCGCATTTTCAAGTCAAACATGAGTGCCATGCGTTAGAAGCATCTTTTGAATCCCTTAAGCATTTTTTCCAAAAGGAATGTTGACCGTAGCTTTTGCGTATTAAACAGTATATATTTATTATTTCTATGAAATGCAATTTCCCAGTATGTTCACTTTAGCTTTGGATATTAAAAATGTCTTTTCCTATTTTTGAATTCTTGCATTTTTAAATCCAATTTAATCACCACCATTTCTATTTAAAGCAAGAAGTGAGAGACAAATCTTTAAACGATATTTGCTTCCCTAATTTCGTATTGGTTCACGTTTTTCATTTTTATTAAAATTCTGATCAGAATTATCAAGGAAATGCCAAATTGGACATCCTGAAGGTAATATTTCTACAGCCTCACGAATTTTTGCGTAGAAACTGCCTCAAAGTTTCCCCCAGTTCAAATTCTGAACACTTCCAGCGCATTCTTTGTCCTTCAGCAAAATATGTTCCTTTTTTTTAAAATTATAATATATTCCCGAAGCGTTCTTACATTTGCAGCATCATTTTCATATACTTTATTCATGAACTGCTTATTTACCCCTCCCACTTTCCCAGATTAAAATAGGAACTATGAAATGTCGAAAGGGCATTTTATAGTCAGTCATGATTTTCAAGAAAATAATATCAAACTATCATTTTTCCACAAACAATTCTTAAAGACGCACGATCAGTGAAGAGGTCGATTCGTTTAGGTTGGATAAGCTAATTACATATAAGATATTTTTGGAATTTTTAATATAGAAATATTCAGCCCTGTTTATAGTAGAGCCTAAAGTCAAACATTGGTTCAGTTTATATTTAATAAAAAAAGGTAAAAATTGGTGGCCTTTATTCTTGTGTAAAACATTAAACATTAGTTCGGTTCATACTTGAGACAAAAATTAAATATATTCTCGGTTTATACTTGACTGAAAAGGTAAACATCGAGCTTGTTTATACTTGAATGATAAGTTAAGTATCTGTTCAGTTTATACTTGAGACAGCAATTAAACATTGTCTCAGTTTATACTTGATTGAAAAGGTAAACATCGAGCCTGCTTATACTTGAATGATAAGTTAAATATCTGTTCGGTTTATACTTGAGACAACAATTAAAAATTGTCTCGGTTTATACTTGATTGAAATGGTAAACATCGAGCCTGCTTATACTTGAAATGATAAGTTAAATATCTGTTCGGTTTATACTTGAGACAACACTTAAACATTATTTTGCTTTATATTTGAATCCAGCATTAAACATTTGTCGAATGTGTACCTGAGTATATACATGTAAACATTGATCCAGTTTTTATTTGAGTCAACAGATAAACATTGACTCCCTTTACAGATGCGTCTCCAAGAATCTCGAAAAAAGATGAGCTTTTTTTTAGGGGAAGAGGTTATGTCTCTGCTGAAATTGCTAAAACATTTTATTTTTGATTGATTTCATTTTATGCATTGGCAATATATATAGCAAACCTATATAAAATATTTATTCAGGCCAGACTGGGCTCTATAGCCTTGAATGGCAACCGATCAAGGAAAAGTAACTCTGAATCGAAAAATTGCATGATCTGGGGTAGCACATTCTATACAGCTAAAAAAAAAAAAAAGGATTGTCCGCATTGGTTCAATGATACCGACTGCGGCCGAATGATGATGATGGTATTATTGTTGGTGCAAAAATAATGACGGTTTTTGACGTATTTTTAACGTCAAAAACCGTCATTATTTTTGCAACAACCTAATAACATATTTAAGAAATTGATCACCTATATCAATATAATAGGCCAAGTATATTTGTAACTTCATATTGTGTTTGAGATAATGCCCTTGCACTACCGACGCAATGGGCAAAGTTTTCGCTACTATCGTCGCAGGCTGTATCCATTTAATCTGTGAGTATCAAATTTTCCGAGCCCTCTTTCCTCTGTACCCTAGAATTTTTAACTCTCTTTCTGATGTTAAGGATGAATATCGTTTTTTGTGTCCATTTTCTCTACAACTTCATCGTTCCTCACATGTTCAGTCCACGGCATTTTGTACATGCTTCTCTTGCTTCACATTTCTCTTGCTTCAAATCTCTTCTTCATCTCTGAAGCAATGACTGGATGCGAAATCGAAATAATAGTAAAGATATAACTACCTGGTTGGAAGAAAAGTTCTCGCGGTTTCAAAATAGATGTTATGTTCCCGAAACTTCGAGAATTTTCCTTCTGAACAGACACATAATAATATCATGTATACGTTCCTTTGTAACGTTTTGAGTAAATTAGTAACAGAAATAAAACTCAGTAGAGATGAGTAAACACCCCATTAGCTTGTGTTTTCAAAAGAACGACACCATCAACTGTCTGGGTATGACGATAAACTACAGGGTTGGTCCGAAAGTTTAGTCAGTCCTACATAATATGATTTTCTATTTCAGATGGCTGACACGATATCCTACACGAAAATTATGGTTCGTACTGACCTCGATGTGAGACAATGAAAATGAATAAACTGAATCCAGTACATGTGCTTTGTATTATTCTATTACTTCTTAGTAGGAGTGACAAGACTTTCGTACCACCCTTTCTATCCGGTAGCAGGGCCTCTGAGCAGAAGGTTTTGAGGAGCGTCGAACCACCTCTTAATTGCTGTTGTTCCCAGGTTCACCCTGACTACGGTGGTAGCAGCTGTTAGGGCCCCAGCAATGGGTAAATAGTTAACCCAAGCTGTGATGTCAAAACACTATGAAATTTTAAATTTAGATTTTTATAGTAAAAATACCAGCAATACATTTTGGGAAAAAATTGCCAGCAATACATTTGGCTCTCGACAATAAAAAAAAACTCTCTTTACAAAAATATGGCAATGAAACCTGATCTTCAAACCGATTTCTCACAAATAATGAATATTCTATTTAATATGTACCTATTCTAAGAACCTTGCCAGCATTAAATAACCCATTGAGGGGTTGATATGTCGTAAAAAAAATGAACCAAACCAATAAACAATCATCTGGAACGTCACTAAGAAAAGTTATCTTACAAACTTACTGATTTACGTAAATGCCAATACCTCACGCCTGTGAGGGGGAAACAGCAAACTCTGACGATACGAGAACAGAGTCCCGCAAAACGGTTCCTACACGAGGCTTACTGTTGATATAATGTTCACAACCCTCATGCACTAGCTATTCGTTGTTGTGAACTAACACTACCAATTAGAAGAAGGCGATGTGTATTCCAAGCCAAAAGAACACGGCAACCAGCTGCGGACATCAGTTAAGTACGAGGCCAGATGACGACGCAGGATCCATATACAGACGACAATTGGTGAAGCCAACAGCTGCTGTCCACATTGCTAATTTACAGTTTCATATAATGAAAGATCCTGTAAAATTAACTACTATCCTCAGACCATGACTGAATCCTGGGTTCAATCTCAGTCAAAAACCTCAGACGTGACTTTTAAAGATACGCACAAATAATTTGATAGTTTTGGATCTTCTACAGAAAGAAAAAAAACAAAACAATAAAAGCTTTCTTCTTTTATTGGGATCTCTCCTTAATAATGTTTTCTTTTTATCGTATTCTATTACACTCAATAATCCCTTGCATCTTAGTAGCTTTATTGCCATACTTGGGGTAAAGTACTTAAAAATGATTTTCGTTCCTCGCTTACTCCTGATTGGGACGAAGCTCTGGTAAACTCTCTTTGCTTTTGTTCTTGCTGCTCCTTTGGCATGTATAGAATGGTCCAAAATTTTTGTCAACCCCACCTTAACAAAAAGAACATTCTGTAATGCAAAGTACATCTACTGGATTCAGTTTATTCTCTTTCATCGACGCTGTCATACATCGAGAAGGTCTGTATGAACACCATCATTTTCATGACACAAAATGATGCAGTGTCATGTCCTGTGTTTGTTTTTACGAAGCTGTGCTTTGTTGATTGTTGCAAAGGCTCTCCGAACGGTGTCCTTCAACTGATGGGTATTCTGGTATCGTTCATGTGTAACTCTCTCCTCGATAATACCCTACAGAGCGTTATCGCAAGACGTGATAACTTCTGAAAAAAAATATCTAGGTGTGACAAGACTTTCGGATCACCCTGTGCAATAATAATGGAAAGGTGTTTTGCTCAAGTTCCATACTAACATCTCTATTAACCGTCAAGGTCTGTGACTTAACAAATTAAAAGCATAGTAAGCAATAAATTTTCTTGGTTCACAAGCAGATAAATGTCTGATATACATATTTATACTATGAATTTGTTGTAATTTGTATCCTTCTGAGTAGCTAAATGTTCATAATTGTGAATTTATCAACTTCGAATAAACGTTAAAGGGAGTAAAAGAAAGCGAAAAGAAAGGACTAACTATCAATTCTAAGATAACAAAATGTATGGCTGTCAGCAAAAGAAACAGCCCAAGACACGAACTACGAATTCGAGACGCCAAAATCAAGTAAGAACAAAAATTTAAATATCTAGGAAGTGTTTTAACTGTGGACGGAAAATGTGACATTGAAATCCAAAGACGTATTTTAATAGAGAAAATGCCTTCTTAACGTTAAGAAAAGTATTAAGAAATATGAAAATTTCGTTAGAAACGAAAAGAAATGGGACTGGACAATTATGTAATATCGTTTCTTCTATGTATACTGGACAATTTTCTTACAGACGAAAAAGTTTTCATCTTACTAGAAACACGATAAAGACAAATATGTCTTCAATGATATATTGACTGTTGTTACTAAAATCATAATAAGCAACATTTGTAGCTGGAGTAGAATTGTTGCCATTTGTAGCTGGAGTAGAATTGTTGCACAACTTCATTTTACATTGCGCAAATACGTCAAATTCATGGCACTCGCTTAATCCATTGAATTCAATCGCATGTTCATTGGGTGTATATTTTAAGGCCATTCTCAAATTGGGGAGGAGGAATATGTTCATGACTTTCTTGAAATCGGAATGTCGTTATAGAAAGAAAATTAGTATTTAAATACTGTTCTTCAGTTTGTAAAAGTAATGAACTGTTAAACAAGGGGACACTACTCCATTATCAATACGAAGAAAACGCATGTCTGTAAGAAATGAGAACTAAAAGTTATGTAATATCAGTCCTCCTATATGTCAGTCTAGTTGCAGTAGAATATGCTTGGATAAAACGAAGAAATAAGCAAATCTTCAACACGGCTCTACAAATTTAAATATTTTTTTAATTATTTAAGTATTATTTTTCTTTCAAATTGAAAGAAATTATAAATAT
>OZ010584.1:80878903-80923903 GCA_963932145.1 Acanthosepion lycidas | reverse complement strand
AACCTTAAGAAGAGACGCAAGTTTGAATGGTCTCTAAAATGTCAACAGGCTTTCGACCAAATCAAAGCTTTGCTCTGTTCTTATTCTGTATTAAAAGCTCCTGACTTTAAAAGTCCGTTTAGCTTAGCTGTGGACGCCAGCGACCAGGGAATTGGCGCAGTCCTATTGTAGGTAGATCGAAATAGTATCGAACAACTTGTTAGCTATTTTTCCAGGAAATTCACCAGAAAAAACTACTGAACTGTAGAAAAAGAAACGTCATCTTTCTTATTGAGCTTACATTTTGAAGTCTACATATCGCCATATCACCAACTTATACTAGTTTAAACAGCTCATAACTCCTAAGGAAAATGAAAAGCAGAAATAGAAGGCTATTATGCTGGAGTTTAAAACTTCAAGATTATGACTTAATTATACGACATATACGTGGCGTGAACAATATGTGCGCAGATGCTCTTTCATGTCTGTAGAATGAAGAATGCATACAATTTATTCCTTTTTAATATTAGTAAAATGCAATGGATATATCCATAACCTTTTTTCTTTTATTTGCTGAGAAAGTGTTACGGACCCTCATCTCATTTTAGTCTAAAATCAACACTAAAGTTTATATTTAAGAATTACTCTGATTGAGGAGCCAATACTTTCAGAAAGTTCGAAAACGAAATAAAGTGAAATTGATAATTAACGGTTCTTGATCAACATTGCATGCATCCGAGTAAAGATTATGTATTCTATGAAAAGTACAATATCTCTTTCTTGGTTACGTGTTCGCGTGATGATTAAACCGAATACTATCCAGACATGAAGACCACCTTGAACACTCTGAAATACGACAGAAAAAGGAAATGGGTCAGTGACCTCTTTTTGCCCACACATGTAAAAATCAATATTTGGAAGTCATGGGTCACGTGCCAAAATCAAGGAGCCAAAATAAAGACGGCCACCAAGTCTTAAACTGAATTCACGTCCAGCTAAACTAGCTATGATCTGCTATAAATTTGGATGAGCGGAATTGATAGAAATATATTAAGTTTTATGAGGTGAAAAGATTCAGTAAAGTGTTGATTCAAGGTAAAGAAATATTCAACTTATTCTACACTCAACCCCTGGACAAGACGAAAAACAAAAAGAAAGAAAGGAAACCAAAAAGAAATCCATTTCACAGATAAATTTCATACTCATCAAAGAGAAGCGAAAAGATAAAAGATACATATTTAATTACCATTTTATTACTAAAATATACAAATGGGAATTATATATTACAATTTCTTACACCATCATCTCTATATAAACATAAATCCTTTTTATTAATAACATTTGATAAATTATGTATGATATAATATAGCCCTGTAAGTTAGCATAAAAATCACGCCATCATAATTGTCCATTGATTCGTCAAAGTTCTCATTATTATCATGATATATATATGATATATATATATATATATGATATATATATATATATATATATATATATATATATATATATATATATATATATGCCTTTGTGTTTGTGAATAAAAAGACAAGAGGAAAACTATACTTAGCTGATGCGTTTCGACTTTATCAAGAGAAAGGATAGCATATATATATATATATATATATATATATATATATACAGTGTAACCAGGATATAAGAGACCCAGATATAAGAGAAACTTGGATATAAGAGAGATTTTCTCTGGTCCCAAATTAGAGCCATACTTACCTAAACAAAATAGACCAAACCCGAATATAAGAATAACCCGGATATAAGAGACTTCTCCGGTTCCGACAACTCTCTTATATCCGGGTTATACTGTATATATACATATATGTATATATATATATAGTTGGATTGATGTTAGATCTATCACTGTTATTAAGAGCTTTCCAATAAGTACCGCGCATAGATAATATATAAAATTGCATATATATATATATATTATATATATATATATATATATATATATATATATATATATATATATATATATATATATGTATACATTTACTTATATTTATATACATGCAAATTTTACACGCACACACACAGACACACATACACAATAACACACACACATATATATATCATACCAAATTTCAACTAATATTCAATATATTTTCTGCTAAACTCTATTTTATTTTTTTCGAGTAAATGCACTGTTTTTTGTTGTTTTTGTTTGTTTTTGTTGTTGTTTTTTTAATTAACCAATATTCATTACATTTACTATCATGAAGTTTCGAGAAATTTCGTAGAAAATTTGTATTCCCCGACAGGAATAGAGAATTCCCTAACATTCAGGCCGGTAAATGTAATTAATTTGCTTAATTAAAAAAAAAAAATTGAGTATTTACTCAAATAAGTTTACACATAAAAAAATAATCTAGAAACAGAAAATATATTAAATATTTGTCAGATTTAATCTATTTCGCATAATATGTTGAATGATTGTTTAAATATATATATATATGTATATATATTTATGTTATAAATTTTTTTTCTTTAAAAATAAATAATTATTATAACATATTTATGTTATAAATTTTTTTTCTTTAAAAATAAATAATTATATATATATATATATATATGTGTGTGTGTGCGTATATATATATATATATATATATATTTATGTCCGTATATATATATATATATATATATATATATATATATATATATATATATATATATATATATATATATGTTATAAATTAATTGATTTAAAATATCTTTTTACGCTACACAGTTCTAACCATGTTTAAAAAATGGAAGCTAAAAGCTCAGAATTTAGCTTATATATCGTACTGTTCTTTCTTTATATATATGTATATATATATGTATATATAAGATTCAATGGTGACAAGTTTTATGAAAAACACGGGTAAATATTCCCGACGGTTATTAATTTCCTTTAAAAGTTTAATTCTTGACATTATCCACGTTGCAAAAAGTGCGCAGAGTTGTTCAGTTTTTTTATAAAAGTGGTACAAACGCGTTTATCGTTACGTTCTCGGAATTAAAAGAACATTTCACAAACATCGCGATATTGCCCTTAAACGTGGCGATTTTCGTGATGATAATCCTGATATGAATTCTTCATAGCGTTGCAGCTTTTATTATATATTATTCATATCGCTAAAAAAATATATAACAGACACACACATAGATAGATATATAGATAGATAGATAGAAAGATAGATATAAGACAAGAGTAAAACTTTTTATGCCAAAATGCTTCGTTCCTTGAGGGACTTGATCAGGTAAGTGTGTATTTTATTTTTAGTAAAGTGTATTTACACATAGAAATTGTATTTATTTAGTAAATGATATTTATACATAGAAGTAACGTAAAGAAAATAAAGCATCTTAAAGTTTTTAAATTTTGAATTAGAGAACCCTATAATATATTCTTGAAAAGGAATGGTAAACTATGGTGTACACTAAGTGACATAATTTATCGGCCTATTAAACTAATGTGAAATGATGCAGTTTATGTTTTTATTGATTTTTTATGTTATTAGTACTTATGATTTATTGATTTTTTTCTCAGTTTTTATTATATTTTGAATTATTATTAAATCAATTTTTAAATGTCATGTGTTAACCGTTTTCTTTTATATTTTCGGTAAATTTTGTTAAACCCTTATGGTCATAAATAAATATGGTGCCTAGAGAAAAGAACATTTCTTTCAAGAAAGGATATATTTTGTAAACTCCATGGAGTAATTTAACATTTTAGCAAGAAACAATAATGCACTTTCAAGAACTTTTCGTCTAAGTTGTTTTCTCTTTTAAGAAGTATAACATTTTTCGATCGAAATTGTGGCGGGAAATATTTATGTGTATAACTAAACTATTAGCTAAATTGTTAAGAGGCGATCTTATGTTCATAAAAAAAACAGATTAGCTATTTTGAAGACCCGCCACTAAGATAGATGTCATTAAAAATAAATAAAACTTATTTCGATCTTTTCAAGCACGTTTTAAAATGCATTTGAAGCGTGAAGTAATTTTAGCTACATGAGAAATTTCCACTTGATATTAACTTGATGTAGTCAACATAACGAGAAACTGACCTAAAGAAATAACTCACATTAAATAATATATATATATATATATATATATATATATATATATATATATATATATATATATATATATAATGGACAAATTCCGACAATTATTTTAAGACATTTTATGTTTATACATTCTTTTTATAGATACAAATATTTAAGTAAATGTTCTGTTTTATAATAAACAACATTTACCGACCTGAATGCCCGAGAAATTTTCACAGAAATTATTCGTCCTACGACAGGATTCGTACCTGTATCATAAACGGAAGCGTCATTTAGCTTGACGTGCCTTTACCGATTTGGCCACAGAGGCGCTTTCGGTTAGCAAGGTCGAATTTACTGTATTTAAACTTTAATCTTCCATGACTCTCGCACGTACATTCATATCTGCTCATGGCGTATCCAAATGTAAACAAATGACGTCACACATTATGAAATGGACAAAGTCCGACAATTATTTTAAGATATTTTTAGATTTATACATTCTTTTTATAGATACAAATATTTAAGTACATGCTCTGTTTATAATAAACAGTATTAAACAACATTTACCGGCCTGAATGTCCGAGAAATAATACTGTTTATTATAAACAGAGCATTTACTTAAATATTTGTATCTATAAAAAGAATGTATAAACATAAAATGTCTTAAAATAATATATATATATATATATATATATATATATATATATATATATATATATATATATATATATATATCGGTGACCACAACTAAAACTTACATGCGTTTTGTTAAATCTTCATGGTCATGCCTAATTATGTTGATTTGAGAAAGGAGCATTTATTTTAAGGAAGGGGATATAATTCCATGGTATAAGTTAAGAACTGGTATGTCATATTCTCTTTTAAGTAATGTTAACATTTTTGTATCGAAACTGTGATTGAAGTTAGTAGGTGACAGTTCTTATTTGTATAAATGGGCATTTTACATACCGTCGCCCAGTTCAAGATGTCAAAACGATGTTAGCTGATGTTTACATACATCCACACACTATCTAAACTCACCGACTCGAGGAATGTCCACACAGGAAAGACGAAAATGCCGAAGAACCACAATTACTTGGAAAGAAAGAAAGAAAGTAAAAAAAAAAACATCAAAAGCGGGGCCATATCCTCGTGGGCATAAGAAACAATATTTAGCTAAGGAAAACACTGAAAGCCAAATAGTGCTCAACAATACAACAATTACTGAGATCTTTTCTGTTAATTCACACCAAAATAAAAAGATTTTATATTTACTAAGTTTTACACCAAATTATCGAAGAGCGAGGCCCTTCCATTGGTTGGGATGACATTTGCGATTGCCCGACATGTGAGCAACTCACGTACGCTATTTCTAGATGTAGGATTTTCGTTCGCTTTAACCCCGATAAAACAAACTTCAAAAAGATGATTTCTTTTTAATTGTAAAAAATTCCTTGTAAGTACACTGAATATCGTTCTCATGTAAGAAATGTGAATAAATCAATTTTTTTTTTCATTCTGACGGTTGGAGTTGTTCCGAAGCAAGCTAAATAAATTTTGCTTTAAATTTTATCATTTCAAAAGTGGACTAAAAAATTAATAAAAAAGACGAACAATCATTGATTTGAAATTTATAATTTCTTTGCGATGAATTAAAATTTGCGATAAGTAACTTTACATTATTTGAGTTGATTAACAGAATATACCCAATTACCGAAATCGTCTGTGTATAAGACGCAGGTTCTTTCAACCCAAATCATGTCCGCATGCCTGCTACGTCTACGGTGCGGCAGAAATAGCTCCCACATATACCTCCTAGAAATACTTCCCAAGTAAGAGTAAATCATTAGTCATTATGGTTTCTTTCTCTATCTAATGTCTTACCATTAAGTTGGAGGTATTTCTGGAAGGTATAAGTGGGAGGTATTTATACCGCACACTGTACTTTACTTTAAAATTCAATACCAATTTTTCATGAGTCATGACGGTCAAAATAGGAGTGTAAACGATTCAAAAGGGGGATCTCGGAAGTCCACGAGTAGAGAAAAATTAACTACATTCCTTACTAATAGTCGTTCTCAGGACTACACAAATAATTTCGAAAGAAACATCTAAAATTGTCACAAACAAGATAATATTTATTCAATTTTATTTCAATTAATTTTCTCAATGTTTATTGGCGATTTGGTGGTCTTGTAACCCAGGAGGTATTATTACGTAATATTTACGAATCGCAAAAGTCCCTTTTCTTTCAGATTTTCTCTTCCTTTTTCACGAGTTCAGGTAAGTTTTATACAGATAAATAAACTTTTTCCCCTGGAATTTCTCTGCTTTTTAACAGCGTTTTATACTCCCTAGCGATCTATGCACAAAGCATTAAGCTATATATATATATATATATATATATATATATATATATATATATATATATATATATATATATATCTGTGTGTGTGTTTTGAACAATAAAAAATATTAAAAAAGATAAAATTTTCAGACACACTGGGTTGTATATTAATATTTTTGGTTTATTATTTCAATTAGATTCCTTCCTTGACTAGTTTCGGCCAGTACGGCCATCATCAGGAGAAACAAAATCCCTGCTTGCTAGTAGCAGTGAAATACAGGAGTGAATGGCGAAAGTGCACTTTACAACGATGAATGAAATAAAATACTCCAAGAACAATGTTCTTAATCATTGCGTTCATTTGCCAGAATCGTTAGCAGTTCTTTGGTATTCTTCAGATATTCAACGTTTAGATCCCAGTTTCGTTCTGTGAACACGTCAAAATCGACTATAACAACAGCAATAATAATAATAATAATAATAATAATAATAATAATAATAATAATAATTGGAAAATTTCAGGAGGCGATGTAGAAATCTCAGCACAGCATGGATAGATTACTGCAATGCCTTTGATAGTGTGCCAGTCTTGGATATTTAAGACTTTGGAAATATATAAAGTCTTCACCATCATAGTAAAGTTCTTTAAACACAGCATGGGAATGTGGAAAACAACATTATACAAAACTCACCACAGAGGCACTGCCATCTCCAACCGACTAAATATACAACGAAGAATCTTTCAAGGAGACTCCCTATCACCAATTCTGATTTGTATGTCCTTAATGTCCTTAAATTGAGTACTTTAGTTTGTAATCATAGCTATTATTGTTTAATTCATGCGTAAGACACGCATGAATTAAACAATAATAGCTATGATTACAAACTAAAGTACTCAATTACCTTCTCTACATGGCAATGAGTTTACGGGTCTCCTCAACACTGTAAATGATTTCAGTGACAACCGAGATATGGACTTCACATTAGATAAAATTGGCAAAAGTAACATTCAAGAAAGGGTGAATTACAGAAACACACCGAATAGATTTAGATGTTAGGACAAATATTAGGAAACTGGAGCAAGAAAAAGCCTATAGGTACCTTGGAATTAGCGAAGTAGATAGAAATGCAGCATACTGAAATGAAGGAGAAGGTAAGAAAGAATTACTACAGGTGTGTGCATCTGATACTGAATAACGAGTTGAATTAAAAATAAAAAAGAATACCAGCCATAAAAACCTTGTCTGTCCATGGAGTGCAATACAGTTTCACCGTCCTTAACTGGACCATAGCTGACATTAAGAGAATGGACGCCAAAACGACAACGTTTCTCATCTGCTACCGGATGCATTATCCCAAGGCTGATGTTAATTGTCTGTATGTGCCCAGATCCGAAGAAGGCGGAGGATTAGTTCAACTAGAACTGTTTTTCAAAACTACAACAATTGCCCTTCAAAGATAGGTAGAAACTACAGAAGACTGGATGATGATCTTTGTGAAAGAACCTGACAGTAGTAAGCGAATATATTCAGTAACAAAGGACGTCAACAATTTCAAAATGGAGTTTCAAGTGGGCGAAGAAATATAAGCATCACACGCCATCTGAAGCTGGAAAATACTTAAAAAAAAGAAAGCCAAGGGAAATGCAACCGATCAGATAGGGAAACGATGGCAAGATAAACCACTTCACGGTCAATACTCTGCCTGTACCAAACAAGATGATGTAGAAGAAATCCAGTACTCATCACTGACTACGTAATGCAGGGTTAAAAGCTGAAACCGAAGGGTTTATTCTTGTTGCAGGGGACCAATGCTTGCTAACTAGAAATTACAGAGTACACATACTGAAAAATTCTGTTTGGTCCAAAATGCATATTCTGTGATAATTATCTAGAAACAGTTGACCATAAAGTACCAGGTTGCGCGGTATTGGCACCCACTGAATGAAAAAACCCGGCATGACAAAGTGGGCCAATATCTGCACTTGAAAATCTGCAACAATTACGGAAAGGAAATTGCGAGAAATTTGTATGAGCATCACCCAGACTCTGGTAGGGGGGGATAGAACCTGTTACAATTTTATGGGACACAGACAAAAGAATCAAAGCTAATCAACCTGACATCGAAAAGAGAACGCAAAGACAAAATGTCCCTCCGTATTGACTTAGAAGTCCCTGCAGACTGCAATGTATCTATGAAGATAAACAATCAAAATACAAGGACCTTGAAACAGAAATCTCAAAACTGTGGCGCATGACGACAACAACATTCCAGTTGTAGTTGAAGCACTCCGATTGACTGGAAAAATTTCTAATAGACTCGTTAAAGGAATCCCTGGTAGCCCATGCCTTAAAGGAATTTAAAAAAAAATGTAGTTACAAGTACAGCCCACACATTACGAAGGGCTTTATCTATGTAAAATATGTGCGACTTTCTATTCAAAACTGCTCAGAGAAAAATCTCATGATGTCATTTCTGACCTTAGGTCTCTCGTCGGGACACGGAAAGAAAGGATTACACCAGAAACTAAAGTAATAATAATAATAATAATAATAATAATAATAATAATAATAATAATAATAATAATAAATTTGGCGCGTGAGAACATCAATAATTCCAGTTGTAGTTGAAGCCTTCGGATTGATTGGAAAAGGGTCCAATAGACACATTGAAGGGGTTCCTAGAAGCCCAAGCCTAAAAGAAATACAAAGAATCACACTCTCAAGTACAGCTCACAATTTACGAAGGGCTTTATCTATGTAAAATGTATGTGGTCTTAGTTTTTTGTTTTTTAATTCTCAGCAGAAAATCTAATGATGCTATAGGTCTCTGGATTGGGAGCTGGAAGGATACGAGCATACACTAGAAATCAAACGATATAAAATAATAATTATAGTAGTAGCAGTAGTAGTAGTAGTAGTAGTGAAGCTTTGCCCAGAATGGTCAGATTCTGTTTCATGACGGATCATAATCTAAATTTTACGAAGATCTTCAATGACTTTCAGGCCTTTTTTTTTAAATTAATCTAAATTCTAGAATCACTACACTGATTCATGTCATTATAACTTTTGAAACAAAAGGAATATGCCAACGCCCTTAAAATTTTTAAATCTGTTTGGGATAGTAAGGTCAAATATCGTTTCCCTTCCTTCCACTTCCCATATTCTCCGATAAATTTAAAAATTAAATCTCATGACTTCAGTATGGAATTAGTTATATCTGCTATTATAAGATTAGAAACAACAAGCCCAAGTATTAGAAACATTGTTATTCTTCATTGCTAGGTCAGCTGCTGGTAAAGTTGGTTCACTGTGTCGTGAGAGAGAATTTTTCTCTCCAGATGAGTCCATCATCCGTCCATGTTTAGAATAGTACTGTCATTTATGGTCCGCTTCTTCTGCTATTTACCTTGAGCTCCTTGAGATAATCCAAAGTAGAATTAGCAACATTATTGGTACTGATCTGGCTTCAGTCACTTTCCCACCGCTGTAAGATTGTCGCTCTGTGTCTTTTTCTACAAATACTTTTACGGTAATTGTTCGGATGAGCTTTTCGCAGTGGTAGCTACACATTCTGAAATTAACCGCACTACAAGACTAGTGTTAAGATCTCATTAATATACGGTTGAGCTGTCTAGAGGTGACTGTAAATTCTATGCCAGTAAATTCTTTTCTAGCACTTGTCGATTGTGGAACTCACTTTCGTCTCCATGATTTCCAGCCAACTCTAATCTGCAAAAATTAAAATACACTGTTAATCGCTATCTACCGTCCTCCTGATAACTCTTTCCTCTTCCCGCTCATCATTAATGCTTCTGTTCATAATTCTTCCGCAACCTGTAACCCCTTGTGTCTTAGTGGCTTTAATCTCTTGCATAGGTTGATACAGTATTTTTAAAATATACATATATATCTTAGGTTGGGTCATAAAAATTTCCATTTTTGTTTCTTGTCTTTATTTTTCAGAAGATTAAAGTACAATTGAATTCAATGCTATATTCCCCATTATTTGTAGTATCATGTTTCCACTTCTCAGGCAGAACTCCCATAACTTTTTTCTGATACCAACGAATACTGGTTGTCACTTTTGTAATGCTCGTTGTAGTAGAGACTTGAAAAAACAGATAATACTAAAGTACGCTGTTGAACAATGCTGGTGTTAGACGCCTCCGAATAGCACTCGCACTAATAGTACTTGCTCGATAATACTTGCTCGAATAGTAATCCGTATAGAGATTCGAATAGAGAAATAGTATAGTGAAGAGTAGGGAATAGCGGTCCGTATAGTGCTAGAGGATAGAATCGAAATGGCGATCAATCAAGATATCAGGCGACATCATATATATGCGTTTCATCTATGGTCACGTGATCCACTCAATTCAATAATGGGATCTCCTGTGTTTGCTCACTGGCGATCTATGTTCAAACTCAACTGTCAACAGCTACACTTTATTCCTATATAACAACATTTGAGCAAAATTCTGCAAGTTGTGATGGGAAACGTTTTCGCCTTGAACATGATTTTCGTTAGATAAAATTTTCCCTATAAAAGTGTTTTGCAGAGATCGAAAAACGCAACAATCAATTGCTGTAGGGCCAGGTGAATATAGCGGATAGAGTTGAAGAGAACAACTAAGTTCCCAGTTAATCTCCTGTGTTGTATACGGGGTTCTGTTGTCATAGAGGCAAACACTATTTTTTTTCTTGATGAGCGCACGGCACATTCCAAACAAAAGTTTAGGGACATGTCGCTGCTTTTATACACATTTAGTGTTTCACTATATTTTAAAGGTAGCAATGAATAATATCCCGGCGATAAGGACAACAGATCTTTTGTTACCATGGAGCACAGATTTTGGTGCTGTTTATGGACCTTTATTCTTGCCACTGGTCTTTGCCTTTCAAATTTTGTGTGTTAGTGTACTGCAAATTTATTCTATCCTGCCACTCATGATTAGTAATTAAGATAATACATCCGCCATTACAATTGGTTACCAATAATGGAAATTATGATTTAATCTACTAGTTACATGGCATCCATATTTGTTGTTGCTGCTTTCGGACATATTCAATATGCAAATAGAAATGATAATATAATGGAGTCAGAGGTAGGCTTCAGATGTGTATATGAAATACATATTTGAATAAAGATCAGACAAAGTAAGATAACTTGATGCATTCCAATATCGTTGTTTTGAAGAACATGTACATCTTTCAGCAAATTAACCGTAACGCAAAATGGTAAATATAATGAAAGATTTTTTTTTTTTTTTTTTTTTTTTTTGCATATTGGGTCGAGAAAGACAATATCGAAACATGTTTTGCATCTATCTTTCTTAAAATACTTATTTGGCTAATGCTATCTCAGGTCATCCATCAGTCCTGCGGTGGATCAGGCAATCTACTGTCGGTTTCCTGGAGCATCTATCGAAATCAGCGACCATCTTGCTTCAGCATCAAAAGAACCTTGACAAGAAATTCGGCCGAACGGAAGTGATCATTCGAAAGAAGTCTTTATAATAAGATCAAAAGAATCTGATGACATGCATATTCAAATATGGACGTAAATGAAAGAGAGAGAAAGAGACTGAACACGGAAATCATGCACAGATGTTCTCACACACACACACACACACACACACATATATATATATATATATATATATATATATATATATATATATATATATATATATAGTTGTATATTTAGGCAGCAATACTTTGTTTATGCATGTTTCATTAAAAACAGACAAGTTTCGGCTATACCTTTAGATGATTCAAAGATGATTCAGTTTTTCAGCTTACTTAAGTGTGTTCATTATGTGTATGTTTTAGTGTGTTGTAGAAATGTTTATAATTTCCGAATACGGTTAGCACATTGCGGCCTTGTTCGTAGTTAATATTGTTAAGAGTTGGCTTTTTCTTTTTTTATTATTAAAGGTTCCATTATTTTTAATCTTTTTTTTTTAGAAGTGGATGAAGTCATTATATTTGTGTTTTCTATTAGAATGTTTCGAATGGAGTCTACTAAGTTTCTTTGTGTGTTTAAAAAAATATTTGGACAGTTTTTACACACTCTTTGTCCAGAAAAGAAAGCTCTTGTTCGAACACAAGAAAACTTAAATAAAAAAGCTTAACCGTAGTACATTGTCGTTTTTAAAACACACACACACACACACACACACACACACATATATATATATATATATATATGATATTTTTACATATGCATGTGTGTTTATGTAGAGTACATGAGATATGTGTAGCTATATACGTATCGCGTCCCTTATCTCTTTACTGATCAATAGCAGTAAATATATGTGTATATACATGCGTATGCATGCTCAAATGAATGTATATATGTATGCATGCATGAATGTATGTATGCATATATGTATATCGCGGGTTGACTCAAGCCTTGTGAGTGAAATTGGGTAGACGAAACACTTGGTGGACCGTCGATAGCTGTGCTAGCACGAAGTCACAAGTCATCGTGACCGAGGGTTTGAGTGTGCTGGTCTTGTTCAAAATCTTGATCACGCTAGATATGACGCGCTCTCTCCGAAACTGTAACTAAGGTCTGCTCAGCATAAATGCAGTATAAAACACAGGTGGGCTCTGTGGGTTTTGAAGAAACACAAATGTGCCTGAGCGAGTGTCTGAATTAGGGATTGGCTAGCAGCCCTATTAGACGGGTATCTTCGAATACGAGTAGCCAGATATCAATATATATATATGTGTGGTTTGGTAAATAATCCAAAGTTCCTTAGTATTTTTGTTATTATTTTTAAAAAAGTGCTCGATACGAAAGTAGAGCATAAACATAATTATTTATTTAAAAATATGGTTCCAACTCGCTACATAAGAGGTCTCATGTTTCAAAACAAGAGTCGAAAACTTCAAAATAATATTCGAATTAACTTGAGTTAAAGTAGGCTCTGTTCCATCTTCAAGCGAAATTTTTTTTTTGGAATAACTTATTTCTGAAATTTACGAGTTTTAATAGTATATTCAGAATTGAAGTCAAAATTTCCATGGTAACATCAAGGGCGGATTGTTTAGAATAGGCTGGGGTGGGGTGTTAATAATTTGTATCAGTATAGAGTTACTTTCATAGATGCCGGGTCAGGGTAAGGTGGGGGTGGCTAAATTAACGACGAAGGAAGTTTTCGCATTGTCTGGCTTGAGCGGCAATGGAGATTTATTTATTTTTTATTTTATTCTTTTATTATATCTCTTTATGAATTTGTGTATATAAAAAAGCCGTAACGTTTGTTTTTTGACGACTTCATAAAGGGTTATCTTTTTTTGTAGGGTATTAAAACTATGTATATGGGCTATGGATTTTAAAATTTATTTTATGCGTGTTTTTAACTAGTTATTCAGAGCGTAAGTTTGGTAGTGTCGGCAGAAAACCGTTAATTCATGCCTGTTGTTTAATAGATTTTTATTATTTAGAAGCTTAATAATGTGTAGTTTCTCATGGAGGCACAAAGGGCATGGGTCATCCCAAGTTTTGCAAGTTCTAGTCCTGTTGGGACTATGAAAGTAACTCTATACTGATACAAATTATTAACACTCCACCCCTGCCTATTCTAAACAATCCGCCCTTGATGTTACCATGGAAATTTTGATTTCAATTCTGAATATACTATTAAAACTCGTAAATTTCAGAAATAAGTTATTCCAAAAAAAATTTCGCTTGAAGATGGAACAGAGCCTACTTTAACTCAAGTTTATTCAAATATTATTTTGAAGTTTTCGGCTCTTGTTTTGAAACATGAGACCTCTTATGTAGCGAGTTGGAATCATATTTTTAAATAAATAATTATATATATATATATATATATATATATATATATATATATATTTGGTTGGATTGATGTGAGTTATATATATATATATACACACTTTTCACACACACACACACACACACACATATATATATATATATATATAATTCCTAATTTAAAACACAAACAGCAAAAAAGTGTCGAAAAACATTTTGTTATTGAAAATAAAAAACAGGTACCCCTACCGTACCTTAATTTAACCTCATTTCAAAGGTAACTAATATTTTGATACATTAGTTGTCAGTGAAAATGAATACCCTACCTCCCCTTGTCAAAATGATTGAATTTCTCCATATCCTTAGCAACTAATATTAAGAATGTATGTGCTTATAAAACTCAGTAAATTTCAAAATAAGTTATTCCAAAATTCGCTTGAAAATGAAACAGTACTAGGGATTTTAATTTAATTCTATAATTAAATTTGGAGTTTTTAGTTTCTGTTTTTGAAACATGGTGATTCCTGTGTAGCGATGGGACAATATTTTTAAATTAGCAAATTTATAATATATATGCTATGCAGAATTGTATTGAGCACTGTTTTTTAAAAATAAAAATAAAATGAATAACAACACTGGATTATAAATCTTAATGTTCTTTCTCTTTATTTTAATATATATACATATATATATATATATATATATATATATATATATATATATATATATATATATATGAAGATTGCGTTAAAGTATTAAACAAACTGTCACTGCTAGATGGTGACCTCACTGTCCACGTTTATATATATATATATATATATATATATATATATATATATATATATATATATATATATATATACACCCTGTTCCTGATATTGAACACTCTTACCCATAATATAGCATACCCTGAAACTAAAATTTTTCACACACACAAATATAAATATTAGCGTTTGTCATTAATATTTTTTCCTTTATCTAGCAAGTACTCAAGCCCGTAATAATTCCACAGCATATCTTGTTGCATCCCCTTAAACGGCGTCCGTTATTCAAGCCATGACACAACGTTCCTGACTCAGCATATCAAGATGGTAATCTTCGGATAACCACAACAATTTTTGTCCTTCACAACCATGAACGCTGATTACTTACTCTATAATTAACAATACGATGATGATGATGATGATGATGATGATGATGATGATGATATGCTATGTCTAAAGTACTCGGAATAAATACAATATGAGTCAACACGGTGTTTTTCTCTCGTCTTTTAAGAAACGCACAAAATAGCTTATTTGCGAATATGAAAGGATCATATCGAGAATAGGTAGACAGAATGAGTCTAAATTATTTAACGATACCTGCCTTTACATATATATATGTGTGTATGTGCGTCTGTGTGTGTAAAACAAACAAGGGAATAATGTCACTAAGATGCAGAGAGGTTTTTGAGTGTGAGAGAATGAGAAAAAAGAAAAATATTATTTTGGAGAAAGAAGAATAAACGATCAAGAATTAAGAAGACAGAAGATAATGATTGACATTAGATTTAGATTTTTTAAGATCAAAGTTAACCGGAAAAGAGTTCCACGAACGTGAAGTTCTATAGAAGAACGGTTACATATTGCCATTTCAACTGTAAAATGATTGGATATTGCTGCCAGTCTAGTACTGCGCTTGCATTCACCAAGTCCAGATTACAAAGAGTAAGGCTCATCAGAATAAATACCATAAAATTATTTATAGAAAAGGCAGAGAGAATCGTCGTTGCAAAGTAACTGAAGCCGAGATAACAGATCAGAACCAAGAACTTCTTTTGTTTCTGAATGTTTTGCCGCTTATGAAATCTTCTAGTGATCGAAACAAATAAAGAAGTTATTGACAGAGTATGGAAGATGTTCCCGTCTTAAAGATCTATTTCTTCTTCTGTTTGTTTTGCAGAGAATAACAGCTTTTCTCTTTTCCAAAGCAGGACATTTCTGGTTAAACCAAGGCTACAGGCGGTGAAACGAAATGTTTGCATACCCAGCTAAATGGCTTCTATCGGTGGTGAAAGGAATGGTTTGCAATCCTGGTTAAATGACTTCTACAGGTCGCGAAATGAAAGGTTTTTATTTCTGCCTAAACGGCTTGTGCAGGTGGGGACACGGAAGATTTTCATTCCTAGTTAAACGACTACTACGGGTGGTGAAAGGAACGTTTTGCATTCCTGGTTAAACAACTCCTACAGGTAATAAAGCGAAAGGTTTGCATTCCTGGTGAAACGACTTCTACAGACGGTGACACGAAAGGTTTTCATTCCTGGTTAAATGACTTTTACAGTTGGTGAAAGCAATGGTTTGCTTTCCTGGTTAAATGACTTCTACAGGCAGTGAAATGGAAGGTTTTCAATCCTGCTTAAACGGCTTGTGCAGGGTGTGAAATGAAAGGTTTTCATCCTGGTTAAACGACTTCTACAGAAGGTGAAACGAAAGGTTATCATTCCTGGTTAAACGACTTCTACATGTGGTGAAAGTAATGGTTTGCATTCCTGTTTAAACAAATTCAACAGGTAGTGAAACGCTGTGTTCCGTTCTCAAGCAAAAGCACATTTGGAATCGAAATACCGTATTTGCAATTTATCTCGATTAAAATCCGAAGTACCCTATAAACAATAGACTGTCGTATAAAAGAGTTAATATACTAATTTACATTTTTTGTACCATTCAACCTCGGTTATGGCTTGGTTAGATGATTCATAATTCATAGCGGTGAAATACGTAATCACTTACCGAACGTGCTAATACCTATTGAGAGTATTATTCAAATTCATCAAATCTACCAGGGAACACGATTATGCTGAATAATTTATACAGAGGAATAATCAAGGATAAATAGGAAAAGAAAAAATATGATAAATAGAAGAATAGCGATAAAAAGGAGGGCGGCCTTGGGGACTATAAGAAAGGATTTTGAATACTGATTGTCAAGGCTTATTTACTTGCATGAAAATGCAATCTTCCCTGGAACATCATATCTTCTGATGTACTATTCTAATCTTAGTAAGGATCGAAAATGAGAAATATATTACTGATTTATACAGAGTGAATAAACAAAGAAATCGAGAGCGAGCAAATGATACTGCATGGCTGGAAATAGCAAGTTAATGTGTAAGAATAGAAGAAATAAATAGAGAAATTAAAACAAATGTAAGTGCTTGAGAAATAGTCACAGTGTAAAGTGTATGGAAAGCTTATGGCGGACAGAGTAAGCGAGAGAAGACGAGAAATAGCGAGAAAGGACGAGAAGAGATGGAAAAAGCGAAGGAATCATTGTTTCGAAAAAGAGAATAAAAATTTGATGGGACTGTGAGTAGATAAAGTGAATGAGAAGGAAAAGAGAAGATAGAGAATAAGAACAAAAGATGGAGAAAGAGAGAGAGAGAGAGTTAAAAAAATGGAGCTAACTAAAATAAAACGATATAGAGAATGAAAGTGAATGAATTGAATTTGCACAAAAAGACGAGAGAAAGGAAGGAAAAGAAATGACAATAAGGAAGCATAGGGAATGCGATAGAGATATGAATAGAAAAAGTAAAAGCATAGACTAAAATAGAGCACAAGAAAACGAGAGGGAGGGAGAGAGGTAGAAAGACTGAAACTATAGAGAGTGTGAAAGTGAGTAGAATTGTTGAATAGAGAATAGAGTAAAAAAAAAAAAAGAGGAAGAGAGAGGTGGGTAAAAAGAGTAAAAATAGAGAGAGGGTGAAAGTGAGTCAAATTGTTGGGTAAAGAATAAAGCACAAGGAGACGAGAGGCAGAGAGAAGTGGGTAGAAACTGTAAAACAATAGAGAGAGTGAAAGTGAGTAAAACTGTTGAATATAGAATAGAGCACAAGAAGACTGAGGTGGGTTGAGAGAGTAAAACTGGAGAGAGAGTGATAGTGTCTAAAATTGTTGCAGAAGGACAAAGAGAGAGAAATGCATTGAAAGAGTAAACACTATCGAGAATAGATAGTATTTAAGAACTGGAAAAGAAATTAGAAAAGGAAATAAAAAAGATTAAAGTTAACGAAAGGGAGAGAGAGAGAGACGAAGAGAAGAGTAACGACATATGATGAATAGTAGTAAATGAAAAAGGATAAGAAAAGCGAGATAAAGACGGTAATTAATAAGAGTAGAATAGAGATAGTAAAAGAGGACAGAGAGGAGGAGGAGTTTAAGAAGATAAAGAGCAAAACTGAATCGATAGTGAGCGTAATTGAAGAGGTTAAGGTAAAAGTGAATCGACAGAGGAGGGGGAGGAAGAGGAGGAGGAGAGATATGGCGAGTAAAGATAAGCCAAGAAAATGGAAGATGAACTAACGTCTTTCTCTGTATTTTGAATCAATTTACATCTCTTGAGGTTAGCTTTAATAAGCATGGTCTGATGCATTTAATGTGAAAATTTGCGATTTAATGTAGGCGTGTTTCAACCTTTTGACATTTTTGTCATATCATAAAACTCTATAATACATTTTAAATTATATACTTGCCGACCATTCTTCACTGAAACATCTATCCATATCATCAAAACAATATATATATAATAAATGCTTATATATATATATATATATATATATATATATATATATATATATAGATATGTGTGTGTGTATGTGTATTTATATATATATATATATATATATATATATATATATATAATTATTTATTTAAAAATATGATTCCATCGCTGCATAAGAGTTCTCATGTTTCAACCAAGAACCGAAAACCTCAATATAATTACTTGAATTAAATTAAATTAGGTGGGCAAAAAGAGTAAGAATAGAGGGAGGGCGAAATTCAATTTAATTCAAATAATTATATTGAAGTTTTTGACTCTTGTTTTAAAACATGAGAACTCTTATTTAGCGATGGAATCATATTTTTAAATAAATAATTATATTTAGGCTCTAATTTTCTGTCGAGCACCGCTTTTTTAAAAATAATAACAAAAATACTAAAGAACTTTGGATTATTTACCTAACGTGTTCTTTCCGATATTCTATATATTTTTACACACACACACACACACACACACACACATATATATATATATATATATATATATATATATATATATATATATATATTAACTAATGCATGCAAAGTTCAAAGACTTACCTTCCGACTCCGAGAATCGTAGAAATGTCAACACATCTGGCGTAAGATAAATTAATTAAATTTATTCATAAATATTATTAAATTATTATTTTTATTTTAATCATTTCACTCCACCCAAGATGATAATGCCACTAAGCCACAAAGGATCACTAAGAGATTGAGAAGGCTTTAGTGAGAAAGTACAAGAAAAGAATAGAATTCAAGAAGATAGTTGGTAATTGGCATTGCATTTAAAATTGTTAATATTGTTCCACAGGCAAGTAATGTCAGAAAAGAAACTATTAGAATATAACTTACGATTGCAGTTCGACAGTAAAATATTGAGACCTACTTACCAATCTGACAGTAAGCTTAAATTCATACAGTCGAGATACCAAGGTGGAAAGTTCACTATATCAATTGCCTTGAAAATATCCATAGAAAAGACAGAAGAAAGTCACGTCATGGCGGTGGGAAAGTTAAGACATCAGGTCAGAACCGGTTGCAATACATACCCTTCTTTGGACTTTATCGAGAATCTTGAAGTATTTTGCAGAAAAACCAGACCATATGTGGCACCAATATTCAATGTACGAACGAATGGTAGTATTATAACCACGCAAGGTGGATTCTGGCGAGAAAAGTTGTCTGGTACGGCACAGTAGACCAACTTACTTAGACATAGACCTAGTAACTGATTCAATATAATCACTCCCCTTCATAAGTAATAAACAGGAACCCAAGAAGGCACAATGAGTTTCTTTCCTGGAGTTTAGCATCAGCCATGATTTCGAAAGGCAGAAAAGGCTCTCTATGATAATTAAATGATAGTAGTTTTGTTTTGAAGGCGTTAAAATTTACAAGCCATTCATTACTCCAGATAACCACTGGTTGGCGGTCATTTTTGAGAGCGGCTGTCAGTATTACTTTGCTGAACTTACTACTAAGAAACGATTAAATAGTTGGGCCATCAGCAGAAAATAAGCAGAACAACATCAGCCTCCAATGATCAATCTTAAAACTGTAAACTCTGCCTGGAGGGAAAATAGCTACCTACTCCGACCAAAACAAACTACTAAATAAATGATCAGAACTCATCTCAAAATCCAGACACGTAAACAAATTTTTACTACGTTATTTAAAAATTTAAAATTTAAAACGAACAATATTAAACATAAATAAATAAATAAAATAAATAGAAAAGACAAGTACAATAAATTAATCGAACAAATAAATAAACTAAGTAAATAATGGACAGTTGTGGTGTCCTCCGTCTAGAGAATCCATGTTGAACACTTCCGCCTACTATAAGATTAGTAGGAGAGAATGCCTTGGGAGATCAATCAACCAGACTGTTCATTTCTGTTGAACTCTTTGCCTCGGCAGAGAGGAACTCTGACTAAGCTTTGTTGCAGGGCAAAGTTTCGTCCGGAGAGGTAGATAGTCTCTGAACTCGTTTAGGCGAGTTCAAAGTGAATATTTTTGGCCGAGCCTACGGGCTCGGAGTACCCACAATTATCCGACCTTGTGCCACATACACCTTCGTGGGGGGGGGGCTATTAAAAACTAACAGTCGAATAGATTGTTCATCTGTCGACCTCTCTGGCTTGAGCGGAGAAGAGCCCAAACGAGGCTTTGCCGAAGGGCAAAGTTTCGTCCGGGGAGGTAGACAGTCCCTGAACCCGTTTAGGCGGGTTCAAAAGGAAAGTTTTTGGCCGAGCCTACTGGCTCGGAGAACCCACGGTAAACTCGGCCTTGTGCCACAGACATCCCTCGTGGTGGTGGTGGTGGGGGGGGGGCTGTTAAATATTAACAGTCGAATCTGTACTGGTCAAACTCTCTGCCTCCGCGCAGAGAGCATCCCCAGATGAGGCTATGTCGAAGGGCAGAGTCTCGTCTCGAGAAACAGCTATCCGACCCCGTTTTTCATATAGGGAAATATTGGCCGAGCCTACGGGCTCGAATTGCCCTGCATTAAACTCGGCCCTGTGCCACATCCTACCTCGTGGAGAGGCTGATAAATATAACAGGTCGTATAGATTGAAAGCTGGGTCAACTGCCACACACACTCACTAGTCGTGTGATACTCTTTTGTTGTACTTACTGTTTGATATATGATATATCTGTAACACTTGTTTTTTTGTTTTTTTACCATTTACTTGGTCTCAACATTAACAAATTTAGAAACTACGTATGAACAGATAAACACAAGAAAACATAGTAATATCTACCAACAATAAAATAATCAATAATGAATAAAAAAAAAGATGAAGAATATTATAAATATAAAAAAACTGCATTCGGATCCACAATTATATCCACTCAACAGCTCCTAGAATCATTCTAAACACAACCGTTAACGCCTACCAAAATAACCGTTAGAATAACACAATAGACTACTTATAATGCATCACTGACTTTATAAAGAAGCAATCAAGCAAAAACACAATGCACATGGCCTGGGTGTTGACGTCAATGTGAACTCTATCCGTGACATTGAGCACTTTAACCCATAAATATATTATATCTGAATAATTACGTTATATCAGAACCAACGACACAACAATCATTCATTCAGAAAGAGTTAACTGGCTGTTCACTTTTGATGTTCACTCCCAAGATTAGATTTACTTACAGCAATATTAATCTGTATATGCATATACAATTCCATAAATGCATTTATGAATAATTGTATATTCAAATTTATATTTATTATCAAAGGAAAATGAAATCACGTGAAAGTGTGATTCATTGCAAAATAATTGATCCTAGAAAAAGAATTTATTCGAAAAAAAAAAAAAAAAAATTATGCAGAGGCGGTAATGATGGTAGTTGGTGTCGAAGCATCACGGGAGTAATTTGTTATGACAAACGAGAAAACCGAGCCAGAGATAGAGAAGGAGAGAGAGAGGGAGAGAGAAAAAAATGACTGTCATTCTCTTCTCGGGCGATGCTAATTATTCTTAACGTCTTCAAAACTTGGTCCGGCCAAGAAGGATAAATCAAAATCCATGAAATATACGTGGAATTGTATATATATTCATCACACCATACACTTGGGATTGCGTTTGTTAAATTTCTTTAGAGAGTATAAGAAGAATTTATCATGCATTATTTCAGAAATGGATTAGACCAAGAACATCTCAGAGGTCTTTCGTATGGGCATAGATAGATAGATAGATAGATATGAATAGACTGATATATATATATATATATATATATATATATATATATATATATATATATAGAGAGAGAGAGAGAGAGAGAGAGAGTGTGATAGAGAGAATATGCTGAGTTACATAGTTAAATATAATAGATATAAATTACAGATTGAAACTATCGTATATGGCCTGTAACAATAAAAAGGATTCAAAATTTCCAGGTTGGAAGGAAAACTAAAACAGATAAAGAAAAATAGAAAATATATAATGGAAATACAATTACAAAAATCAATTAATCTTTGTATAGTGGAACGAATAAAAGGCAACTTCCTATTAACTTTGAATGTGGAAGCACATAGTGGCCACTAATCTTATTCATCTATCTAAACAATGTCTCAAGAAAAGAATAATTTTCTGCACTTGCTACATTTGGGAAAATTCCCTACTTTAAAATAGGATAATACAATAATTTTCTTTTGTTTTGTGAGAAAATCATTTATAAAAGGCTAATTTTCATGCATTAAATTCGAATGTGCTGCAAAGTGGAATAATAACAAAGTCGCCAATTTTGATCCTGAATTGAATATTACCAGTTTGTTTCTTGAAGAAAAAACCAGTGTCTTAATCTGCTTGTTTGATTCGATCTTAAAAGTTTGTGCTAAGTTTTTTTTTCTAAGCTTTCCAAGTATCGATTACACAACAAAAGAGAGCTCTTTCTTCTCTTTTCCAAAAGCAATCAATCCGATGTATATATTTCCCTTAAAGTATTCCATCTTTACAAATAAACAATTCATTCCAAATGGGTTTACACATATACGTATATCAATTAATTTTTTTCCTGTGCTTTAGATTCAGAGAGAGAGAGAGAGAGAGAGAAAGAAAAAAGAATACAAATAAAACTACTTAAAAATACTTTGCAATCCATCTGATCTTGGCAAGTAGATTGTACAGGTCTTCAGACTGACTAAGACTGGAAACAATTATATGAATTACCATCCTTGTTATCGGAATTGAAAGTAAAGAAAAATAAGAAAAGACAAATCTCAGGTGACGAACGAGACACAAATTGTAACGGCCAGAGCCATATTGGGCGGGAAGGAAAGTATCAAGGAAGAACCGGAAAAAAAAACAAAGAGCGGCCTACGAAAATAGTCGATTTGGAAAGGGTTTATCTGCCGAAAAAAGACGAGTTAATTAAACTCGTATGTCAACACAAAAGTTTATTAGGCGATTCTACAGTATCATTGGAAGTCGTTCAGTACGCCATATTTTTTTTAATACTGACTCTTAAAAAGAACACTTTTATTTGCATAATACAAGGGGGTGAAAATGTACGTATACAGTAAGTTGATATTTTATTATTGATATGTTGGCATGATCCATAAATTCGTTTTTGGCGGACATTTTGTTTTTCATTACGGTTACCTTCGTTTGCATGTAAGTTTTTATATGTTTAATGGTACAAATATATATTTTATGTGTGTAACTTAAACGACGCTTCATTGTAGTTGCTGATTTGCACATTGAATGCAGATAAAAGGATTCGGAGTGGAGCAGTCTGGAAGATTTAATAGAATGGTGCAGTTAGATCTTAGATCAAGAAGAATGACCAAACGAGATTTCTCGATGAGTTTTATCATGGCCGACTGTTCTGTTTCACACGGTCAGCAGCTCGATCTTCAAAACAAGTAAATGTTACGTTGTCAGAATCAAGATTTTGCTTCTGTTTGTTTTTTATATTTAGCATATAGGTCTGCCTACATTACGTGCTCATTCCTGGAGTTGATTGTATAAAAGTAAGTTGGGTGGGCGGTCCTCAGTCATCCGTAGGACATGACCAGCCCATCTTTTTTTCGATTGCAATGCGTTTCGCCCTTCACTACATCGGACATTTGTTATGGTGGCACCAAGTCTGATTTAAAAGAACCAACAATGGCTTTCTGTTTCATTTTTCATAGTATTTTTTTCACTTTTCGAATAATCGGTTTAGTATCGTGACTGACATGCAGTGTTAGTGTTTTGTTGAAGTAATTTTGACCATCTCAGACACCTTCAAGAACCAATGTGGTGTATGTGCTGTAATTAGAATTTCTTTGACTATATCCTGGTATTCTTTCGAATGTCGAAAGTTTTAAATCGACTTACGGTAACATCGAGTGTAACTCTTATTGATAACGAAGCCAAAAAATGGGATTTTTTTCTTGAAGTGCATATGATTTTCATATATAAATATACATCGTTTTAATCAAACTTGTTTTGATAAACACTTGTGTCTAAATATACTTAATATATATATATATATATATATATATATATATATATATATATATATATATATATCATAAAAAGGCTTAAACACTAATATTCCTGGACATTGAGTTCTGCCTGGATTCTATCCTCTTGGAATTTTTTATTCAAAAATATATATGTATGTGTATGCATCTATGTATATATATTTATATATTGTCCATATGTATGTGTATATTTACCACTAATACTAGCTATATATATATATATATATATATATATATATATATATATATATATATATATATATATATATATATATATATATAACATAATTATGTTATAATAAATAATTAAAAATGTTAAAATATTCGAAAAAATTATATTTGCTTTATTCAATGTTTAGCGCTATTTTGGGGTTATTGGAATTTATTCCGTGTGCACACATCCTATACTTGCATATATATATATATATATATATATATATATATATATATATATATATATATATATATATATAATTGTATGTATGTTAGCTCTATCACTGATATTGACCGCTTTCCACTAAGTAACTCGCTGGGGTAGACTGTTCTAGTTCCACATGCCATGTCTAATGGATGTCAGTTATCGGTTATCCTGTTAATTTCCTTCTCCAAATTCTCCACCGCCTTAAGCACGTATTGAACTGACACCTTTTGGGGTTCTATCCCTGGATTTAACTAACACATTTATGAACTATGCCATGTGTTCTTGGGGACAGTCTACCCCAGTGAGTGAAATAATGGGTTCAGTTCGATATTCCAACCACCTGAAGAATACCGGAGCGTACAACGGCCGAAACGTTGTCATAATTATGGCAACAAAGATGATGATGATAGTCTGAACAATGTAAATAGTGTACATAATACCTCATCTTAGAAATATACACGGTGTTAGATCAGTTATGAATTTTTTTGTTTACCCAGTACAAGGCCCGAGAGACACCCGAGGTAGAGGATTAGAAAGTAACAGTCCCAGCTTATGCGGATATGTACTTAACTGTTAAATCAAGACTTGAATAAATTAATATTGTAGTGATTGGGAAGCTATCCTCTCGGGAGTCGGTTCTAAAAGCCAGCGGTTTATGGGAAGAAGCTGCTGGAGTGGAACTTACATCTCACCAATGGAATTCGAAGTGAATGAGGGTGGTTCACCACAATGGGCGTGGCATACCGTGTCCTAGCCGGGAAGGTTAGAAGTGATGGAACTAAGGAGTGTAGTTTCCTCTGAGCACTTCTCCTAGAAATAGCGATAGATAAGCGAGAGGTCTTCGACTTTTCATCTGTGAGAAAAGGACTTTGGAGTGGAGAATAATTTGTCATCCACAAGGACGCGAAGACTATTTTAGAATCCACCAAGACTGGAAAGTGAAGACTGTCCATCTCCTCCCTATATATAGCTGCAGTTCTCTATTTTCGAATTTGAAACTTTATCTAAATATAGAAATAGTGTATAAACATGCAGTTAATTATTTAATGAGATTTTAAACACTTTACTTTTTAACTATTTTTACCCCAAATAAATACAGTGTACGGCCAAATTATCTCCCACATTCATCTCCCAGAAATACCTCCCACATACTGGTAAGACATTAGCTAGAAGAAGACACTACTGCCACTAATGTCTTACTATTATATGGGAAGTATTTGTGGGAGGCATATTTGGCAGATATTTATGCCGCACTCTGTATAAACCTTAGAAAACATTTTTGAAAACACTGTTTTTTGTTATTCTTTTCTTAATGCATCGTTGGGTATTGTTGTATACAGCCATGTACTGATTTAGAAAAGGCATTTAATAATGTAGAAGTTTCGCACACGACAAGAACTTGCTGCATTCTGTCAAGAAATAGCGATTCCTTTTTTTTTTACTTCATTATCGCTAATTCCTGCAAGGGTAATAGTGTTTCCAGTCATTTTGGGGGTCGGGGGACTCTGCTGTTTCGTGCAGAAACCCAATCGCAATTTCTTTGGAAAGATCATAAAACCCACCCTCTAAATAGACATTTTCAGACAATGTTTTTAAATTACTTTTTAAAGACAGCACGTTACACGACTAAAATATTATCTTGGATTTGTTATAATTTGAAAGGATTTTTAGAATTGAATGAATTATAATTCCAATGATTTTTTCAGATTTCTTATTTGAATGAACTTTCATAATCGTTATCAAATCAGTTTCGAAATACTAAATGAGAATTTCTTAGAATTGATTTTTTCTTCAAAGCGGTTTCGACGAAAATAAATAAGTGAAGGTGACTGGAATATGAACAGAGGGAGGTTTGTTTCTTATAAAAAAAAATTAACAAGTGTGAACCAAGGTTATTATAAACTAGTGATCATATACACACACACGCCTCCCATATATATATATATATATATATATATATATATATATATATATATTATTGCAAAAAACAAAAATATCACAAGAAAACCGTTCTGTACGCGGCTATCATCAGTCGCTAAGTGTCTGCCTCGAAGTATTGTTTTAAATTTAATTTCAATGTCAGTCCTCCTCTGATAGACGCCTTGTTAATGGGTTTGCGTTAGAGATTGGGGGTCCGTAAGATATGTTATCCCGGGGGAAGCGGTCTGGGTTTTGAGTTTATTTATGGCCAGAACCCGAATGTGTTTTTCTGGGATTCACAGTAAATAGTTTTTGTGCTACAGACATTCATTCACCAATCCAAAATTAAAAACCAAACAGCTCTTTCGAAAAATATTTGGGAATTGAAGGAAAACTGTCGACGCTGAGTGTTGAGATTAATGTCCTCGTTCATATTTACATACGGTCTATCCCTAATATTGAGTACTTTTACCCATAAATATATCGTACCTTAGATATTTTATATATATATATATATATATATATATATATATATATATATATATATATATATTTGAAAAGATTCTTACTGGTACAAAATTTTATCATAGCAAGGAATAAGCGGAATGGAAAGGACATAATTATGAAAACTAAGAACTAAAACAAACAACCGGTTTCGTCCCAGTACTCCTCAGGTTTGATACACTGGGATTATTTATTCCTTTAAACTTAAAAACAAAAAAACTATTCAATGAGGGGGGAGGGCAAAAAAAATTATATGATGGAAAGAACTAGAGCCCAATCACATTCAAACCCAACAAGCAATCTCTCTGCTTACAGAGAGACGGCCTGCGGGATTTGATGTAAATGGACTGAAGAACCTTCAAATAGGTTGTTTGTTTTAGTTCTTAGTTTTCATAATTATGTCCCTTCCATTACGCTTATTCCTTGCTATGATATATATATATATATATATATATATATATATATATATATACTGGGTGTAATAGCAAAATGGTTCAAACTTTTAGATTAAGTTCGGAAACGTTGTGTTTTAGAAATAATTAAAGATTGGAATTCTACGTGGATTTTATTACACTACTGGACTCTACTTTGAACAATAAGAGTGTATTATTATTATTCAAGCTTAACAGAATTATCGTTATGATATTCATCATACACGAAATGACATGTTCATCATTAATTAATCATTGCTAAACATCGGTAGGTCATGAAGGATTGAAATGAAGTTCATATATATATATATATATATATATATATATATATATATATATATATATATATAGTTATTCAAGATTATATTCGCTCTCTGTAACTTTCTGTCCTGGAGTAACAAGTTTCCTCATACATTTCACGTACGATTTCATTTCCAAGTCTTTTCTTCACTGCTCTTTCGACTGTCATAGCTGAAACTCCTTTCTCACGTGCCAAACGTCTTATGAATTGAGTTGGATCTTTTCTAATTGATCACTTTAGTTAATATGGTAATCCCTGTTCCTGTTGTGACATTCTGATTCAGGTTTCCTCTCTACTGTTCTCTCTTTTTAAAACTTATTCACTGTTCTCTTGATGGTCCTTGTATGATTTTTGAAGATGGAGGCCAGAGTATAAATGTTGGCGGCATTACTGAAAGACTGAATGATCTTTTTCCTCTCACCATTACTCAGTTGGGAAGCCAGTGGGTCTGATACAAAACAATTTTAACTTGATCTCTTTTTAGCTGACTAACTCAAATAGTTTCTCAGTGATTCTTACGGCAAATGGTGTCAAGATGGCTAAACGTCTTATCAGAAAACCTGGAAAATAGAAACTCATTTAGTTCAGTGTCTTTTTTCTTTACATTTTGTGTGAGGTATAATTATGCGGTTACACGATTTTCACAATTTTTCTGTTACGTCTGGTATATATCTCAGACATGCGACAGATCGTTAACACCTGAGAAAAATGATGCTCAGAGAATAGTCGGTTCCTTCTACTACTCTAGAAAGTACCGATCTCCTATCGTAGCAAGATTAAGATCCCTTCAAAAGTGGTGCACTGCTGCCAAATTTTGGCTGGTGCAAGGACCTCATTGTCCAGCCTGGATACCGTTAAAAAAAAAAAAAAAAAACGATTACTAGCTCTTGTGGGTGATGAATTATTTTTGAACGCGCAACTCTTTTCCTACAGAGAAAAGATTACTAGTCTCTCGTTAGTTTATCGCATTTTAAATGTTCGAACGTGCTTCATTCGTTATTTCCGCCAGTTCAGACCTTCACAGCTAGGACCCTCTATTTCATGTACAGGGCGTTAAATCAACCTCATTTCTTCCGTATTCGTTTGAAATCGGCAATTATGGATAACTGAAAAATCACGTGATCCTGGTCTACAAAGACAGACAAAAAAAAACTTAAACATCTGGATAAAACAAAACTGTGCTTGATACAAATCCGAAAGCCTGAATAAAATAGTTTACAAGGAAAGACTTTAAATCTAGAATGTTAAACTAACCGGGGTGGATCTTTATTTCGGACAAGTATCTTATAATAATAGTGGAAATAAACGTCATTGAATCGCTATGTTTCTGTTGCCTACGCACACATATACACGTGCAAGAAGTATCAGTTGCGTCCTCAATTTGGTAAATTTCAAAATCAGTTGCATTAAATTCTTTTCTGTGCGTGCACAGTACAGAACGACCAAGATAACAAAGCGAGGAAATAATCAACAAATCGAAACGTTCCGCTTTGGTGTTGAAAAATCCGAGGGCCTCTCGAAAGAAACATAAATATAGACGTCAACGGAAAGTTCACTAGCCTCCCTAGCTTCAATAGGATTCTGTTTCAGCGACCAGATACTTCAAAGAAACGGTCATTGATCATCTCCACTCTTCGACCGACCAACTTTAACAGATTCACTCTTCCTTTATGTGTGCGTGTCCGTGTGTGTCTGTGTTTATGTGTGTGTGTGGGGGGGTGCATGTAATTCTCCTTGGAGTTTTGAATCTTGAAAGCTGCGAGTTAATTGTATAATGCCTACCTTAACCAGCATGAATTCTGCTTACCTTGAGTTATGTCTCTCAAGTTGTTCCAGAGAACTATGAGGGAATTGAGTATGTAATATTTCCGATTATCAACGTTTACCGATGTAGAACCAGGATATATCTTTGGTTGATGGCACAAATTAGAAATTTGTTTTTCCATATCTGACCTAAAAATGCAAAAGCCAAATGAGTTCTGTATATTTGAATTTAAAGTTAGCATGAATGAAATTAAAATCAATAAAAAGTCATTAATAGAGGCACCTTTTTTCTTGTTTTTTATTTAAATCATTTCACCTCAAGAATGGCGATAAAGCCACTAATATGTGAGGGGTTACTGGTTTGGTTTGGTTTGGTTTGTTGTGTTTCACAGCATATCAACCTCAATGGGTTACTTAATGCCAACAACTTTTTTTTTTCCCCGGTAATATTTTGTTTTGTCAAAAATCGATTTCTGTTAATATTTTTACCTCAAAATTGTATAGCTGGTAAAATTATTTTCAAAAAAGTATTGCTGGTAATATTTTTTTTTATCAAAAACGAATTGCTCGTAATATTTTTTTTTTTTTTCAAAAACTTATTACTGCTGGTAATATTTTTTTCAAAAACCTATTGCTGCTGGTAATATTTTTTTTCTTTAAAAATTTTTTCTGATAATAATTTTTTACAAAGTATTTCTGGTATTAAAATCTATTTTTCTACTTTTTAGTTTCGGGGTTAAGTATTTTCCCATAGCTGGGACCCTAACAGGTGCTACCAACCCGGGTCAGGATAGACCTGGGAACACCAGCAATTATGAGTTGATTCCACGCTCCTCAAATCCTCCTGATGAGAGGCCTTCCTGCTAGACGTAGTTTATCGTCTAACCCAGGACGTTCTCCTCGGAGTGTGTGTGTAAATTCTCCTTAATTCTTTTCACGTACATTCATAAAAATGTTTGATTAAAACTCAAACATTTGAAAAGATACATTACGCACAAATATTTTCTTTATCAACCAAATTTAAATTATTTTACTCAATTTACTTTTTTTGTATCTCAGTTGTATTGTTTTATACTGTTTAGGGATCCTCCCCTTTTTACACAAATGGACTCACCCAGTATATACATATACAACTGCTACGTGAAAACCCGAGAGACAAGACGAGAGCAACAGAGGCTGAAGGTAACAGACAGACAGGCAGAACCAACGTAGCGAGCAAGAGTCACCGTGAGCGATCACGTAGACTCAGTAAGAAGTCATACAGCGATACTTCAATACCAAAGACTGTATAGATATTCCTGGAACTATAACACGTATTCCTGGAACTACTAACCTGCATTACCAGTTTGTATTATTACGTTAATACATTATTTTGCTATATTTATTCCTGGCGTTTGTTATTTATTGGTAACGGATTTCATCCCAGAATCCACAAAAACTTGGCGACGAGGATATCGAACTCACACAATTTTTTTTCTCTCGTCGACCACAACAACTTGGCGACGAGGATATCAAACTCACACGGGAAGAACAAAGAAGACAAAATTCGCCCTCGTCAACTTGGCGACGAGGACTTCGAACTCACACGGAAGAAAAAATTCTCTCTCGTCGACCACAACAAGTTGGCGCCGAGGACTTCGAACTCACACAGGAAGAGAATAAAGAAAAATTCTCCCTTGCCGACCATAACTTGGTGACCTACACAAAAAGATAAAAAATTCTCTTCTCACCACAACAGCTTGGGCGACAAGAATTTGCACTTCTCGGAGACTCAAAAGTGAAAATTGCCGTTTTTGCCAGTATCCACAACTGGGTAGCAAAGAGTTACGAGGATTAAAATACGGAAAATCGAGTTTTTCGTAAGACTCTTATCATGGAGGATTTTAAAAGTATTCTAGTAGAACTTGTCAAATACCAAAATGAACAGCAAATACAACTTCAAGAATGACAAAATAAACAGCAATTACAATTCCAAGAAAGAATGGAAAAAATATTACTACAAACGCAGAAGGAAAATCATGAAAGACAAATAGAACTCCAGGAGCTAATTGTAAAAGTAGCGAGTAATACACAACAACAAAATATTGAAAAAGAGGCGACATTTTTCTAAGATGCGGTATGGAACACGATAGAAACATTCAAATACTCCCTAGAAGAGGATAAAAATTTTGGGGACTTTTTCAGACGTCAGGAAGACATCTTCAGCATCGAGTGTCAAAACTGGACGAAAGCAAAGAAGTTACAATATTACTCAGGAAATTAGGAACGGATGAATACACCAAATTTCTGAATTACATTTTGCCAAAGAAGACCAATGATTTAACGTTTGATGAAGACCAATGATTTAAGGTCTGATGGAGCTTTTCACCCCGAAAACGTCACTTTTTCACAAAAGGTGGAAATGTCTTAACCTTGTAAAGGGTGAAAATAAGGATTACTCCACGTTCGCCGCAATCGTGAATAAACATTGCGACTATTTCAAGTTGGCAGAATTAACCCTAGACAAATTCAAGTATCTTATTTTTGAACAAGGGTTAGTCTCAGAAAAGGATAGCGTAATGCGCAAAAGAATACTTTCAAAACTGCAAAATGAACCGGGTTTAACACTACAAAAACTATCGGAAGACTGCCAAAAATGTCGGAGCATAAAGAAAGACTCGAAGGATATTGAGGAAACAGGAGTATCACACATACGTAAGTTAAACAAAAGTTTACGTTTTTCACCCTCCCCGGAAAGAAAACAAAAATTCTATAATAACGAAAAAAGATTTTCACCCTCTCCGGAAAGAAAAAAATTCTATAATAATGAAAAAAGTACAACGTATAGGGCAAATAATGACGAAAAGCAAAGCAAATATAAGCACCCCCCCATCTGCATGTTATCGATGTGGAGGACTACACTGGAATAAGGATTGTCGTTTTAATTGTAAAAACTGTCTTGCGTGTGGAAAAATGGGCCACAAGGCATCCCAATATAGGAAAAGGAAATTTACTAGTAGGATAAGAGCTACTAGAATGCATGACTAAGACAATACTAACATAAGGAAATATGTGGAACTTGAAATCTTAAATAAAAAGATAAAATTGCAACTAGATTCAGGGTCAGATCTGACGATAATTAACCTACAAACATGGAGAAAGCTTAATAGACCAACCATGTTACACACACAGAAAATTGCTAAGTCTGTTACAGGAAAGCGTATAAAATTCGAAGGGGAAGTAATCCTAAATGTAAAATTTCACGGGAAAACAAGAAAACTCAAAATATTCGTAATGAAAGATACAGAAAATCTGGTGGGCACAGAATGGATGCAAAAGTTCGACTTATGGGATTTACCTATCAGCTCTTTTTGTAAAAAGATAGAGTGCGAACCATCAGAAGCGACAATGTTAACGGAAGAATTACATAATCAATTTCCCGGGGTTTTTTCGAGCGGGTTGGGACAGTGCAACAAGTTTGCAGCCAGAATTGAATTAAAAGAAAATGTCCAACCAATATTTAAAAAGAAGCGGAACGTGCCGTTAGCTAACATAGAGAAAGTCGACAAAGAATTAAAGAGACCTTTGAAAAAAACAATTAACAGACTAGGGAACGTGATGTACACAATACAAGGAGAAAAATTTACCCACAGAAGACATATTGACCAAATACACAAAAGACGGGTTGAAGAGCCAATCTCGTCACCCACTGAAAATGATGATTCGATTTAGGCGATCTCTGACGCTTTTGAGATTGAAAGACCACAAGAAGAGACAGAAATTAGAAGGACTAGCAGGAAAAGAAAAATTACAGAGCTTCTGATTATTGATCATAAAAAGGAAAAGATATTAACTCCCACCAAAAAAGGGATTTAAAGAGGGGGGTGTTGAGGAGTCCTCCCCTTTTTACACAAATGGACTCACCCAGTATATACATATACTACTGCAACGTGAAGACCCGAGATACGAGACGAGAGCAACAGAGGGTGAAGGTAACAGACAGAGAGACAGAGAGAGAGACAGACAGAACGAACGTAGCGAGCAAGAGTCGCAGTGAGCGAGAACGTAGACTCAATAAGAAGTCATACTGCGATACTTCAATACCAAAGACAATAAATATGTTACTACTAACCCGTATTCCTGGAACTACTAACCTGCTTTACCAGTTTGTATTATTACATTAATACATTATTTTCCTCTATTCATTCTTGCCGTTTGTTATCTATTGGTAACGGATTTCATCCTGGAATCCACAACATATACCCATACATGTAAAAGAATAGTTATTATTATTATTGTTTTTATTTCCTTTGATTTCTGGCGTGTACACATTTCTTTTCCGGGTCCCACCAAAAAAGACCTAAAGTTAGAAATAGCATCATAACACTTTCTACTGACAAAAAAAAACAAAAAAAAAACATAGATAAAGCTCTTCATAAAGTGTGAGCTGTACTTGTGTGAACAATTTTTTGTATTTCTTTGAGGCATGGGCTTCCAGGAATCCCTTCAATTAGTCTACTGGAATCTTTTCCAACCATTCCTAGGGCTCCAACTGCAGATTTCTATTTCAAGGTCCTTGTATTTTGATACCTTTTTGAATATCTTCAAAGATACATTACAGTCAGCAGGGACTGCCATATCAATGAGGACGCACTTTTTTTGTTTGTGGTCTTTAATAATAATGTCTGGGCGGTTGGCTTTCATTGCTCTACAGTGTATATTGTGTAGTCCCATAGAATTGTAACAGGTCCTATCTCCGTAACCGGGTCTGGGTGGTGTTCATACCATTTTCTTTCAGTTTCCTTCCCGTAGAAGTTGCAGATTTTCCAATGCAGATATTGGCCCACTCTGTCATGCCGGGTTTTATTATTCAGTGGGTACCAATATTGTGCAATCTGATACAAGATGATCAATCGTTGCAGAAGATTATTATTATTATTATTATTATTATTATTATTATTCGTTGAAATAATTTACTGTGAAATGGCAAACATTTTCTACCGAATTTTGTTAAAGGACTCAAGGTTAATTTAAGCAGACCCCCAAATGAATATCAACTTTGGATTCACTACACTTCTCTTAAAAATATATTAAATTTAATTTCTAACTCTATTTTTATACATCACTAGAATATCAGTTAAATAAATAACGTAAATCCTGTCCAAGGTATTTAATATACACTTCGATTAAATAACCGTATGCAATAAACTTTCTTGTAAATGATTACACGTCTTTCAAGTTTCATAGGCGGGAAGTTGAATAGTATTTAGTTTTCATCGCCTGGGTAGGTAAGATAATTATGAAAGATAGGTTTATCGAACTGCTTACTAATTCCCTCTTTTTCGGTCAGTGATCCTAGCACATGACACATTTGTCAAGATAATGATGGAAGAGAGGGTTGCTTGAAATGGATTCTGTCCAAGGACACTTGGACGAAGGAAACATCAACATTCCCGGAACGAATTCGATTTAATTTTACCGTCATCTGCAACGAAAATGGCTGTCCAGACTGAATGTTAAGACGGCTTGTATCATAACATCTATCCCTCCGTTAGTACTGTTGTGTGTGTGTGTGTTTTTTTTTTTTGTTTTTTTTTTGTTTGGCTCAACCTATAAAATGTTTTTGCCTTAATTTTAGCAACTGGCAAATCAAATGTTAATGATTAGTCAAGTAGCTTTCTGAATACATCTTTCAAGTAACTGCAAGCTGTTTCTAATTTTATACATAATATTTGTATAAATTACAAGCACATGACCGTAATAAAAAGAATCTGATAGAAACGTCTGAAAAGATCACAGTAACTTACATTTTTATTACTGACCATTTAATTTGATTTTTCAAAATAAAATCGGGTTCTTTTTTCGAATTTTTCATTTGTTCTACAAAAGCCAGAAAAAAAAACTCAAGACACTATACGAAAAGAAAATCAAGAACTAAATGATATATCACCAATATTTGAAATTGGATGTTTGAAAATTTCACGGTCTTAATGGTGAAACAATTGTCCAAGATTTTTACTTAAAAAGAACCAGATTCTAATCTAATATCCTGAATTTGAAAAACATTTCACCAAATACCACAAACAAAAAACATGGTTAATATTAGGTTGGTGCAAGAATAATGACGTAATAATGTCGTTTTTTGACGTATTTTTTAAAGTCAAAAAACGACATTATTACGTCATTATTTTTGCACCAACCTAATATAAAAATATAAGAACTAATAAGCTTGCATTTTTCTTATATCACATACCTGGCCCAGCATCAAAACTTCATCAGAGTTGAAATGGTACGTTTGTTTGTTTAATGGCACATCAAATCCTAATGGGTCATTTAATGCCGGCATTGTATTTTCTTGTGAGCTTTGGTAATATTAGGTTGGTGCAAAAATAATGTCGTTTTCTCACATATGTTACTATGTGAGAAAACGAAATTATTTTTGCACCAACCTAATATTTGCAAACAGCTGGCTCATTAAGACCGAGTAAAGGTGGACCTGGCATCAATAGCATTTAAGAGGTAGTCCCATGCTCCTCAAAACATCAAATCTCCCCATCAGAAGCCTTTCTGCGGATGTAATTCATCGTCATACTAAGGACAACAGAGTTAAAATGATGTATATGTTCATATATCAAATAGTAAAGTTCTTTTTCGGGAAAGGGTTAATATATTCGATTCGAGTTTAGCTTATGAATTTTATGTTTTTTTTATACTAAAATTGGAGATCGATGAAACTGAGACGAGTTTTTGTCAATTAATGGTTTATTGTTTTATTTTCGGTAAGGAAACAAAACACAAAATGCTGTACATCCAACCAAAGAAAGGATAAATGCCGTCTATGGAGATAAGGTCAGAGGTGAAAATACGGTTCTAAGGCGGTTAAGAGAAAATATCGACAATTACCTGACATTGATGATGGCCAAATAGAAAGACTCATTTAAAATTGAACGACATGGGGCGTCGCAGAGATACTCCAGATATCCTATATGGTGATTTTCGTAAGCGTAGCTTGGGTGTACTTCAAGGCCAGATGTACGGAGCAACAGACGAGGATCGAACTCATTATTCATTTGTAATTCTACTAGCGAAACAAACCATTACACGACGTACCCAAATGCAACAGGTACGACTGGTGTTAGCCATTTAAATGCACTTGTATACTTGAATGGCTACGATTCAGAATTTAAAGGGGGAAAATTCATTAGCGGCTTTAATGGGCCAAATATCCATCTACAATTCTCTATTCAAACGAAACAAAACATAACCCATTTTTGAAAACCAAACGACAATTAAAAATGGTTTGTTTATATCAGCGTTCTAAGAAAAACGAGATGAGCCAATATTAAACACTGAAAAACCGGACTGCAGAATAGGAAATGAATTGCAAAAAATCAAACGAATTTTGATCCAAGTTGGACTGCTAAAAGGCATATTAATTTAAAAAAAAAAGATATGTTACTCCATCTACGGTTATCACATAGTATCCTGAATTTTATAAGCGAACTAAAAAATAAAACAAAAAAAAAAAACACGGCATATCCTTGCATTGTCTAATCAGAAGGGTCACGTCTTCCATCAGGACGACGCCATACATCGAGTCACTTTACAAACCTGTAAGAAATTGGTACAATTTATCTGAACAGTCTGAATATACCAACCATGTTCACTTTGATCTTTCGAATTACTACTTGTATTTCAACAGAATTCTTCTAATAGCAAGAACTTCCCTAGAAGATTGTGAAAACATTTAGATCAGTTCAAAAACATGCCAAGTAATTCAAGGAAGGAATCATGTATACATATATAAATATAAGTCTTTGAAATTTACTTAAACACGATACAAAAGTCTTTTATAACCCAATGTATGGTGGACTCTCATGTCGTATTTGTGTGTGTGTGTGTTTTTATTTAATTTATTTGAAATCGACATTTAAAGAAACAATGTGTATATCGTTTTACTAATATATATATATATATGTATATATATATATATATATATATATATATATATATATATATATATATATGTGTGTGTGTGTGTGTGTGTGTGTGTGGTTGAGTGTGCATGTATTTAGGCAGAATATCTTCATTCAAACATATATTATTGAATAATATAGCCATATTGTGTCTCCTTATTCTTATAACGATCCTTTCCAGTTGTCTAATCAGTTTCTTGATGTTGAGATGTAATCAAAGAATGTAACGTAGGTTTTTTTAACCCAAGTACACACACGTATTTAAATATATATATATATATATATATATATATATGTGTGTGTGTGTGTGTGTGTGTGTGTGTGTGTGTGTGTGTGTGTGTGTGATTTTATGTATGTATACAATCATCCACAAAGTACTTGGGTTAAAAAAATATACAGCACCTTCCTTGATGTATTTCATCATTACAGCAAGAAAGGCTTACTATAAAGATATGTAGACACAGTATGTCTATATTATTTAATGAAACATGTTTCATTGAAGATATGCTGCCTAAATGTATATATCTACACACACACACATATATATATATATATGTATGTATATACTCGCTGATATTGCGTGCTCAACCCTTATAAATATAGAAAATCTTAAGCAATATATATGTGTGTGCGTGTGCGTGTGTGTGTGTGTCATTTTATGTATGTATACAATCATCCCTATAACTGGTGCCTGTTTGTGACGCTGGGAAATTGGCTTTTGAAATCCTACCTTCTGCCTACATCGACAGCGAATATCCGCATAAAACCATTCAGCTGAGTAGGCAGAGGAAGCGAGTGCCTCCCGTCGAGATGTGAGCGGTTGCTGCCGCGTCCATATGTGTAACAGTGACTGTAACATGTCCTTCTGACTATCATACAACCAGGAACCCGATAATAACACCGCATCTCGTTGTGTTCTGTCTCAATTACCTATTAAAAGATGCAACAAGGCTAGAATTGCCAAGAAGCCAAGCGAGACCTCGTCCCATTTCCCACCTGGCGTGTTTGTCACATTCCTATATTCAGTCGGCCGGGCCATCGGACAGAATAGAACCGGGGTATACGCTAGCAGATTGTAAGTTGATTAAATTCGGGATCGTACAACTAATTCCGCTATCGACCAATTGGGATGCGTCGGGGCAGATAGGCGGTGACCTGTGACCTAGCCAAAGAACGGGTATCAACGACCCGCTCAGGTGTGTTAGGCTATTGAATGCGGACAAGGATTTTGTCATTGAAGAATGTGTGTAGACTCTCGATTTAGCTTTAATTTAGATTCTCTTTGATGGAGGCGCATTCAATTCTAAGACTGGTATCTCAGGCATTGAATATAAAGTTTAATATAAGACTGCATAGTCTTGTAAGACTGGAATGTCTTTGGTTCAATTATCTGGTATTGTCTTTGACAAATTCCTGGGAATAGACAACTAACCTTTCATCTGATGCTAAAAATTTATTTATTAAACCACGTATATGAAGTTTCCAGGACAGAATTATTATGTATATAATCATTAAATTATATATATATATATATATATATATATATATATATATATATATATATATATGTGAAGATTGAAGTTAACACTTAGAGGCGATAGGCTGTTTCATGCATCAAGCCATATACATACATATATATATATATATATATATATATATATATATATATATATATATATATATATATGTACTTTTATTTATTTATTTAATCAATTCACCCCATCAAGGCGATAATGTCATTAAGATGCAAGGAGGATACTGGGAGTAAAAATGAATGAAAATGTCTTTAGAAAGATCCGGAAACCATTCTATACAGAAAACAAGCGATGAATATTTACTCCTGTTCCAAAGATCCAGAAAGAGTGTGAACCGGGTGATAGACGAACCTAAATACATATATATACAGTAACTCCCACTGAATATTTGCATGTTTTCTAAGGAAATGCAAAGATTTGCAAATACTCATTGAGTTTACCATAAATAGTTGATTCCATATTTGTTTTGAATAATCGGTAAAATTCTTAGTTTCAATCTTTTATGTTTAGGGTCATAATTTTTTCTAAAAATTGTTACAGTCCAAAACTAGTCTCTCCGTTATGAAAATTATGATATAATATTGCTCCATGTCAATTATAATGTTTTTTTTTATTTATTTTTTTTTTTTTTCTGAAATTGGTATTTAATACAAACACCCTTTGAAAATTAAATAGTATTGACCTGATTCTATAATATTCAAAAGGTAATGATTTAGTTTGGTTTATTTTGTTTTACGGCATATCAACCTCAATGGGTTATTTAATGCCGACAACATTTTTAGGATAGATTCGTATGAATAGAATATGTATTCTTTGGTTTAGATTGGTTTGGTTTATTTTGTTTTACGGCATATCAACCTCAATGGGTTATTTAATGCCGACAACATTTTTAGGATAGATTCGTATGAATAGAATATGTATTCTTTGGTTTAGATTGGTTTGGTTTATTTCGTTTTACGGCATATCAACCTCAATGGGTTATTTAATGCCGACATTTTATTATTACTGGTAATATTTTGTTTTGTCAAAAATCTGTTTCTGGTAATATTTTTCCTTCAAAATTTTATTGCTGCAAATAATTTTTTTTTTGCTGGTAATAGTTAACTATTTGAGCATAGCTGGGACCCTAACAAGTGCTACCACCCTGGATTAGGGTGTATCTGGGAACATCAGCATTTAAGAGGTGGTTCCAGGCTACTCTAAACCTCCTGATCAGAGGCCTTGCTGCTGGATGTATTTTATCGTCTTACCCAGGACACGGATGTAGTTTAACGTCTTACCCAGGACGTCTAAAAGATAATTAAGAAGACAATATGCGAGAGCCACATACCACAATAAATCATTGGTTGTTCAACCATGGCAAAGATAGATGAACTTGACAAAAAGCTTCGAATGAAGATAGTTGATTCGTACAAACAATGTGATGATATATAACACTTTTCAAACGTTTAAATGTTCCGAAATCGAAAATTCGTAGCATTATCAAGAAGTGCCACGAGACTCACTGTGTTTAGAATAAAGGACTGGCAGAAAACGACACATTTCTAGGAGAATAGAAAGCAAAATTGTTATGGACGTTTCGAAGAATCCTCAATGATAAAGGACATTGTCAATGATGTAAAAACTCGTGGTTGAATATATCGACGAAGACAGTCCCTAGATGCTTTAATTGAGCAGGACTTTGAGCTTGTCACCTAAGGAAAACTCACGGTCTTAAGGTTAAAACCTAAAATGCAGATTAGCTTATTCTAGAAGCCATATAGAAAAATAGAGCAAATACTATTTTATGGTCAGATGAAACCAAGGCAGAATTATTTTGTCACATGAACTCCCGTTATGTACGGACGAAAGTGAATGAAGCTCACAAAGCAAAAAATACCCTCCCTACAATTAAGCAGTGTGACGGAAGCATTCTGCTCTGGGGATGTTTCTGGACCAGGCAAACTCGTGAGAGGACAGGGTGTCATAGTTAAAGAGTATCATTTTGTTATTCTTAAAAATAATATAAAACAAGTGCATGAAACCTGTTTTGGGGCGTTACTGGATGGATGTTCCCACATGACAATGACCCGAAACACACGCAAGTTAGATGACAGGAAAATTGAGATATTGGCATAATCCGCACAAAGTCCTGACTTAATCCCCACTGAATATTTATTGGCATATTTGAAGAATAAAGTAAGAAAAAGAAGTTCTTTGAATGTGGAAGACATAGAAGCTATAGCCACGGAAAAATGAATAACAATTCCAGTGTGTCTATAACTACTAAATTGATTAAAGGCAATAAACAAGAATAAAGGTTACACTATGAATTATTGAGTTTGATTTTGAGTATGATTTTATCCCATGTTAAATGTTTTATTGTGACTTTTGTATTATTGCTTGACATTAAAATAAAACTTTTCTTGTGGGCGTCGCTACGCATTCTTACTTCTTATTTCATCATTTGTGAAAAAAATGCACTGAAGTTTCCATGAAAACTTTACGGTAATATTACAGCTTTATTTGTAATTATGGAATAATTCTGTCCACAACTCTCTCTCTCTGTCTGTCTGTCTGTCAGGATGTGCGTGTGTGTAACGAATGCACGGCCGCAATTTTCGACGGATTTGCACCAAAATTTACATGCATATGCTCCAATTTAGCGGGAAGGCAAACACCGACTTTGTATTTCCCAACTCCCATCGATAGCGGAAATAATCGATTTTTTTATGCTTCTACCACAGTTTTCATGTAGTTTGCGGGCATTTTCTACTGGCCAGAGTGAGAGCCTATAGCTGGCTGCCACGAATAGCCAGGAAGATTCTATTGGCCAGCGTGAGAGCCAACAGCTGACTGACACGAATGGTAACTAGAATGCTCGAATGCAAAAAAAACAATCGATAGCTGCATTCGTCACAAGTGGGGAAAAATTTCAATCTGCATGGCACTTTACTCCAATTGGCTCATTCGCTTGCTTAATCTCAACGTTGATTCTGATTCCACAGAACTGGGTTGGGTATGAAAAAGTATTTGTTAACATTCATTTTTCCTTCGGTTTTTCCAGAGTCCATTTTTTAAAGCTGATCGTTTTGTGTTCACCTTGTTTAGTTCTTTTTTCGTAACAGATTTAATATTTAGTATAGAGCTTAGAAAAAATCCGCAGTGTGAGATAGGCAAGAAGTAAGGCATGTAGCAACATCAGCACGGCAAAGGGAACTCCTTTAAAGGCAAGGAAGGGCAAAAATATTTTAAGTCAAGTGATAGCGATTGCTGTATGAGTCGTACGATTTTTGAATCAAGTACAGGCAACGCCCGGACATGCTGCTAGTATATATATATATATATATATATATATATATATATATATATATATATATATATATATATATATACAGTTATATACATGTACATATATATGTGCATGCATAAATATATATGTGTACGTAAATATGTATATAATATATATATATATACATGTTTTTTATATGCATATATACATGTATATATATATAGGTACACATATGTATATACAGTGGCTTAAACAAATAGTCGTACACATAAAAATTTTAATTTATTGCATTTCCAACTAATGAATAAACATACATTTCATATGATTAACCGCACAAAGATGCATAATAACTAAATATGCATAGAAAACAGAAATTTTTTTAAATAAAAATTAATCCCATTTACCCATATTAATGAGTGAAATATTTTAATACTTTTAAATTGTTTTAATACTCTAGATTATTCAAGTGGAATATTCTAGAATGTTTCAATAATGTTATCAGTAGTTATTTTAGCCTAAAAATACAAACAGAACATTCTGTAATTGATATTTGTGCAAGAAGGTTACCATCTTGGCAAGTGATAAAGAACTGACAATTCGCAAAATTAAGTATTAAGCGCTGGAAAGGATAGAAAAAGTTACAGGAAAATCACAGAGAACCCGAATATTTCATTTACTACCATTAGTTAATTCATTGAAAGATATAAAAATTCAAAACTTTTGAAAACCAAAAATGAACAGGGGCTCCACAAGATCTTCGAGGAAATGAATTCATCAAATTGAAAAGAATCCAATGGTTACTTGTCAAGAAACGGACAATAAGCAATGAAATTCATTGAAACAATCTAACGTCACTCTCCCCTAGGAAAATTCCACTGCTATTGAAAAAATACAAAGATGCCAGATTGAAATTTGTGAACATAAGAATAAATCGTCTTGGGAAAAAGTATTATGGACAGACGAAAACTAAATTTTGGGGGCGTAATTCTAGAAATCATGTAAGGAGGAAAGATGGCGATACCTTCAAACAAAACACAGTTCCAGTAGTGAAATCTGGTGGTGGAATCATGGTTTGGGGATTTTTTTTTTTTTTGCAAAAGGTACTGGCAACATAGTAATAGATGGTAGAATGAATGCCGCAGCATATCAAAGTATTATGGAAGTATATTTAATGATTTCGGTTGAAAATCTTGAACTTCTTACTGATCGAATCTTCCAAGAAGATAATGATCGTAAGTATTCTGCAAAATCTTCGAAGAAATGGCTTGCTAAAAATAATGTAAATCTCCTGAAATGGTCAAGTCAGTCTCCAGATTTAAACCCAATCGAGAATCTGTGGCGTTATTTGGAAATTCAAATCCAATCGAGAACTTCAACAAACTACAAGGTCCCCAAACGACCCTCCGCAGGTTTTTAATTCAGAGTTGTCCTTCTTCTAGGGCTATACAACCCAGTCTGCCCTGCTATTTATCCATAGATGGAGGGGAGTGTAACAGTTATCGATAGTTCACTGAAAGGCGAAGTGAATTCAAATTATAAGCGATTATGTTTTATTCATTTCTCACTAATACCCTTGGAAAAGACATGAATCTCTCTTTATTCAGCTTTCAGTGTTGAAACGCATGTCATATTAGGATATTTTTCTTTGGCTGCCAATCAATATTAAAACTTTGAATTTAAATGTGAGAACGTTTGATTGGAGACTGTTTTGCGCGCTGGGAACCATTAGTCTGTAACCAGGTTCCCCGAAAATGTGAGTGTTTGATAGAAGCCTTCACAGACTATAACGGAATCTAAGTGTAATCAAGGTGATCAATTTAGTCCCGATGAGCTTTCTTTTCACACCACGAAATTGACATTATAGTAGGGTCAGTAGTGCACAGTCTGTGAGAAAACGAACACCATGACACAATTCACTCCGCCAAAAATTTAAAAATATCATGTTGTACTGCTTGGCATTCTCACCAGAAGTTCCGACACGAACATTTAAGAGTGTTTGGGTGTCAATATAAAGCCAGTGCAGCGGATTCGGGAAGAGTTGGATGAGTCTAACGGTGAGTACGAAGGTGTTTGGAGTGATCACTAATGATGGTGACATTATACCTCTATTCATCTTTCCACAGTGACAGACTCAGCCCGGAA
>OZ010584.1:80788903-80873903 GCA_963932145.1 Acanthosepion lycidas | reverse complement strand
TCATAAAGACGAGATGCCGTAGATGAAATTTCACTGGAACAATTGCAATGAAAGCATTTATAAAAAAAAGTCAAAGTGAAGCTAAAAATGTTATAGACAGAAGAATATCGATTTAACACAGGATATCCTTTTACTATGTTATGTAATCTATACTTACGGCGACGATATCTGATCTCTTGTCAGGTATTTTCTTCAGTACACGTTTTTACACTTAAACTGACTTTAAATGTACGTAACAGGTGGTTTTGATAGACAACTATGTATAAAGGTAAAAGAAAATAGCAAAACTGTTTTATTAGCCGACGCGTTTCGTACTACGTGGACATTTTCAATGCAAAAAAAAAGACGAAATGAATTTATTAAAAACAAAGTAAATATTAACAACAAAACAAAATGTCCTTAGCAACTAGAAGAATTTAGAAGACGTTTTTCTATTCATACTGTATTCATTACGTCAAGTAATCACGTGTGAAAAATAATCACGTGTGGAAATATTGTATTTATTGTTGTGTTGACGGATTCAACCATTTTCCTTTGATTTCTTGATACAGTTGTGTACGTTTGCTTGGGGGAGTAGTAATTCTGTTAAGAAAGGTGATATTGGGAAAAAAACCTGGTCGTAGATTAATATTTCGATAATATTCAATGGCGGCGCTCTCGGAGAGATATTAGAGAAACGAACAGAAATAAAAAAAACTCATCTATGAACGCAAAAGAGACCTCACGAAAAAACCTAATGCACTAGTCATACATAGAAATAAATTCAACCACAATTTTGGCTTTAAAAATGCTACATTCATTAATTAAGAAAATAACTCACTCACAAGGAAAATCCTCGAGAGTGCCGCCATTGAATATTATCCAAATATTAATCAACGCCCAGGTTTTTTCCCAATATCACGTTTCCTAATAGAATTACTACTCTCCCAAGCAAACTATTGTCTTTTACCCCTATATACATTCTGTTTTTCTACAGGTTATGTCTGAGAAATCTTTCATAGACAATTATTCATTAATAAGAAAAAAATATTTTAAATATACACTACAGAATAAAACATGGAGAAAAGTTACAATGAAAAAGCGTATTAAAAATTTAAAAAAACCTGTAAGATGGAATATAAGTTTAGATTGTTTTGTATTTTCATCGAAACTTTGGTGATCTCTCATTAATATTCTTACACTATTATGTCATCAATATTTTCATTCAATACTCGATCTTTTTGCAATATATATGTATGTATGTATATATATATATATATATATATATATATATATATATATATATATATATATATATGTATGTATGTATAATCATAAAAACCAGATGAAGATATTGTAAAACATCGAAAATACTCGGGAAAAATAAAAGGAAATGAATAGATATAACCGTAGTAGTATAGTTAAATTCCCGGATCAATTCTATCTATATAGATATATCTATATAGATATATCTATATAGATCAATAACCCTAGTAGCTTTCTTGCTGATTTAATCATGAAACAAGAAAGCTTATACGTGATTACGAAAGAATTTTATTGAAAATAAGTAAAAACAACGTCTAAATTATTTAATCATACATGGTTAATTTTTTTAAAATTCCGACAAGATATACGGTATTTAATATATATATATATATATATATATATATATATATATATATATAAATGTGAGTGTGTGTGTGTAGGTACATATATATATATATATATATATATATATATATATATATATATATATATATATATATATATATATATACGTGTGTCTGTGTGTGTTTCAGACAAAAAACTGTTACGTAGTTGTGTGTGAGGTAATCGTCCTTCGACAAGGTCGTACAAAGTTAAGTGTGTGAACAATTTTGAAATGTTGGGAAAAATACGTTAAGACTCCAGACAAAAAAAAAACAAAGTTAAATTATTCTCTGATGTTACTGAGAAAGAAATTCAGCTCATTTTGGATTGGGGATTAAACAGCCACCTATTCTAATTTCATTCATGAAGTTCATTTTTGGTATAAATCCGCGTTCGTTAAGAGCGTGTTCTTTCCTGTCCAGCGAATCCCCGGACATTTGCCACTCTCTTCCAACCTCCACCAACACAGACTTCCCGAGACAAATGTGATATTTAAAGAATTCTCTGCCTGAATTTATCAGTTTTTATTTTACTCGTGGCATAACGCAGAGCCAGTGAAACTTGGCTAAGTCGTTTATATTACTGAAAGACCCTCTTTCTACGATCTACACGTTGAGTTGCCAAATTTCTATCATCCGCCAATCGTGTTGCCAGCTTTCTATCATCGGCAAGTCGAGTTGCTAGATTTCTATCATCTGCGAGTCGTGTTGCCACATTTCTATCATCGGCAAGTCGAGTTGCTAGATTTCTATCATTCGCAAGTCGTGTTGCCAGATTTCTATTATAGTCAAATCAAGTTGCCAGATAACTCGTGATTCTATCCTAATAATTATTTTCAATTCGCTAGAGGCGACTGTTTTGTAGATCACTAAACAAACGATAACTGCTTCGATAAAATTGTAACAATTTCAAAGTTATAATCCATTCATAATATATATATATATATATATATGTGTGCGTGTGTGTGTGTTTCTCTCTCTCTCTCTCCGTATATATATATATATATATATATATATATATATATATATATATATATATATATATATATGAAAAGATTACCTAACTTTTAAATATCAATTACATCAATCCGGACATCGAATTTTCTTGTTAAAATTTCCAGTCTTCATGTGCTTTTAAACTGTTTCATATACATATATATATATATATATATATATATATATATATATATATATATATATATATATATATATATATATATATATATTCCTTAACATATATTACATAAGAATAATCTTTATATTCATGTATGTATATGCATGTTCATGCTGATGGATACCAATGTTCTTTTCATTCGCATCATCCTCTAACGATTGGCTTTTTTTCAAATCCCTTTCAAAAAAAAAAAGACATAGAGAAAGAGAGAGAGAGAGTTTATTTTCAATCTAAATCTTCCTTTTTTAATTCGCAGCATTTATGTAATTCTTTGCTTCTATTGTCGATTCGTATTTCTTTCTGTTTCATTCAATCATGCCTTTGTCTTTATTAAGCACATGCGCATGCTCTCCATGGTTCTTCCGCTTCCTCTTATTACGCCATCGATCTGTTTCTGGTTAAACACTTCGGCAGTGACAGATAGAAACAACGCGACAACAGATTTTTAAGCAGATTTGTTATAAAGAACTTAGCCTCGCACTCGAACAGAAAATAAAACTAGAGAACAATTTTTGAACAGACATTTGTATCGCAGCTTTATTATCAAAGCTGTGTTACAGCCATTCAAAAGATTGTTTGCTTCAAATATCTTTACAACTTACATTTTAAAAAAACTTTACATTGAACGTCACGGACAGTTAGTTAAATAAACCATTTTGTAGAGTGGTGTTTGAGATAACGATACATACATACTGGGCATTTTAAATTTTAATTTAATTACAAACATTTTAAATTCAACATGCTGCAGCTTTTCAACTGTATCGCACGCTCGACTCACCTTTCCAGGCTGATATTATCATAAAGTGAACTCCTTGAAAAACTCACCATGTTAAGATTCTAGCCTCGCCTTCATGGTAGACATTCCTTATTTCTCTCACACGGCGACACGCCTATGTTAACAGTAAAACAAATGAAATGGCGAAGATTTAGGCATGGATTACTCCCTATGGCCTTTACCATGTCATACAATACAGTCTGACGCATACTACTTGGAAATAACGCGATAATTTTTTTCCCATTGATCATTGAATTTCCAAGGGTTCATAATTGTACCTGGAAGATCTACTATTTCAGTAGATAGTTTGATTTGACATACTAAATAAGCCTCTCCTTTTAAGTCTTCTTCTTGTCATTATTATTATTATTAGTAGTAGTAGTATTATTCAATGAAATTTCATACTAGTGGTCTATACCGAAGTTAAATACAGGTTTCACAACATCCCAACGCACATTCCTTTATCTGGTTTTTCACAATGCCGGAGACTCTATGGTGGCAACATTTCGCTTAATTTCCAGTTCCTTTAGAGTTTTTTTACCCAGATTTTTATAGGAATTAATATTGTTCGTATCACCACTGGTACTACTGTCAGTCAGATTTATTTATTCATCTTTACATTTTTTCATTTATATTCTATGGCCTGTTGCAACCGCAAGTAGTCTCCCAAACTATCGTACTGTCTAATCAAAATTGCGAATCATAAAGTGCAAGTACACACTGCCCGACCCAGGGATTGAACTCACAAACAATATGTCACCAAATTCACAAACCACCGCTTTAATCCCCTAAGCCATTATCCCGTAGAGCAATTCGTTATGGTGAACAGTAAAACAGTCGAACAACAAAGATGTGGACAATAGTCCGAATATAAACAGTGTAAATAATATTTTGGAATCACTAGGCTTTTTCGGATTTTTGTGTTTTACCATCCGTCATAAGTTACTACTCTACTGAAATTTCAAAAAGTGCTTAATAGTTCTGGGTATGACGATAAACTACATCGGGCAGCAAGGCCCTGATCGGGAGGTTGGAGATTTTGAGTAATATACAACCACCTCTTAATCGCTGTTGTTCTCAGGTCACCCCTGACTTGGCGTGGTAGCAACTGTTAGGGTTCCAGCTATGGGCAAATAGTGAACCCACCAAACAAAAACAAAATGCTAGTAAAAAATACCAGCAATAAAGTTTTAGATATAAAAAAAATTACCAACAATACGTATTTATTGTAAAATTACCAACAAAGAATTTTATCTGTGGTAGAAGGTTTAAAATTGTGTCAAAAATATTTAGATTTCAGTATTAAACAACACATCCACCACCAAGTGCTTAATTTGTATATTATTAATATACAGCCGACACTTTGCGTTGTTTAATTCAATTCTTTTTTGCAGGTGGTTCATTATTTTTGCCGTTCTTGAAATGACAAAAATGCGATAAAAGAAACCAGACATATTTAAAAGAGATGGAATTATAATTCTGCGTTTGTTTTCTACATTTTCTTTCATTATGGCTGCCATTGATGACGTAAATGGTTCGGCCTCGGGGCTCATTTTGAGTATCATCATCTTCTGAGTTTAAATTCCGAAAGAAAAATTCGTATTTTCTTGTGTTAACAGTTCTTAGGCCATCTGTCTTCCTGATTCAACAGCACATGGTTCCTAAAAAGCGTAGTTTGGCTTTGCTTCAAGAACAACATATCTCGTATGAAAAAAAAAACAAAACAAGATTCATGATGAAATACGAAGGTGGACTGAAATGTTCATAGGCTGACTATGGAGGAATGATGTTAGAGATGTTAAATATTGCATGCATTGTTTTCAACTCTTTTTTAAATAACTGCATTGTTCCTTTCCAGGTTAACTGACATCTGATTGTTCAAAGGAGACTGTTCATTCTGTTGGTCAAAAAACTCAACAGCCGATAAGACGTCATCTTCCCAGTCAAGTGTTTGTTTGTTTGTTTTTTTAGTTTGGTTGTTTTGCTTTATGGCATATCAAAACCTCAGTGGGTCATTTAATGCCAACAAAATTTTGAAATAGATTCATAGCGATAGTTTAGTAAAAAAAAATAGGTGTGTATGTATATATATATATATATTTGAACCAATTTTCAATTACTCGTATTTTTTAGTACAATCCAACTTCTTTTAGGAAATTAACAATCTTGGATGGTTTTATTTTGGTTTTGTTTGGTTTGTTTTACTGAATATCAACCTCAGTGGGTTATTTAATGCCGACAATTTTTATTGCTGGTAATATTTTGCTTTGTCAAAAATTATTTCTGATAATTTTTGTTTTTTCAAAAAAGTATTGCTGGTAATATTTTTCCTCGGAAATGTATACCTGGTAAATTTTTTTTTTTTCAAAAATGCATTGCTAGTAATATTAATGTTTTAAAACCATTGTTGGTAATATTTTTTTTTAAATGTATTGCTAGTAATAGTTTTTTCTTGAAAAATTTATTGCTGGTAATAATTTTTTACAAAGTATTTCTGGTATTAAAATCCATTTTTACACTTCCATAGTGCCTTGACCCCAGTTTCGAGGTTAAGTATTTGCCCATAGCTGGGACCCTAACAGGTGCTACCACCCCGGGTCAGGGTGGACCTGGGAACACCAGCAATTAAGAGGTGGTTCCACGCTCCTCAAAACCTCCTGATCAGAGGCCTTGCTGCTGGACGTAGTTTATCGTCTTACCCAGGACGCGGATGTAGTTTATCGTCATACTCAGGGCGTTTTTTTTTTTTTTTTGTTTTTTTTCATGTTGGTGATGATAGGAAAATAGGGAGTGTGATGAACCCGTTCAAAGTCTCAGTCACACACAGCAGCCACTGAAACCGAGCACTTGTGTGCTGGAAACCTTATCCCTTTTCTCAGTTTTCCTGGGCGTTTGGTCTTCATAGCCTTTCATAACTGCCTCAGCAGATTGGCATAGTGCTCGCCATTGTTGAAGTGTCATTTTGAAGATAGTCAATAAATATAATACATTTTTATTTAAAAAAAAAAATAAGGACATCATCTTCCCTGCAGATGAAACAACCTTGGCCTTCTTCGGAGTATGTTAGGAGGGGGCTGTTTCCACGGCTTAGATTTTCACTTTGTGTCTGGTCCAAAGTGATGAACCTAGCATCCATTCTGGATTAGGAAACGTTCATGAAAACCAGCTGGATCTGATTAAAATAATGTCAGATTTTCCCGTGATGTGATCATCTCCTGCGCTTTTAATCAGGTGTCAGAAGACCTTGCATCACAGTTGTGCAGAATATTCTCAACTCTCTTATGGGATTTGCTAAAATCATTGGCTATTTGCTTTATAGTCAATCGCCTGTCATTCATCACCGTGTGGTGCACACAGTCAATGTCTTCCTCTGTGGTGGCAGATGCAGAACCAGACCTTGTGTCATCTGCAAAGCTCTCTCTTCCCCTCCTAGATCCAGCTGCTCACTTTTGCACTATTGATAAAACTGGGGCGTTATCCCTGAATGCATCAACTATGTCCACATGATATGCTTGGAAGCTAAAAAGTTTTTCCTGCAGGTACTTGATAACACCACAATGCCAGATTTTGTCCATTTTCAAGAAAAGTCGCTACTTTTCTGAAGTTTGAACAGTCAGATATAGTTTATATGGAAAGAAACAATGGAATTTTTAAGAAGGGTTCAAATTAATGCATGCAATATATAACGGCTCTAGCATCACCCCTCCATAGTCAGCTTATGAACTTTTCAACCGGCCGAGTACCTGGAAAGAAAGAATGGAATTTTTAATGAGAGTTGAAATTAATGCAGGTAAAATATAACGGCTCTAACATCAACTCCTCATAGTGCGTCTATGAACTTTTCCTACCGTCGTATATTTTAAATATGAGGTGGATCAGTGAAATACTCTAAGTATACTATATTCAACAGAATACTAAGTATTATACAACACCAAATGAGACACTGTAATATAATACCAAGATTGGATGAACACGGACCACATAGCCCATCAGGGTAACTGAAACAACACAGCATCCAGGATGATTTCGGAAGAGCTGAGGCTAGTGTTAGCTTCTACTTTCTACTGAATTGAAGAACACAGCAGGAGAATAAATATATAAGAAAACACGTCTATTCATTCACTGAAACATTAGTTTATTGAAACATCATATATGGGGGAAAACATACAAATCTTTAGAAGTCAAGAACAATGTTATGCAAATTTATGACAAAGCGAAAAGTTTTGCGAGGCGGAAAGACGTCTGTAAGAATCATTCGAGAAAGTACAGGGCGCTCTCCACCCACCCCCAAAAATGACATCATTTTAATAGCAATTATCTTGAAAGCTATATAGTCTAGCTGAATGAAATAGAATAGTTTAGATGTTGAACATTATAAGTTTATAATAAGTGTTCAATATGGGCACCGCCTGTGACACAGCACACGTCAAGTCGGTATTTAAGCTCTTGCCAAACACGCTGTAACATGTCTCTGGTAACATTATCCAATGCGGAAGTGATTCTCTATTTGAGCTCATCAATACCAGCAGGCAGATGGGGGACATAGACCAATCCCTTCACATATCCCCATAAAAAGAAATCACACGGGGACAGGTCCGGTGACCACCGCAGCCATTTCATCAGAAAACTGTCTTCATCTCCAGTACACCTGATCCATCTCTCTGGCAGGTTTTCATTGAGATAAGCACGTACAGTCTTCTCCCATTAAATATAAAATTATTGGCCTGCAAAATGATGTCAAATTTTTGAGGACACACTGTAAGTACAAGTGTAAAAGCAAAATAAAATGTCTATTTAAGATTAAAAATAATGTTTATGAGAGAATCAAGTAAAAAATAGAGAATATGTTTTAAGTTTCGTTTAAAAATTAACATCTGATTCTAAAACTGATTTAGCACTACCACACATAACAACTGATTTAGGGCACAGCTCTGACACAAGTCAGTTATGTGCCATGCGTGATACAGGCTTAGGCGAGCAGGTATCTTTCGATCCATGACTGACAGGGTAGATTTTTATCCCGAAGTAGGTTGCTATTTTTTTCTGCGGTAGACCAGTTTCCATGGAAGGCTATAGAATCCGATCTGTCCTGCTATTTACTCAAAGCTTCGAGGGGGAGAAGAAGGGGCTTCATACCTTTCCCAAGGGTATTAGCACATAAGTGAATGTAATGGATCTGACTGGAATTCAGACTCGGCTTTACGAGTTAGTGTTTCAATCATTAAGCCGCCTATACACCATACATGTCGGTTTGAGGAGAGTGTCCGGATGATATAAATTTCGGTACCTTCATCTTCGATGAAATATTTCAACGCCGAAAAACTGTTTTTCCTTTATTTGTTCACTTTCCGAATTGTTCTCAGATAATCACGATACTCCATATATATATATATATATATATATATATATATATATATATATATGAGCAGTCAAGTCGATGAAAAGAAGTTCTAGGCAATACTCCGGTATAATCTCCAATATCTGCTGGACGTACATTGCATTTGGCCTCTGGAATTAGTTTACCAATAGCTGGTGAGGAGAAGAAAAGGATTGGATTTATATCTTTCACAAAGATATTAGCACGTAAATGAATCTAACGTATTTGACTGGAATTCAAATTCGGCTCCCCAATTCCTCTATCCGAGCCGTTATCCATTAGTCCACCGTGCCTCCTAAGTTCCGACCCATAACATTCTCCCACATTCCCTGCCATATAAGAGGACCCATATTACATAACAGTTCAGTACACCTTTCTTTCTTTCTTTCTTTCTTTCTTTCACCCATTCATTCTAACGAAATTTTTCCGTTTCTCAATACTTTGCTTATCATTTGGAAGGCATCTTTCGTTATCCAAATGCGACTTCGGGTTTCGGTATCGCATTTCCAGTCCTCTGTTAAAAAAAAAACAAAAAAACTTTTCATATATTAAATTGCTTTAATTCGTTGATCTCGGCACCTCCAGATTGTAATTTGCACGTTGAGCAATCTCTTTTGTTGACAATAAATCTGAAATGTGTAATAACTAGGGGTCGGCAACTCTGTCAAGTTATATAATAAAAGACATGAAGAAAAGACTATATAAATAATAATGTTTAATCTAATTCTTGTAGATATAATATATAATTAAAAATGACACAAAGAAGAAGGACAGAAAGAGCTATAAAGAACGGAAGGCAAACCGACCTCTAACCTAATCGAACATTGGAGTAATTAAATGTACAACACCAAGTGACACATTGTACGCCTAATTATAGATATCACGACGACACCAAATTTTCAACAAGCGCTAACTGAACGCTTAAATTGCTATAATTGAAATATAAGCTTAATGGTAATTTATCCATGAATAAAATTAGATACTTCCTCGTTCATTATTTTCCATACTTGAACAAAAATGTATGATTCGCTTTCTGGAATATATTCGTAAAATCAATACTTTTTTTCACTGTGATTATCTAGCAAGAAAAATTTTCGTTGCCACTTTTGTTAAGCCAACGAATACTCGTTGTCACTTTTGTAATGCTCCTTGTAGTAGGGATTTTGTAATGGCAGATACAACTATAGTAACGCCGTTGAACAATACTGGTGCCAGATGCCTTCGAATAGCACTCGCGCTAATAGTACTTGTTCGATAATACTCTCTCGAAAAGTAATCCGTATAGTGATCCGAATAGAGAAATATTAAAGTGAATAGAATAGAGAATAGCGGTCGCATACTAATAGAGGATAGAGTAGAAACAACGATCCAAATAGTAATAGAGGATAGACTAGAAATAGAGATCAATTAGACACACGCTACCTCCCATATATGCATTTCCTCTATAATTATGTGGTCCACCCAATTCAATAATGGAATCGCCTGTGCTACTGGTGATCTATGTTCAAACTCAAGTGTCGGCAGCGACACTTTATTCCTATATAACAAAAAATGACGAAGAAAAACATTTTCACTGCCGTATAAGTCAGTACCTTGTACGGTTTCTTGGTTTCGGATTTTTCAAAATTCTTACTCTAAGAGGTGCAAGTAGAATTTCTCTGACGCCAATGTAACAGTAATCGCAGGGACTTTTTTTTTAAAACCATTTCACCCACAAACAATGCATAAAGCCACTAAGACGTAAGGGGTTACTGAGTGTGAGAAAATATGAAAAGAAAATACACCGTTAAGGAGAGAGAACAATAAAAGTAAAGGAATCAAGAAGACAGAAGAAAACAATTGATATTGCATTTAAGTTTTTGAAGATCAAATTTGACTGAGAAGCAAGAAACCGGAAGAGAGTTTCACAAGCAAAAAGTGCGAGAGAATAAACTGTTAGCAGAGAACTTAGTAATTTCAACCGTAAAATGAAGATACCTTGCCGCCAATCTGTCACATTCTACAACTTTATGTGTAAGGGAGAAATGTATATACCCATGTTTGGCCATTTTGCTATAGATGAGCCCTGTGCGGGTATGGAGCGTTATTTTGAACTTTACATCGCGAATATTAAAGAAATGGGAAAATTAATTGATTTTTCTGTCAGTGTGGAATTTGGTATTTTTTTTTTTAAAGCGAAATTTTTCGAAAAGCCATCTCACTGAATAAAAAAAAAATCCGGGGCTGATAATGTTCATTCCTTAGTTAATTCAATTCAGGCAAACATTCCCAAAAAAGAGCAAACATGTTTTTGCTGGTCTCACTCTGGAACGAGTTGCGTTCTAAGACTAAACATGGAAAAATCCGAAGGCCCATTATAACGGCGAAATATGTCTGTCAAAAGCTAAGCAAATTATTAAGAAACTAGAAACTCTCATTAGAAACAAAGGAAAGAGTACTGAGTTGTTATATAATTATTGCTATATGTAAGGGAATGTTGTACAATCTCATCATGGATGAAGAAGAGAATTGGGACAGCATAAATATTGTTTTACAAAAAGATGTGGAGAATACCACGGACTGAACATTTGTGTAACGTCGAAGTTTTCGGGAAAATGGAAACAAAAAAGACACAATGAAAATGAGAAGGAGATAATTGAAATTTCTAGTGCACATAATGAGGAAAGAAGGCTTGCAAAATTTAGCACTCACAGGACATGTTGAAGACAAAAGAGACAGAGGAAAACATCGTATAAATTACCTAACAAGCTTTTCTAAATGATGGATGGAACAGAGATTATGATGGATAGCAGAAAGACAATACTTAATAATTCATACAACGGACAGAAATTTGTGGAGAGTCATGAACGCTCAAATCCATGATGGACACGGAACATAGAATAAGAAGTGTGGAACCGAACTTAAACAACGTCACAAGACTGTATAAATCGGTGGCAGAACATAGAATGGGAGGGATGTTGAGATGACCAACCTTGCAAGAGCTATAACGTATAGTAAGTTGTCGAGAGCCATAGTCGATTATGAACTGAAGGGTTGTGCAGAAGAAGAAGGGGAGGAGGGGAGAAGAAGGAGAAGAAGAAGGAGAAGCAGAGGAGGAGAAGAAGAAGAAGAAGAACAGAAAGAAGAAGAAGGAGGAGGAGGAGAAGAAGAAGAAGAAGAAGAAGAAGAGGAAGAAGAAGAAAAAGAAGAAGAAGAAAATATTTCATGGTCTGAAATGTAAATATCAGCGAAGAACTAAAGATCATTTTGGGTTGGGGTTAAAATTAAGCCAATGTAACTAATCCAGTATTCAATTCGGCATTGAACCAATCCAATCAGATAATCTCGTTTAATCCATCGACGAAGACATTTTAAACTGACTTAAGTTGTACTTCGGTTTTTATACTTTTCTTTTTAAAAATATCAATGAAATTAGATCGAACACATTTTCTGCTCGAGTTATTTTAATTATGGCAAACCTACTTTAGTAAAATTCATTAAAATATCATTTTTAATCGCATTAGATCATTCCTTTTGGCTTCTTTTCTATTTCTTGTTGCAACTAAGCTAACAAATAGTTTAATTCATTTCCAGTTGATTGAAATATTTTGGTGTTGAACTTCGAGGCTCTGCAAATATGATAAATTGGTAACCTTTTATAGTCATGGAAAATTTATAGTTACGAAAACGATCGCCAATAGCGAAGAATTTCAAATTTAGTTTTAAAAAATGTAAATAAATAAAATAGAATTAAGTTAATATTTACTACTATTGGTCACTCAATAGACATCTAGAAGTTAGACTGACTAAATGCAAATCATAGAATGATAATAAAACAGGGAAACTTCTGTCTCCATCTGCCACTGCATGACCTTTACTATCTATGTGTGTCATCTGTCGATAGAATAATATATATCAATTTGGGAAAATGGGAACAGTATATTTTAACCTAGAGGTGTGTCAGGGATTATAAATTGCTCCTGATTCATGGTATAACGTGGCATATCCTAGAATACCCTCGGGTATATTCTGGGTTGGGGCATAATCTGGGCTGGGGGTAGACACCGGACTGAGGGTATATTCTGGGCTAGAGGTGTATTCTAGGAATATACGGTGAACTAGGAAATATATTCTTGGATGGTTGTATATTCTGGTGTTGGGCGAAATTCAGAGCTGATGGATATTCTGGGCTAGGGTGTATTCTAGGCTGGGGGTATATATTTAATTGGAGTTATAGGCTAGAGGTATATTCTAGGCTGGCCGTATTCTATAGCTTGGAGGTAGTCTCTAGACTGAGTGTATTCTCTGGAGTGTTACACAGTTTTCAAACGAAGATAACTGACTAAACACTGAACTATGAGTATATTTTAAGGTGGTAGTGTCTTTTGTACTGGAGGGAGACTCTGGACTGGGGATATATTCTGCGTTAGAGGTGTATTCTGGACTGATCCCATACTAGAAGTATATTCTAAGCTGGAGGTGTATTATATAGACGAGGGGTATATACGTGGCTGGAGGTATATTCTGGGCTGACTGTATATTCTGGTCTGGGGTATACACTGGATTCGGCGTATTCTCTTTGACGTGTTACATTAGTTTCAAACGAAGATAATTGTGGTAAATGTCTCATTTTCCCGTTACTAATACTAAGAACTGTTTTTTTTTTCGCAGTACATGTAATCATTACAGAAAACTGTAGATTTTTATGTGTGTGTTTAATGCATCCTACCCACGGTAGCACTCATATCTTATCTTCCAGGGGACTTCTCTAAACGCCCGCTAGATAGCGTTGTATAGAGCAGTGACAAAGGAAATTACACTAATCCTCTTTCTCTCTTCATTCTCTAAGATTCTTTAGGTACAGGTTACGAGTCTTGTTTCCACTTGAAAGAGCCTTCTTTGCTCCCAAGCGAACCACGTGTCGTACACAAAGCATAAAACTATCAACTACCAGAGAAAACCTAAAACAAACAAAACAATAATAACTCCACCACAAACAATGGCGTGAATATACATCTCGATTCAAGACAAGTTCAACAAATAACCCACTGAGGCTATATTTCGGAACCACCGTAACCAAATTGGTAGCATTTTTACAAGTTTATCAAAGAACCACAGCATTACACCACATCACGTTGTAACACCGATTCTCGTACGATCATGAGATGTTAAACAAAATTGAGTTTGGTCACAACCTAGATGGGTGACGCTTGGGAATACCAGGTGGTATCAGCTTAGGTGTGCTGGTGGTGTAATCGATAATCGCTCTGAATTATTAATCGGAGAGCCCAGTTCCTTTTTGAGTTGCGTTCGATATATTCATTTTCGCGTAAATACGCTTGGAAAAGTTATGGATCTACCACTTCTACCAACGGCTTAGTAATAAAAACTTAGTTCGAAACCAACCGACATATATTTTTGGGTGCCTGATTGGTTTGTACATCTCTACTTTAGTTAGACTATATAGTATCAAATTTTGTTATTTACATTATTTACATTATTGGGACTATTATCCTCATCTTCATTGTCATATTCACAATTTTTTCCCCTCTTCAGGTGATTGGAATTTCAAACCGAAACTTTATTCGTCTACTGGGGTAAATTGTTTTAGTTCCACGTGTCATGCCTCTTTCGGGTGTCTCAGCTCAAGCCTCCAAGTTTTGGTTCACCACTGCTGTAGCTTTGTATTGAACTCACAATTCTTTTGGTCACGTCATGGATCTATCCATAGCCTTTATCCACTGGGCCATGTGTCCTTGAGGAATTTTGTATGGGACACCGAATATGGCTCGAACTCCCTAATAATATTCAACCAGATTAGCCTCGTTAGCTATTAGCCTACACCGAAAAAGCGAAACAGGGAGAAAAAAAAGATAGATTGATATTAACATATGAAGTAGAAAACAGCAGTTTACCATGAAAATCAGCATATATTATCCTGATATTTTACCTAGGATCGGACTATGCTTAATTAAGACCTGTATTACTAAGCCGTTATTATCTCAAAAATGTGGTTTCTTAATATCTAAAAACATTTTCTGGCTTTAAATAACCTGTGTAGCAATACGAGTCGAGCTGAGGTCTTGTTAAATTGAAAACAACCGGACCTCTCGCACAAATACTGAATATTTACTTTCGACTGATGTCTATCAGTAATTAGGGTCAACTTTAAATTAAAAGAGAAAGAGGCTTGAACTGAGAGAGAGTGGCAGAAGGAAGATTAATTATTTTTTTAGATGAAGATGACAATACAAAGAAAACTGTTGTTTATAAAACTGATCATACCGCGCAAAGGAAAACAGCAGGAACGAAGAGGGCCTCAAGAAGAACATAGACAATGGCCCCTGAACCGCGCACCTTCCCCTTCACTTACGCCTCAACCCTACTTCGCTCGCAGTAACTACCTAAGAATACAATTTGTCTTACTGCTAGAAATTGTGTTGGTCTTCACTCTTGGGTATCGATCTGGCCCGGGGGTAATTTTTAAGCCACAAGCTTTTAACTATGAGAAACTGCAATCTGTCAATGGATCTAGTGTTTGGTCTGACGCAATACCCGGAAAGGACTTACTGGAGTTGGACTATCCGAGTTCAAACTTTCGAGTCAAACTGTCAGCCTGAAGGGGATCTACGACGTGATGTCAGGATGACCCGGCTCGCCCCGCCACGTCTACCACCCACACTTTTCCGTGACTCCTGCTCACGAGTTTTCAGGAGTAGGCTGGGCCTTCACAGCCATCTCCTGTTAGAATTTTTGAGTACTTTAGTACTAGTGAGCCAGCCAAAATGAGCTGACATTTTATAGTTCACCAATAGAAGGTTTAACCAATCAGAAGGCTCAAAATATTCAATGCGACGTGTATAAAGGGCGCCATGCTTTTTCCTTAATATTCACTGCCAAACTTTGATATCGAAGACTGAAGAATTACGGAACAGATGCTGGCAGTATTGGCGATATAGTCAGATTCAGTAGAGTGTCTGACTTGTGAGTGTTAATCTTTAAAGTTGTTTCATTGAACAGATTACGTACTGCGCTGGATTCTATATTCATAGACTATGGTGAACATGGTCATCATCTCCGTCACGTCACTGCGACCAGAGGGTAGAAAGGAAATAAGGAGAAAGGATGACGATACCGATCTTCGGGGGTCTCGACGACGAACGATATTAATTTTTATATAATCAATTGATGGTTAAAATTCGTTTTTTTTTTTTTTAATTTTTAAAATTCTCAACTGAATGGTCTTACAATTAGTGACGGCATCATGATGCGAAAACATAGCACTCACTCGCCTTTATCGGGTTTTCATTTCTCTATAGGAAGAAAAGAGATGAGTGATTTTATTAAATAATGTGTAATTAACTAACTTTAATCTGAAATTAATCCACAAATTTACAATAGCCAGTTAGGATCGAATTCATTAATCTTGCTGACTTTACAAGAATGCGACAGTTTGTACGAAATTCAGGCTTTGTCTGCACAGATCTTAACTAATGAATACACATTTCCTTGCTCACGTCATCAGTGAATTGATGTAGCCGATATCAGAGAACTAAATGAGATCGTAGTAATGGCATCGTCATGTTTTCTACCAATCACACGTTAACAGCAGATGTCTTATTGCTTCTCCCACACTTTTCAAGTTCTATTTCTTGCTTATTTGTTGTAAGTCGATATTTCCAACCGCGTTAAAACGTTTATCTTACTATTTTGTTTAACTTTTTAATTCTGCTCGCATCAGGTTTCATTTGCTTGCTCGATTCTTTTTCTTTTCGATACTTTTTTGACCTGTCTCATTTTATAACACGCACTTTTCTGTTTCTTTTTTCTATTGTTCATTTTCGGTTGTTTTTCTTCGTAAACACATACCTTGTAACGTTTTGTTTTTCCTATATTCGCCTTTTGGCTTTTTTTTTCTGTTTTAACTTAATTGGAGTTATTTATTCCGTCAACTTTATTTACGTTGTTCTTTTTTGTTTTATTCCTTCCATCCTCCCATCCTTCCTTCCCCACTTCCTTCATTTGAAAGTACTTAATTTCTTTTTCCCCCTTCTGTTTACTAAGCGTGCCTTAGTTCGAAACCAACCGACATATATTTTTGGTTGCCTGATTGGTTTTTACATATCTACTTTTGTTAAACTATATAGTATCAAATTTTGTTATTTACATTATTGAGACTGTTATCCTCATCTTCATTGCCATATTCACAACGTTTCGGCCCTCTTCAGGTGATTGGAATTTCAAACCGAAACTTTATTCGTCTGCTGGGGTAGATTGTTCTAGTTCCAAATGTCATGCTTCTTACGGATGTCTCAGCTCAAGCCTCCAAGTTTTGGTTCACCACTGCTGTAGCTTGGTATGAACTCACAATTCTTCGAGGCACGTCACTGGATCTATCCATAGCCTTTATCCACTGGGCCATGTGTCCTTGAGGAATTTTGTATGGGACACCGAATGTGGCTCGAACTCCCTAATAATATTCAACCAGATTAGCCTCGTTAGCTATTAGCCTACACCGAAAAAGCGAAACAGGGAGAAAAAAAGATAGATTGATATTAATATATGAAGTAGAAAACAGCAGTTTACCATAAAAATTAGCATATATTATCCTGATATTTTACCTAGGATCGAACCATGATTAACGACGCCACTTGTGAATGAGCCATAACTTCTAGCACCTTAGTGAGTTTCAGTCTAAAAGTAAGGTAATATTTGTTTTTATTTTTAAAAACAAGTTCAGATGTGTAACAACATTATTTGTTTGTATAGCTGAACCAAAGTCGTTTGCCAAATTCCCAGTAAATCGTTGTTCCTAACCAGTCGACTCTTTCTGTAAATTTCTTTTAGCGCATGTTTACAGCAGTAATCTATAGTATAATTCAAGACTTCATTCTCTCTTAAAAATCGTTACCTTTACTATTTACTTGTTTCTTTTATACCTTCAATAATCCATAATACCTTCAATAATCCATAATGTTCTGTTTGTTTTTATGTACAACCGTTACGCGTTTACAAAAATAGGATCAGAGTGTTGTATCTCCCCGATTCCAGTCCATTATTTATTTGGAATCAATTACATTTCCTGGCCGACAATGATGAATCATATAACCTCTGTATATAATATAAACGATAGGTAAATGAATGACAAAACAGAAAAAAAAAAAACAGAAAATTCAGAAAAACGGGTCAGTGGAAAGGACAGCGTCCAGAAATCGATGGTCAACCCTCTTGAATTTTACGAAAAAATACTCAATGAGCGTAACCCTAATTTTGGTATAAAGAATGGAGTTTTAATTCTTATTAAAAATTGCACAATAGATTCTATTCTTTTATGCATAGTATAAAGACAATGTTGAAATTGTTTCAGACAATAATAATAATAATAATAATAATAATAATAATAATAAGATTGGTTGAGAAAGAGAATAAACCTACTAGGAAGCAAGGGGTTGCTGAGAGTGAAAGAAAAAAATCAAGATAATAAATAAAAGGATTCAGGGAGACAAATGTCGACTGAAATTGCGATTCTATTTTTTTTTTTTTTAACAGGAAATCAAAAAGCCGGAAAAGAGTTCCACAAGCGAGAATTGCGAGAGAAGAAACACTTAGCATAGAATTTATGGTTGCAACTAGCAATTTCACCAGTGAAATTATGAGACCTAATTGACAATCTAGTACTGCGCTTAAATTCGTGAAGTCTAGGTACAAAAGAGGAAAGCAATATTTATTTTATATTTTTTTGTAATTCAAAAATGTGGCATAAGACTAAAAGTGATAATAGGGGAATGTTGGTCTTCAGTCTCTTTTATCTTAGCTAGCTAAACTTATCTTTCATAACTTAGCAAGCCACGATTACTGACCCAAACATTCCACAATATTCCTTACACTAAAACAATACATTCTTTCTTACCATTCTTACTACAGTCACCATAATACCTCAAGTCTCTATGTAGTCCTAACTAGTCCCATATGTACAATTTGTCTGTGTGGGTGGGGAATAAAAATAGCAGCTTTTAAAAAGATTGGTTGAAAAAAACAATAAAACCACTGTGATGCAAGGGGTTTCTGAGAGTGGAAGAAAAAGTCGAGATAATAAATAAAAGGTTTCAAGGAAACAAATGTCGACTGAAATTGCGATTCTCTTTTTTTTTTAAATAATAGGAAATCAAAAAGCTGGAAAAAGTTTCACAGACGAGAAGTGCGAGCACTGTGTATTTATACTAGCTAGCGAGTGCCATGATCAGTGCGATTAGGGTTGATCATCTGAATTGAACATGGCCGGTGTAAGGATATCGACGGTATGTCCTATTGAGACTTGATCTATCTCACTCTTGATAGTACTATCAGGAGACACGCTACCAATGTCCCAAGAGCAAGGGAGTTTTAAAACTTTATACAGACAGGGCTGAAGGAAATGGGTGAGCAATCCAGAAGAGTATTTATTTAGACGTTTAACATTTTCTTCATCGAAAAAAGCCAGAAAAGGTGGACAAATGTCAAATGGCTTTCGTTTCTTCTACCATCGCCCATATTTTGGGGGGGATTTTGACCTGAACTCACTACCGTTAGAATTCTTTGCCCTGTGAAAGTTTTTTTTTTCTACATCCATATTGCTCACATCGTTGATGTTTAGGAAGAATTAAAGTTCTTTTATTTTTCGGGATTGCATAAAAGCTTTATCATTCTGTTCTTTGGATACTCGGTACACTTTTCGCCGGTGTTGAAAATAGATTTAGATTTTAATTTTTCTCTGATAAAAAGTTCTGTTGAATCTGATGAGTGGCCTCACTGCCTTTTTTGATGCTCGGCTTTTTTCTTTGGTGAATTTATGGGGATCTGTGCGGGGGATGGATTGAGAGTTATAGTTGGTGTGGAGATTTGAGAATGGGTGCCATTTTGAGGGTGGTCATTTTGGAGGGTTTGAAATGTAATGATTTTGTCATTGAAGGAGGAACATTGTCTGTTTTGTTTTTTGTTGTTTTTTTTTTGTTTTTTTTTGTCTGAGGATAAAGCCTGGGCTGAGAATGAAGGGCTTACAATACGGGTAAATGATCTTTGGTTTTTTTTTTCTGTTCTCCTACCAGGCTTCTCTAAGTTTTTGGAATTTTTCGAACTTAGAATCGTATATCGCTACTCTGATTTTCTCCTCGTAGCTGGCCTGGGCATCGCCCTTTGAACCTGTAAAGGGAGTGCGTCCATTTGTGTCTTTACCCGTGAAGACTATCGGAGGCAGAGGTCCCGCTGTCTGGAGCTTCCCTTTGGTCTCACCAAAGACCTCCCTTTCTCACTTTTCCTCTTCAGACGTTTAAAATCAAGGTTTTCCTTCACTCAGATGGATTGCCTTGCCTTGCTGGGTTGACGATCTCCATGTCCACGTCATCTGCGTCATCTGTTAGCTAGATTTTTCAGTTTTCCACAAATATCTGTTGGATTTCTCAACTTCGACCATTGTTTTATTGAGGCATACGTAGCCTGCCTGCAAGTTCTTCAAATATGACCCATGCATCGAACTTACAGCATCTTCGTGAATTGTAAGTTTTACCAGCAGTTCATTCTGAGATTTGGATTAATGGCATTCAGATGATGCTGATCTAGATAATACGCCTACTGATCGGACACTTTGAGAAACGTATACATGCTGATTCGATAAATCGATTTATTTACGAGTTTGTTCTATGTTTTAGACCTGGGAGAGGATAGTCTCAGAAGTTTTCTGCATTCGCTGGTTCTGTCTGTCTTCGTGTATGCATGCGTGTCATAGATTCTCTAACAGAGCTTCTGAGAAGCATCCAAACAGTGGAAGCGAGATACTTCGGTAAACATCTTAGCATGTCTTACAAGGACCCCATGAAAACTATCAAGCATAAAGTCGATAAGTACAGGGTGACCCAAAAAATCGGGAAATTTTGAAGTGCGTATAGCTAGACATGAGCAAGTGGCAACACTACGAGACAGTGACCTTGAGCAAGTAAAGATTTCGCCATTTAGAATTCAAGAGGAAATTCACAGTATCCCAGCTGAGATGTTGCAGCAGTCAATGAGGAATCTCAACAGCTGATTTCAAGAATGCATTCGTACAGGAGGACGCCATCTACAGGACGTAATTTTTAAAAAATGAAAATTCAATTATTGTTTCTTAAATGGCATGTTTTAAGGTTTCAATTACTATGAATAAAATATTTTTCTTCCATCACTCTTGGTTTCATTGGATTGTTAAAAAGTTCTCATTTTTAAGAGTCACCCTATATATATATATATATATATATATATATATATATATATATATATATATATATATATAGGGTGACCCCAAAAAATGGAAATTTTTGAAGTGCGTATTGCCAGACATGAGCAAGTGGCAACACTGCGAGACAGTGACCTTGAGCAAGAAAACATTTCGCCATTCAAGATGAAATTCAGTATACCAGCTGAGATGTTGCAGCAGTCAATGAAGAATCTCAACAGCAGATTTCAAGAATGCATTCGTACAGGAGGATGCCATCTACAAAACGTAAATTTTAGAAAATGAAAGTTCCATCATTGTTTCTTAAATGGCATGTTTTATTGTTTCAATTACTACGAATAAAATATTTTTCTTCCATGACTCTTCGTTTTATTGGATTGTTAAAAAGTTCCTATTTTTGGGGGTCACCCTATATAAAGAGATTCTGACTACAGTAAGTGATAATATTTGCCGGGGTGTCAAAGAAAATCGGAAGAGGGGAGGGGAAAAGGAGTCAATGCAGATAACAAAAGATACGAAAGGCCCTCTGGGTCGGCAAAAGACTTTGTTCGGCGGACTTGAAAAAAACATCTCCAAACTACATTCGTTCTAGTGAGGCGGTGTAGAACCTGATTTACATCATCTTCCAGTGCGCGTAAAGTTATTTGTTCTCGAGGCCCGTTCTCTTAGTGAGGCGCTACTATAGGATGATATCTACCATTTGCTGCTATACTATAATATCTACTATTCATTTTCTACTATGGTATGATATTTACCAACTGTTGGAAGTATGAGAGTTAGGGTTATGGGTTAGGGTTTAGGGGTAAAGGCTGTGAACACTGAACTAGTTTCTGTCTATATTTATGAGATGAAGTATTATGTACACTATTTACATTATTGTCCTCATCTTTGTCGCCATATTTATTACAACGTTTCCGCCGTTGTTCGTTTCGGCCTTCTTCAGGTAGTTGGAATGTCGAACTGAACCCTTTATTTAGCTCACTGGAATAGACTGTTCTAGACAGCAGCACGGAGGGGAAGGCACAGAGGAAACTGTACCAAAATCACCAGAAATGAAGTCAGCTGGGAATGCGCTCAATACCGCTGTACCACTACGAACATATCAGGTTATAGGACCATCGACGGGGTTGGATGGAGGATGTTACGATATATCAACACATTTTGGCTTATCTAATGTGAAAATCAGTTTTTATTGCACTTGATTCTGTAGATACATATTTGTCGGCTTTGTACTTGAAGCTATAGGTAAACATTAGTCTAGTTTATATGTGAGTCTATGGGTAAACATTACTCAGGATTCATAGTGTTTTCTACAGTTAAACATTAGTCGGTTTATATTGTGTCTAGAGATAAATTTTAATCAGATTTATACTTGATTCTATAGGTAAAATATTGATCTGGTCAATACTCTAGCCTATAGGTAAACATTAGTCGGGTTTATACTTGTGTCTATATGTAAACATAGGTAGAGATTAGTTCTAATTTTGAGTCAATAGGTAAACATTGATCTAGTTTATACTTCGTATTCATAGGTAAACATAGATATCGATTTTGCTTAATTGAATTGTAAACCCGACCAATGTCTATAGGTAAACATTGGTCGGGTTTACAATTGAGTATATAGATAAACATAGGTATAGATGGGGTTTATATTTGAGTTTATATGTAAACATTATTTAGGGTTATACTTGAGTCTATAGGTAAACATTGGTAGGGTTTACAATTGAGTATATAGGTAAACATAGGTATAGATGGGGTTTATATTTGAATTTATATGTAAACATTATTTAGGGTTATACTTGAGTCTATAGGTAAACATTGGTAGGGTTTACAATTGAGTATATAGGTAAACATAGGTATAGATGGGGTTTATATTTGAGTTTATATGTAAACATTATTTAGGGTTATACTTGAGTCTATAGGTAAACACTGGTCAGAATATTAGTTGTATTTATTGGTAAACTATTTGGCTTTATACTTCAGTTCATAGGAAAACATTAGTAGGGTTTGTACTTGAGTCTGTGGATAAAAATTTACCGGGTTTACACTTGAGTATACCGGTAAACGTACGTATAGTTGGTGTTTATATTGAGTATATATGTAAACATATGTATTTGGGGTTATACTTGAGTCTATAGGTAAACATTGGTTGTGTTTATATTTGTGTTTATTGGTAAACATTAGATGGGTTTATACTCGAGTCTATAGGAAAATATATGTATAGACGGTGTTTATATTTGAGTCTGTATGTAAACATTATTTAGAGCTGCAGATGATTTGTTAGTCCTGTTCTATCTATAAGCCTTAGCGATATTGCAAATGTTATAATTTTAGTAGATATTATGTTATGTCGTTATACGTTTTACTCTGTAGCCAAATGTATTGAAATAGTCATAAAGAGCCTAGCAAAAATAAAAATAAACAGAACAGCGTTATTCAAATCGTCAGTACGAAAGACAATCTCTTCTTTGAAAGAAAGACTTGAGACAATCTATTTTCGAAAGGTTGTGATTGATAAATTTGCAATCAAGGCACTAAGGGTGCATAACCGTTGGGTCTAAAACTAATTATGGTTAACTGGCACTTCTCTTTTTTTTTTTTTTTTTTTTTTTTTTTGTTAAACATTCCACCCCAAGCAAGGCGGCAAGCCCACTAGCACGCAAGGGGTTACAGAGAGTTGGAGCGAGAGCAAAGACGAGTGATAGAGAAAAGGATGAAGAGAAGGATAGGGGATAGATCAGGGCATCTGGAAATCGATTGACATTACATTTGAATAGTTGGAGATTATAGCTATCAAGGAAACAGGAAAATGGGAGGTAATTCCACAGGCGAGAAGTGCGAGACATAAAGATATTGGAGTAGAAGAGGCGGCTACATTTAACAGTTTCGACACTGAAAGAGTGAGAGCGAGATGCCAGCCTAGTTGAACGCTTAAATTCATGAAGTCTGGGACAAATATCTGCACCGGGTAATTCCTGAGGATCCTTTCACCCAGATGGTACCACCGTTACCCTTAAAGTGTCATATTCAGAGTTTAGTTTTTTAAGCGTAGGGCGTCTGAAAGTGAATAACTAAGGTGGGTGAGGAATTTTTGTTGTCAGTCTCATTATCTTGCATGGGGTGAATTGATTAAAATAAATAAACCTGTCTCATTGTCATATTAATAGCATAGAACCAAGAGGTATTGGTTCTATGCCATTAGTCATTCTCCATTAATATCAGTTGCCTAATTCGATCTTCGTGAACAAAGACAAACCTTTGCACTGGGTAACTCCAGCGGATTCTTTTGTGCAGCCTGTACCTCCCCATTACACTGAAAGCGTTTTATCCAGAGTTTAATTTTGACGCTTCAGGCGTCTCAAGGATGGTTGGGCAATTTTTGTTTTGTCTGTCTCACATCTATGGAGGCTTTGAAAGTAAAAAAAAAATCGCCTTGTGGTACTTCCCCTCTGCGAATAAGAATAAGTATATGCCATCTGAACAAGATATTTCTAAATTTGGTTCATTTCCACAGAATGATTTCTTTTCATAACAGAGGACATTATTATATTTAACGAAAGTTATTTTTTCTTTTTTTTTTTCGTTTTTTTTTTTTCGCTTTTTAAAGAGATATGATTATGTTTAATGGAATTTTTTCTAAAAAGAAAAGAGGAAGATTTAGTTAATGGCGGAATAAGAGCCAAACCGCGAAAATAAAACGACGCGTGTTACCTTTTTGTTTTAAAAAGTTTTTCTTTTTCTTTTTTACGTAAAATGAAAAGATATGATTAATTGAGTTAGCGTTTTCAGAAAAATGGAGGATGAACTCTTGGCCCGCCTTTGTAATTATTCAAGTAATTTTAGATGTGATCAGTTCGTTAAGTAAATTAATGACAATTAGTTTAAGAGAAAGAAAAAAAAGGCGCATCTTCTTCGCGAACAAGGAAAGAAAATTATTTCTTTTTAAAAAGAATGAAACTCTTGTCGGGCAGAAATTGAAGATAATTTCTCCATTTTGCGTATAGTTTTCTTCATCCCCCATGACTCCTTCACAAAACTGAAAGAATCAATTGATGCAGTCTATATTTAATATCATAAGAATGTCTCAAATTTGTAAATTGGATAACTATATTAGCCATTTTGGATATGAGAACTGAAAGAAGGTACTGTTTTAATGTAAGTATTGAGTTTTAAAAAGCTAAGTTTGATTCAAGTCTGTAGGTTTGGGTTTTCTCGGTGAAGGTGACGCTAAACAGAGTTTTAATACGGTTGTCAACCATGACTAATAATAACAGCATTTTCTTTCTTTTGGTTAAATATCCGCCTCCTGCAATGTTTACAAACTCATAAGGAATATTCAGTGTCGTAACATTTTATCAGACTAAACCCAACATAATAAATAAATTTTTCTGCTTCTGAAGGTGAGAGTTGAAAAGCGACACTAGCAGGCCATTTCTGCTATACTGAGTTTGACATCCACTGAACGCTCTATATTTATGACCTTAAACCAAACTAAGTTAAAATTTATAAATAAATTTTAGCGATGCCACACCATGAAGCTGTGGGTAGTATTATCTGGAGACAGTAATTAACGTTTGAGTTGAGATAGATAGATAGATAGATAGATAGATAGATAGATAGATAGATAGATAGATAGATAGATATGAAGCGAATTAGATAGCTTTGGAAATAACAGTTACAAAGAGACTGAGATTTCAGATTAAAAGATAGATAGATAGATAGATAGATAGATAGATATATGACGAGACTATGATAGACAGATAAATATGACTAGACAGATAGATAGAAATAAACAGATTTAGATAGATAGATAGATAGATAGATAGATAGATAGATAGATAGATAGATAGATAGATAGATTGTGTTGTGGATTCCGGGGATGTAATCCCGCACAAATAAATAAACAACGCCAGTAACTGAAATAGAAAAATATGTGTATTAAACGTAAGAATACAAACTTGAAGTGAAGATTAGTAGTCCAGGAATGCGGGTTAGTAGAAAAGTATATGTACAAGTCTCTGTAAGTGAAGCCGTAATTATCTCTCTTTCTGGACTTTCGTATAACTCTGGATGAACACCTTGTCTCGACCTTTTTCGTCACGCTATCTCTCCGTAGTATAAGTATACTTGGACGAGTCTATTTTGTGTACAAGGGGCGAGCCCCACAATATATATATATATATATATATATATATATATATATATATATAGATAGATAGATAGATAGATAGATAGATAGATAGATAGATAGATAGATATGTACTTTTGGATTGTTAATTAATTGTTTGATTGATTGATTCGTTTTCTACGTCGTATCAACCCTTTGTAGGTGATTTAAAACCACATAATTTGAAAATAATAATAGTGATACAATCTTACAAATTAACAGTTGCGGGGAGAAGAGGTGGATTCATACCTTAAGCCCTTTGCTCTTGTTAATATAACGAACTTAACGTGAATTGGAACTCAGCCCTCCGATTAGCAATTCTGCACCATTATCCATTACACCACCTGCACATCCAAGCTTACAGCACCTGATATTCCCCAGCGATCACTAATCTAAGAATTAACCAGGCTCAATGTTGCTTAACTCCGGTGATCGTACGAGGACCCGTGTTTCGACGTAATGTGGTCGTAACATCGTCTTCTGAACGCTCCCTGCACTCCCCATCTGTGGAACTCTATTCCCCTTACTTGCTTCCCCGGTGACTATAATCTTCAAATATTCAAGTGTAATGTCAATCGACATCTGAGCTTGTTCCTTGTCCTTCTCTGTTTCCTTTTCCCAAATACGCCTCTTTACTCTTGTTCTCAATCCTCTGTAGCCCCATACGTGCTAGTGACACTCCCGACTTGCTTGGAGTGAATTGCTTAAAAAAAAGTCACCAATACAGGTGCATACAATCAATGCTGGCGTTCACTAATGCTCCTTTCTCAGTCCTATCCTTTTTCTGTTTTATATTAACGATCTGTCGAAAAACATATTCAAATCTCTAGTAAATATCTATGCAGATGATACAATAGTGTATGGGTGCACCTCCAAATATCTAGATGACCCTTAGCAGCTGATCTTACCTCTGACCTAACTCTAATGGTACAATGGGGGAAACTGCTTTATAACATTAAATTCCTCTAAAACCAAACTAGTTACGTTCAATCATCCATCTAGGTACTGACCAGTCTCTCTGTTGCTTAACTGGATCTTATCTAATTAGGCAGGCGATAAAGATAATATCAAACAGCTTATCTTAGGGTGATATGTTGCCAGATGCGAAGGATATGGAAATAAGAAGAATAAACTACCTTGCCCTATTGTAACTGTTTTCTTTTAAGTGGCGTGTCTCTTCGGACGTCGGCGATCAGCGCTCTTCACAACCACCTTTGCAGCTATGATAATTTTTTGTCTAGACCCACCCTATCCTACCATTCATTATCTAGATCTATATCTAGATGACCCTTAGCAGCTGATCTTACCTCTGACCTAACTCTAACGGCTTAATGGGGGCAAACTGGTTCATAACATTAAATTCCAAAACCAAACTAGTAACGTTTGAACATCCACTTAGGTACTGAGCAGTCTCTGTGTTGCTTAACTTTGGTGATCATAACTAATTAAGCAGGTGATAAAGATAATATCAAACAGCTTATCTTAGCGTGATATGTTGCCAGATGCAAAGGATATGGAAATAAGACGATTAGACTACCTTGCCCTATTGTAACTGTTTTCTTTTAAGTGGTGTGTCTCTTCGGGACGTCGGCGATCAGCGCTCTCCACAACTACCTTTGCAGCTATGAGTAATGTCTTCTTATTACGCCTTTTAGAACCACCCTATACTACCATTCATTCATTAGCATTAACTTTGGCTCACTGTTTTCCTTTCCCTCTTATGCATTCAACTAATCCTGTGTTTTTCGAATTCTCTATGCCTTCTTTTTTTTATTATGTGTTTTAAAAAATGTCAACATTTTTTCCTTTTTCTTTCTATTCTCCTTCAATTTGTGCCATGCTTAAGCGATCATGTATCTTTCAATACATGACTTAAGAGGCAGATTTTGTTCCTGCAGTAGGTTGCCATTTCTTTCTGCGGTAGACCAATTGCTATCTATCCAAGGCTAGAGAACCCGGTCTGTCCCGCTATTTACCCATAGCTGGGTGGAAAGATGAAGATTCATACCTTTCCCTATGGTATTAGCACGTAAGTGAATGTAATAGATTCGACTGGAATTCGAACTCGATCCGAGCCCTTATCCATTACTCTACCAAAAACGCTCTCATTGCTCATACATTCCTTCCATCGAACCCTTCATGTCAACCAGTTTTGTTCTTTTTCTTTCTATTCTCCTTCAGTTTGTGCCATGCGTGATACACGATTAGCCGATCATGTATCTTTCGATACAATACTTACGAGGTAGGTTTTTTTTTCCTGTAGTAGGTTGCCATTTCTTTCTGCGGTAGATTGCTATCCACCCAAGTCTATAGAACCCGGTCTGTCCCGCTGTTTACCCATAGCTGGGTGGGGAGAAGAAGAGGATTCAGACATTTCCCTAGGCTATTAGCACGTAAGTGAATATAATGGATTTGACTAGAATTCGAATCCGGCTCTCCGATTCCTCAATCTGAGCCGCTATCCATTACTGCGCCGAAAACGCCCGCCATTGCTCACGCATTCCTTCCATCGTATCCTCCAGAATCCTTCTTTATAAATGCATCTCTGGTGCTTAAAGTTTCATCTTCATTTCTAAAATGTCTCTTTCTGATTCTAAGTAGCAGTGACGCCTTTTATCTCGTTGATCGCATGACACGTCCATGGTATTTTCAGGATCCATCTGTAGAAATTTGACTGTTTCCTCTAGTTTCCTCATCATCCCTGAGAATTTGCAGTAGTTACTGCCATATAGAAAGATTGATATTACACAGAAGATCAAGCCTGTTTTCTTGCTTCCTGAAATGGTTTTCTTGTTTCTTTATACTTTGTTTAGTATTTGCAAGGCATCTTCCGATAATCCAATAATCCATCGTGTTTCTGGGTCCCATTTCGCGTCATCTGTGTAACACTTTTCACGTGTAAACTAGACTTGAACTCAGACCTCTCACCTGAGTGAGAAACATATAATCAATTCTGGCACAAGGCTGAGTAAAAGGATTTACTATGGAACGAAACGCTTTCGCTTGAGATAAATATCTAGATAATTCAAAGGTCAGCATTTTAATCAATGAATTGTAAAAATATTTTTAGACTTGTAAGAGTTCGATAACTTCGTATACAACAATAAAGTGTAATTAAGAAAGATCTGACCGATAGAGTCATGCAAATAGATGCTAATCAGGAAAAAAAAACGGTTGATTACTTGTTTTTCATATAAAAACTATCAGAAAAATAATCTCATATATAATATTGTAGCTGCTATGTCTTCTCTTATCCGAGGTTCATTTTCTGCAGTTTTAGCTAAACTTGGTTAACATAAGAATTAGATATGCCGTTAAGTAAAGCAATCCAAACCAAACCAGACCTTTCTTACGGAAGATCTTATCAACATCAACGATAACTTTCATTCTTTTTACTTAAATATACGCTTTACTTCTCTCTGGCTTAATGAAATTGCTAGTATCCCTGCCTTTGCATTTAAGGATGTATGTAAGAAAAGAAAAGATAAAACAAGTAATTTTTAAGCAGTGTATTGTTTCATAAGTGTTGTTATTTGTTATTTGCAAGGTAAATCCAACGCACTAGAACAGGGTAAGTTATGTCAGCAAAGTGTAATGGCGACGACGACGAGACATTCAATAATATAGGGTCGTATATAGGTTAAATGTTTAAATCAAATAGAATGACGGAATCACGAAATAAATATTAATACAATAGAACAATTATAACAATCTACTTTAATAAATGTTATAAGATGGATAAAAAGTTTTTTCTTGCGGTGTCCTGAGTATGCCGATTAATTACATCCAGGAGAATGGCCACGGATCGAGAGGTTTTAAGGAGCGTGAAAACACCTCTTAATTGCTGTTATTTCCAGGTTATTCTAGGCGCGGGTACAAATGTACATTTTTATAGTAAAAATATCAGAAATACATTTTTATAATTCACCGACAGTATATTCATATATATATATTCATATATTTTTATAACAAGATGATCAGCAATGGATTTCTAAAGCAAAATGACCAGCAATTCATTTTGTAGCAAAATGACTAACAATAAAATACAAACTGGAGTCGGAAAACTATGGACATTTGAAAATATATGTTTACAGTAAAAAAAAAAAACCTACAATAGATTTTAATTGTATAAAGGAAAAAAATTAACAAAACTCCAAAGAAAATTAAATTTCGGCATTAAATAACCCATAAGAAGTTGACATGCACTTGAATAAACCGAACCAAACCATTCCGAACCAAACAAGATCTTTCTTACGCTAGATTTTAGAAACATCAACATAGTTCTTTTTTTCTTTCCCGATTAAGTCGATAACTTTCATGATTTTACTTAAAGACGTGCTTTACGTTTTCTCTTTGAGTTAATGGAATTGCCAATATCTCTGCCTAGTTATAATACCATTTCGATATTATAACTCACTGAAATCTATGAATTATTAATTTCTGGTGTTAACCAAGTTTAACTAAAATTACAAAAAATGAACTTTGGATTAGAGCAGTTTGCTTCTAATTGGCATCAGTATTTCGTCGCATTAAGTATTTCTTTCCTGTTTAACATTTCACGATAGAGACACATTTCATACATCACCAAAAAAAGAATTAAAACCTGTTTGGATGTAGTCCTAATTTAGGAATTAATTTTCGTTCTTCAGAAGGGCCTAAATAATTTTGCTTTGTTTGGATATGATTGCATTTAATCAATGGTGATTAGTCAAGCCCTTAAAGATAGGATAAAATGCTTTTTTCCTCAGTGAAGGAAGCTTCTTTTTTTTTTAATCGCTTCACCCAAAGCATGGTAACACAGCCACTCAGATGCAGGGGGTGGTTCTGAGTGTGAAAAAGATATTCTAAAAATAAAACATTATTAAGGAATAAGACCAATAAAAGAACAGAAATTAATAAGATAGATGATAACGACTGACATTGTAATTAAATTTTTGATCAAGCAAATCTATGTGTTAATTATTAAGATTTGTATCACTAAAATCAATATACCTCCCTCTGAAAAAACAGTCTTATAACTTAAAAATATTAAATAACCTATAAACGGTGTATAAGCCGTAGAAAACGAACAACCAATCTAAAATATCTCACAAGAGTCCGCTGTGTGTCTAATAGAGTTTTATACTTCCTCTTTACTTTGAGTCCAGGTAATATGCTAGCATTTTGAGATGTTGACTCTACAGGCAAACAAGTAGATTGATTTGTTTTTTATGGCTTATCAACCTTTTGCAGTTTATTTCAAGCTAGAAAATATTTTTAAATTGTAAGGGATTTTTGCAGATAATAATAGATTTACTGAAACAATCTTACTAATTAACCCATATCTGGGAGGCTGAAAAGAGGTGGATTCATGCCTTTTTCATGAATATTTGCGCGTAAGTGAATATAAAAAACCTGACTGGAATTGGAACTCGGATTACCAATTCCAAACCATTACTCATTACACCAACCGCACACCCAAATTACAGCACCTGCTATTCTTAAACGAGAAAATCTTTAAAGATTTCCGCTCGCGATTATTACACTCTTTAATATGTTTAGCATCGACACAGAGATTAATTGTAAATTTTGAGTAAGAATAATTCATTTTTGTCAGTTTTTGAAAATCATTTTAAATTTTGACTACTTTTCTTGCTCGGGAAAAACACAACTACTTAAGCCACATAACAGTCCATAGGTGTTCTTTGTGCATTACGGAACTTATGAGATTTTTCGCAGACAGAAAATTAAGTTGCTTACTTGTAAGATAATTTTAACCATCCATCACCGAGGGAATGTAAGGGAGAATTACATTATGTTACCGGAAGAGCAGAAAGTCCGTAGGCAATTTTATTTCTTGATTCGATACTGGGAAAGCGACGCAAAATAGCTCTGTAAACAGCGTCACGTACATCCGTTTCCTGATCAGACATCGAGTTTGGGCTTCATAGGCAAAAGGGTTCAATCCTAAATTTTGTTTCCCATCTCAGAAGATCGCTTTAGAAAATATGTTTGCGATCAGAACATTTAAAGATGAGAACATATCCAGTGGATAAATAAAGGCTTCTTACCCAAAAGTTATGTTTTCTACTTCAGGACACAATTATTGAATTGTAGCAAAAGTCATTTATCTTCAAAAGCTGTATCTTCTCTCTCTCGACCCAAACAATAAGTCTTTCTCGTCTCAAAAGCGAAGAAACAACGAATAAAATTCATCAGAAAATAGCATTTCCTTAGGGCATATGATATCGTTTCGACACTAATAGTTACTAATATCGTTTCGATACTAATAGTTACTAATATCGTTTCGATACTAATAGTTACTTAATTTTTAGTAGTTAATAGTTTTAGTTTTTAGTTTTAGTTTGGTACATAATTCAAAACGAAGTAAACGTATTTTTTTTTTTTTTTTACATCGATTTCATCACGATACATCTTTTAAGCTTTGTTATACATTATTATTATTGCTCAATGTAAAGTCCAATGGTGTTATGAAAAAAACCTTGGAATTTTCCAGTGAGGTATCTTTAATCATTACTACGATACAACGGTTCAGAGCTTAATCTAACAAATATACAGTTCTGCTTTTACATGATGTCCACTATGTTGTTGTTTACACCCAGTATATAGAAAACTTAAACACCCTGTTATATTATCTTAGGATATTACATCAAAAACATTTCCAAAAACCGCTACACAATTGCAGTCGTGTTTCGTTGCGAATGAACGAATCTCATCAGGGGTTACTAGATAACTGGTAAGTAGACAATTTATTGAGATTTAAAAGCAAGATTGTACCTCTTTTCACGAGAAAAAGATGAAAAAAGAGAAGGAAAAGGTGTAGGGAACAAAGGAGACGAGATGGTTTTAGGATTTATTTCATTTTACTCAGATAAACAGATCAAAATACCGTACGCGAAGTGAAGGTAAGGAGAAAGCTAATGTTAAGAAGCGGCCGTTCGTAAAGGGTCATGAGCTGCAGATTTAAAATGATAGTCGGCAATCGGAAACCGCAAACGAGCGGGTGTAAATTGCTACAATATTATACACCAGACAATGTCATTTCCGAGGAAAGATGAAAGGTAATTTAACAAAATTCTCGACAAGCTACAATGCCGTTTGATTAAAAAAAAATCGTTTTTATAGTCGGTAAATAAACAGGCTCTTTAAGAAAGTAATGACTTATTTAAATATATAGAGCTATGTAAAATAAGATCTAACGGTTAACTCAAGGTTATTTATATTGGATATTAATAAAAATTGAACCTCTTTAAAAGAAAATGTTACGAACGTTGGAATTGTACTCTATTCGTTCTCATTTGACATGGATATATATATATATATATATATATATATATATATATATATAATTATATATATGGTTGGATATATATATATATATATATATATATATATATATATATATATATATATATATATATATATATATACTGCGCTTAAATTCATAAAGTCTAGGTATCATAGCGGAAAGTTCTTCCAGAAAATATTTTTAGAAATGGTACAGGGAAGCTACATTATGGCGGTGGAAAAGTGACTGAAGCCGAGATGCACGTCAGGACTAATAATATTGTTGATTCTTCATTGTATTTTATTAGGAATCTAAATATATAGCAGTAGCAATAGAACATATGTCGTGGCAATATTTAAAATATGGACGAATTGCAGACATATAAATATGTAGTATAGATTCTGGAGAGAACTACAATCTTTGCTACGTACATTATATAAATATGAGTGCGTCCTTGTGTGAAAGAGAGAGAGAGATAGAAAGAAAGTGAGCAAAATGGGTTAACTGCCCTAGGTGACAGCAAGTCTATATATATATATATATATTATGAAATGGACAAAGTCCGACAATTTATTTATTAAAGGCATTTTTATGTTTAACGTTCTTTTTATAGATACAAGTATTTAAGTAAATGCTCTGTTTATAATAAACAGTATTAAACAACATTTACCGGCCTGAGTGTCCGCGAAATTTTCATAGAAAATATTCGTCATCCGACAGGATTCGAATTTCTCGGACATTCAGGTTATTAATACTGGTTTATTATAAAACAGAGAATTTACTTAAATATTTGTATCTAGAAAAAGAATGTATAAACATAAAAATGTCTTAAAATAATTGTCGAACTTGGTCAATTTCGTAATGTGTGACGTCATTTGTTTATATTTGGATACGCTTTGAGCAGATATGAATGTACGTGAGAGATTCATGGAAGATTATCGTTTAAAAGCAATAAAATCAACCTTGCTAACCGAACGCTTTTCTGAGGGTCAATCGGTAAAAGCACGTCAGACTATATGACGGTTCCGTATAGGATACAGATTCGATTCCTGTCGGAGGATGAATATTTTTAGGAAAATTTCTCGGACATTCAGGCCGGTAAAAGTTTTTTTAATACTGTTTATTATAAACAGAGCATTTACTTCAATATTTGTATCTATAAAAAGAATATATATTTATAATGAAGCACAATGGAGTTGTGGATAGCGTCTCGGATTGAGTAACCGGAGAGCCGAGTTCGAATCCATTACATTTACTTACGTGCTAATGCCCTTGGGAATGGTATTAATTAATCCGTTCTTCCCCTTCCAGATACGGTTGAATTGCAGGACAGACTAGGTTCTATAGCCTTGGATGGCAACTCTGAATTCAAAAGATTGGGGACCTTGTGGCACGTAGTGCACCAGGTCTCTGTATTCAGCCATTCAAAAAGTGTGGTTGGTTCTGCACAAAGCCTTCACCACTATAATCAAATTACATGTGCTGGTGTCTGGTTGTCGGTTCCTAGGAACTGAGCGGCTTGGCCTTCATACGTCGAATATGACGGGAGAGTCCACCATAATATATAATCAGAGAAAAAATCAATCACACCAGCCACAAGGTCAACAGTTGGTGAGTCTTCACTGTTTCTCTGTTTATTTCGTGTTTCATTTTTGTCTTCTTGTTAATAATTAGTATTTAATAAATATTTTCGTACTGATCACATTGGTACCCTTTTCTTTGCCCTTGTTTTATTAACCAACCTATCTATTTTACATACCATTAGATGCACACGTGGACTCTTCCTTCTTATTATATATATATATATATATATATATATATATATATATATATATATATATATATATATTGTGTATATTTAGGCAGCAATTTTTCATTTTTCATTTTCATTGCATGTTTCATTAAATAATATAGACAAGTTGTGTCTATTTATTTAAAGTAAGTTCCTTTCATATTGTCTGATAAGCTTAATCATAATATATACGCATAATTTATAATAGAAGCCAACTTAATACTCTTCACTCTCGCGTGGTCATGTGTGACGTCACTAGCTGCAACGCGATTTTCGCTTCCGCGTCTCGTATATAGTTTGTCGTTACTCGGAAATTTTCTGGCAGCAAGGGCGGACTATCATTGTTGTTTCGTCCGTGTGTTGTTTGACAATATGAAAGGAACTTACTTAAAATAAATACACAAAACTTGTCTATATGATTTAATGAAACATGCATTAATATATATATAGAGAGAGAGAGACAGACAGACAGACAGACAGACAGAGAGAGAGAGACTAATTGATAATATGTAGAGATTATTCCAAAGAGAACTTTAATTCAAAGAGAGCTCGATGTAAGTTACAGAGCACTTTTTATTTAATTGATTTTTTTATTTATTTTATTATATTATTTTATTTACGCTGTTAATTATTATTATTAGTTTAAAATAATGATGATTGTATGATGTGATGATGCCGTATACACTGACATGACTTTTCATTGACATTATTAGATACATTGTTGTAATACTTTTAACTTCCTAACTCTTTTTCTTCCCATTTCTCTGCCTTCACCTACCCGTTCAACTAACTTGTTATCTCTTCGCTATGCAAGCCTTTTTAATGAAAATTAATTTTTTATTATTTTATTTTTGCAGTTAGCTCATCATTTATTTCTTTCTTTCTTTTCTTTCTCTTTATTTTTTCTTCTGTTAATTTTATTTAATTTTTATTTTTCTTCTTTTTTTCTTCTTCTTTTATTCTCTCCTGTATGTCTGGATGGATGGATGGATGGATGGATGGATTCCATTTCTTAAAAATACTCGGTCGGAAGAGATGAATATAACTTTAATCTTGAAATAAATTATAACCGAGACGGATTTTTAAGGTGTTTTCTTAATATATATATATATATATATATATATATATATATATATATATATATATTAAGGTGTTTTCTTAATATATATATATATATATATATATATATATAAGGTGTTTTCTTAATATATATATATATATGTATATATATATATATAATTATTTCTTTAAAAATATGATTCCAACACGCTACATAAGAGTTCTCATGTTTCAAAACAAGGGCCGAAAACTTCAATATAATTATTTGAATTAAATTGAATTAAAGTACCAAGCTCTGTTAATAAATACTGAAATAATTGACACAACATGTGTACAACTTCATCATAATCTTCTGTGTCAAAGCACTTAATTCTTTTGGGAATTTTAATCATGCAATTTACATATTATCCAGTCAAATTTTCAGTTCAAAATTCGTTATTGGCATTGATCTATCTATCTATCTATCTATCTATCTATCTATCTATCTATCTATCTATCTATCTATCTATCTATCTATCTATCTATCTATCAGGTTACGGCTATATCACGTTGAAACACCAGTTCTCGTACGATCAACGAAGTTAAGCAACGTCAAGCCTCGTCAATATCTCGATGAGTGACCACTTAGCAACACCAAGTGCCTGGGTGTGTGGATGGTGTAATGGATAACGGCTCCGAACTGGAAGTCGGTGAGCCGAGTTCCAGTTGCTACCAGGTCCGTTATATTCAATTGTGCATAAATAGCTTTGGGAAAGGCATGGATCCACCTCGTTTTTTTTTTCCACCAGATCTGGATTAATTAGTAGGAATCATATAAGTAAATCATTATTATCTCAAAAAAATTCTCGCAATCTAAAAATATTTTCTGGCTTTAAATAACCGTAAGAAACCTAAATAAGTATTCATAAGCCGCAAATAAGAAATAAATATTATCTATCTATCTATCTATCTATCTATCTATCTATCTATATATATATATATATATATATATATATATATATATATATATATATATATATAGTAGTAGTAGTAATTACTTTGGGAATTTTAATCATGCAATTTACATATTATCCAGTCAAATTTTCAGTTCAAAATTAGTTATTGACATTGACACATACTCGGATCTATCTATCTATCTATCTATCTATCTATCTATCTATCTATCTATCTATCTGCTTACGGCTATATCACGTTGAAACACCAGTTCTTGTACGATCAACGAAGTTAAGCAACGTCGAGCCTCGTCAATGTCTCGATGAAGAAATTATACTCGTCCGGAAAACCTTCGTTGTCTTGATTTGCAAATAATCAAATCAATACCAAAGTGAAAAAAAAGGTATAAAAAAAGAAAGAACCAAGAACATGTACGTTAGCCGAAAATAATCTAAATAATCTAGCATTCAAGTCCAAAGACCAAAGAAAAAAAACCCGATACCAGTAGGCAAAATAACTAAATAAAGTGCTCAATACAGTAAGTAGAGCAGACCTAGTTAAACCTAGAGAGCTAGACAAACCTACCAAGGTTTCACCTAAGCGGAACTTCAGGGAAGGCTGGCTAAAAAGGTACAGAAAGAACGGAATACTTATCGTCAATAAACAAAAAACCATAACCACATGACCAAATAAAACCATAACCACATGACCAAATAAAACCAACCAAAGGAACGGGGAGGGTTGCGGAAAACCATTTATTTGAAAAAAAAATGACTAAAGAGGGAGTGGGTGAGGGTTTAGAGAGAAAAAAACAAGGTGATACCGTGGTTGGTTGTCTGGGTCTCTATGTTTCTAACTATATATATATATATATATATATATATATATATATATATATATATATATATATATATATATATATATATATATATATTTAGTTTATGCAAAACTAGGTAATCCGTATGGGTAGACCCAAGGAGGATAATATCCGGTGAGCTCAACGTAAATTCAGAGCAAATATGTTTGAATAAAAAACAGACTACTTTAAGGTGTCATGTAATAAATTATTTCACCACAGCCCTTTTAAAGGGCTCTGGATCATCAGACTTTACTTGGAAGTAAAGTCTGATGATCCAGAGCCCTTTAAAAGGGCTGTGGTGAAATAATTTATTACATGACACCTTAAAGTAGTCTGTTTTTTATTCAATATATATATATGTGTGTTTATGTGCGTGTTGACACTGATGTTTGAGAATGATTAACCTCTATACATAAGATCTACTTGGAAATCATTATTAGTGACTGGTATTAAAGACGTTGAGAAAGACAAGGTTGTATACGCAGAGATGAATCGAACTGCTACCTACCAGGTGTCAAAAACAAATTGTGCAAATCGTGTAACAGCATAATTTTCCATCCCACAAAATGTTTAATATATAAAAATCTACAAAACTAATTGAGTTTCTTATTTTCCAGTTTTCAGGTAAGTAGTTTCGCCATCCTGGCACCATTTGTCATCAGAATTACTGACAGACCCTTTGAGCTATTCAGCTAGTAAGAGAACATGTTAAAACTGTTTTGTGTCAGTCCCACTGTTTTCCCCAAATAAGCAATGGTGAGAGGGAAAAGATCATTCAGGTCTTCAGTAATCGTACCAATATTCATACCCCGGCTTCCATCTTCAAAGTCCATTGAAGAACCATCAAAAGAACCGTAAATAAGTTTTTTTTAAAAAAAGGGGACAGTAAAGAGGAAAATTGGATCAGGAAACCTCAACGGGAAGAGGGATCATCATTTTAACATTGTGCTAAAGAGATCAATTAGAAAAATCCAACTCAATTCACAAGACTTTTGGCCCTTAAGAGTGGACAAAGTGCAGTGAAAAAAGAATTTGAAAATGAAATCACACGTGAAACCTGTGAGGTAACTTATTACTCCAGTAAAGAAAGTTAGAAGGCTTATAGAGGGCGGAGATCACCCTGAATAATTTTGAAAATGATCCTGGAATAATTTATTTCAATCCTTGACGAGTTTCGATCCTTAGACATGATTAATAAAGGGTGAACATGCCATTTTCGTTTCTGATCGATTTCATCACGATACTTCTGTTAAGCCTGGAGAGTAATTATACACTACGATTGCTCAATGAAAAGTCCAATAGTGTTATAAAAAATCCTTGGAGAATTCTAGTAAGATATCTTTAATCATTTCTAAGATACAACAGTTCAGAGCTTAATCTAACAAATGGACAATTTTGCTTTTACACAATTTGGACAATGTTACTGTTACTCCCAGTATATTGAAAACTTAAGCGCCCTCCCAAGGAACGGTAATAAAGAAACTATATATATATATATATATATATATATATATATATATATATATATATATATATATATTAGCTCTATCTCTGACATTGAGCGCTTTCTAATAAGTACCGCGCATATAACATACACATGATATATATATATATATATATATATATATATATATATATATATATATATATATATATATTTATCTACACACATTTTTCACACAGACACGCACACACACACACACACACACACACATATATATATATATATATATATAATGTGTGTGTGTTTCAATTTTGTTAACCTATTAGAAGGCCTAAGTGCCACTCCAGGTAGCTGTTTACTAAATGGGGATGTTGTAATTGTGTACAAGGAACTAGTAAGAGTTGCATATTACGAGTATATGTAGGGTAGATAATGCCTGACCTTTGACTTTCAGGAGACCGTGAAATGTTGCAAGAGTTCGAGAGAAGCATCTACCTGAGCGGATATTACGTTTTACCAATGGAATAAAAAAGGAATCAGTGCACATGTGACAGGTCCTAGCTGATCAGGTCTGGATTGATGTGATCACGTAATGTAAGAGGATCGGCTGAAAAATTAATCCACTGGCCATGATACTCTCCGGGATTGTGACCAAATGAAGCTCATTTTTTGTCATATTCCCTTTTGCCGTCCACACACCACTTCCATCGGTGTTACAGCGCTTGAGACCCAATGCTGAAGAAGGTTTCCTCAAAAAAAAATCAGCAGCAGCACTTATGACATCATCATTACTGCGGTACTAGTTCCAAGCGAAGATTGTTTTCGTAATGGTGAACAGATCATAGTCAGATGATGGCAAATTTGGAGAATACGGTGGTTCAACAACTAGTTCAAAGCCACGGCAATTGCAACAAACAACTTGTGTGCTAGGGTATTTTTTTTAAACAAGCAGGTTTATTGACTATCTTCAAAAGGACCACATGACAAATGGAATGTTCTCTGCTAACTTCCTGGGGCACTTACGTCTGAAAAACTGACGAAAGGCTCTTTCGTCATTTGTTTTTATGCAACTGCTTCAGGAAGTTGGCATAGTATTCTCCATTAATCATGTGACCTGTTGAAGATAGTCAATAAAAACGATAAATGTTGCATCCTAAAAAAACTGAGGCCGTCACAGTTCCTGCAGTTGATACAACCTTGGCTTTCTTTGAAGTACACGAGGAGGAATGTTTCTATTCCGCGGATTATCTCTTTGTCTCTCGCTCAAACTGATGAATGGGTGATGAAATGTTCATGGAAACCATTGGGATCTGCCTCAAACACTATAAGTTTTTTTTTTTTCTGTGATATGATCAGTCTGTTACGCTTTTGATCCCTTATTACTGAGTAGTGAGTTCAATCCTCAATGGCTACTTCACGGTTTCGGCCTTGTGCCGCATCTAAGCTACGCTTAGAAAATAATTTAGGATACCTCGCAGTGGTGTAATGGTTAGCAATCTTGTCTCGCTAGAGCCAATTACAACTGAGTAGTTAAGATCGATCCTCACTGGGTTCTCCATACTCTAGGGCCTGTGCTTAAAAAAAATCGTCTTAATCTGTTAGTTGATGCGTTTCACCATTGTAAGAGGATAGTCATTTTTGTTTATGTCTATACTAAACACAGCGTATATAATTTGGATTGAATGGTTTATAATTTTCTATAGAGTATATTTTCTGTATTTGTAGACATACTGTATATAAAATAAATATTAGGTTGGTGCAAAAATAATGACGTAATAATGTCGTTTTTTGACGTTAACAAATACGTCAAAAAACGACATTATTAAGTCATTATTTTTGCACCAACCTAATATATGTGTCTTTCTGTAAAACAAACGAAAATTTATCAATATTATATATATATTTTTTTTTTTACATTTTCCCTCTCACAACTAAATTTCTGACAGAGAAATAAAAATGGATGGTATCAATTTCGTTTACAGAGGAGATGCTGTGTTTTTTTTTTTTTCTTTCTTTTTTTTTTTTCTTTCTTTCTTTATTTTCTTTTATTTTTTTGCAGTTAACTTTTCCGAGATATAAATATTGACTCCACTATAGTTTTAATGGCGTCTACTAATTAAAACCTCATCTATTTCTGTTGTTGTTTTAATTCTTGTTCCCTCCCCACCCCCAGTGTTTGTTTAACTAATTATTTCAAACTGAACGAGGTTGCACTGAAATGAAGTTCGCTACAGACGCCGGGTTCGATAATAGCCATTAAAAACAACAACAACTGAAAAAATAAATTACTCAAGTCTTAATTGTTGCTAATCTGAATATTGTTGACTAAATACACATTACAGTAAAGTAACAAAGAGGTTTCTGCTATGGGTTTCGGGCTGTACTAAATCATGCTTAGTTTTTGAAGAAGTTTTGCGAAACAAATACACAGAACATTATGACAGTCGCGAAGAAGAAATATTATCAAGCTCATCTTATCTTCCTTAATGCAGAACTGATGACGATTCGCACTGGGGGCACTACGCTCGTGACCTTGTGTCATACTAAAGGAATCTTTATTATTTCTGAAATGAGGTATTGTAACTATTTACATTGTTCGGTCTATTGTCCTCATCTTTATTGTCATATTCCCGACGTTTCAACCGTTGTACGCCCCGGTTTTCTTCAGGTGATATACTCTGGAATTTCCAACCGAGCACTTTATTTTGTCCACCGTGGTAGATTGTTCTAGTTCCACGTGCCATGCTATTTCCGTATATCTCAGTTTCAGTTATTTCCCTTTAAGAAATCAACTCTCCAAGTTTTTGTTCAACTCTGCTCTGGCCAGGTATTGAACTCAGAACTCCTTGGGTCAAATCTTTGGATGGACGAAGTAAAGGGTCATACCACCGCTACGGAACAGATTTTACGCAACTCGTGGATGGGAGGGGAGAAGGACTTCTACATGGAAGACATACTACATCTGCAGCATCTATTCCGGCGCGGGGGGGATCCTTTCTTTTCTCCTGACTCTTCTTTCCGGAAGTATACAGGGAAAGATCCCCTTCCAAAAGCTTAAATTCTTCTGATATACAGTAAAGGTTTAACTTTGCCGTCTTCTGACAAGCTTTGACTTTGTATTTTAAACTTGCCGCCGTGTATCTGCCTATATTTCTGAGATGAGGCATTATGTACACTATTTACATTATTCGGACAATTGTCATCATCTTTGTCGCCAGATTTATTAAAACGTTTCGGCTGTTGTACGCTCCGGCCTTCTTCAGGTGGTTAGAATGTCGAACTGAACCCTTTATTTTGCTCACGGATAACTGTCATCCATTAAACATGGCACTTGTAACTAAAACAGTCTACCCCAGTGAACGAGATAAAGGGTTCAGTTCTACATTCCAACTACCTGAAGAAGACCGGAGCGTACAACGGCCGAAACGTTGTAATAAATATGGCGACAGAGATGAGGACAATAGTCCGAATGATGTAAATATTACCGCCATATGTCGTCTATTATGATTGGACCACGGGTCTTCCTCTGTTAATCTTTGATCTGCTGTCTTCTATACTTTTAACCCATATCTTACTCAGTTAAACTTTGAAATTGGGCTGTCCTCTAAAAAGCTGAACTTGATTTGTCCTTTCGAACTTGTGTTATCCATAGGACGTCATCTGTTAAGCTTGACTTCTTGTCAATTTCAGTGTATCGTCTTCCGTTAAGCGTCGACATTTTGTCGTCTTATTTTAAGCTTTGACTCTCAATCGTCCCCTGTTAATCTTTGAACTCGTGTTGTACTCTGCTAAATTTACACTGTTCTCTCTAAAGCTGAACCTTGTTTCAGACATTTTAAGCTTGACCTTCAGTCGTCATCTTTTAAACTTAACCTTGTGTCGTCCTCAGTTAAGCTTTGATCTTGAGTCGTCCTCTGTAAAGCTTTGAGCGCGCACCATCCTCTCTAAAGCTTGACCTCGTGTCATCCACTGTTAAGTATGTTTTTAATGTTGTGTGATCGTCTAGTAAGCTATGAATTCGTAGTATCCTCTATTAAACATTGATCTTGTGCCATTTTCTGCTAAGCTTGACATCGTGTAGTACTCAGTTAAAATGTGATATTGTGTCGTCTGTTTGTAAAGCTTCGAAACTTTGCCATACTGGGTTAAGCTTTACCTTTACCTTTTTGTTGTCCTCTATGCTTTGAATTCATATTGCAGTAATTTAAACTTTGAACTTGTGCTATCCACTCAAAAGCTGGATGTTGTGCCGTCCTGTGTTAAACTTGACCTTGTGTCATTCGCTTTTAAGCTTTTGACATTGTGTAATAACTTAGTTACGCTCTGAGTTGATTGGTTCTTTGCTAAGCTTGACTTTCTATCATTCTCAGTTACATTTTGACTTGTTGTCCTCTTTTAAGATTTGATTTTCTGTCATCCTTTGTTAAGCTTTAACCACAACTGAGATCTGTAGACGGATTGGGACATCCAAGGATGCATTCCAAAAGCTGAGCAGATTAATAGGCGGCGGGTGAATTTCTTTGGTAACAAATAAAAGAATAATGATCTGTTACGTGACATCTGTCCTCCTATACGGCAGAGAATGTTGGACGATTTTCTTCAACGATGAAGAAGAGACTCGAGTCGACGGAGATGTGGTTCTACAGAAGGATGCTAAGGATACATTGAACCGTTTCTGGGACACATAATGAGGAAGGAGAAAAATAGAGAGAAAGAGAGACAAGGGAAAACAACGCATGACATACCTAGCGGGCTTGAGCAAGTCGATAACAGAACATGGTTTGGGGGCGATCACAAAGGGAAGGAACTTGTTAAGAGCTGCAAGAGATAGAAGGAGATGGAGAGCCATGACCGCCTACTTAAGGAAAGATATCAATGAATTATTTTGAAACCGCCTATAGCCGAAAAGTGTCGCTACAAATTAATCAAGAGAGACTATCAAGGTAAAGAAAATTTCAATTTACCTATTTCAAGAATGCACATCTCTCGTTGTTGCTTTTCTGTATCCATATCGGCTAGCTTAAGTTTCACAACCGAAACGTAAACAACCTTAAATTTTAACATTTAAAATTATTTCTTAATACTATAAATATATATATATATATATATATATATATATATATATATATATATATATATATATATATATATATATATATATATATATTCTTTCAAGCATAATTAACTAATCTAGACATATTATGTCTGTTTGTATTTTAATTTTCTCAAATTCACGGATCAATTTCTTAGTGTTGTTACAAAATTGATTAAGAATAACGCCGTAGTTTTGCTTATTTTATTTTACCTTACCAAGTACTTTCAATCTCACCTAAGATCATCTTCAGGTGTGCATTTCTAATTAATGTAATTGATAGTTGCGATTTTTTTGCAAATGCGCATGAAACGCGTTCCGTTATGCGATTTTTTTGTAAATGCCCATGAAACGCGTTCCGTTATGCGATTTTTTTGTAAATGCCCATGAAACGCGTTCCGTTATGCGATTTTTTGTAAATGCGAATGAAACGCGTTCCGTTATGCGATTTTTTTGTAAATGCGAATGAAACGCGTTCCGTTATGCGATTTTTTTGTAAATGCGAATGAAACGCGTTCCGTTATGCGATTTTTTTGTAAATGCGCATGAAACGCGTTCCGTTATGCGATTTTTTTGTAAATGCGCATGAAACGCGTTCCGTTATGCGATTTTTTTGCAAATGCGAATGAAATGCGCCGCGTTAGAGTCAATTTAAAAAAAAATAACTGTTAACAATATGTAAGGGAAGTAACTTAATTTTTATTTTTTTATTATTAATGTTTAACAATACTCAACCTTTTTAAATGAAAAAAAAAAAAAAATGACCGAATCTATGGTGTTTTACTCACCATACTATCAAAATCATCCCCGCCTGTGGTCTCGTCGATAGATACCGGGCTGATCATCCAGGACTTGATGATCTACCTACGAATTGTACTTGATTCTGTCGTACATCCTTGTATCAATTTTGACTGCCGTGTTCAGCAGTTGGTTCAGTCAGGGGTCCATTCCCGACCGGATCTCCAGGGATGCATTCACACTATTGAGAACGGCCAAGGAAGGTAGGCAGGAGTTAAAAAAGATAACATATTTTCTACAAAAACCAAATGCACATTAACTACAAACAAGATGAATCCTCACTTAGAAATATTATAAGGACATACACTACCCGAATTGACCCGAATAAAAAAATCAAATTAATTATCTACCAGAAAAAATTTAAAACAGTTAATGTTATCCCCAAATATGACAACACACCAGCTGAGTCAAAATTACAAAGAACGAACATTATCAATGAGTTCAAATGCCCCTTAAGGCACTGTGTTCCTGATCAAATCGGACTCATAAATAATTACATCGGTTACACAACTACATGCTTATCCAGACGCCTTACGCTGCACCTATCTGATCACAGCTCTATTAGAACCCATTTAAACACGTACAAATTTACCAGACTCCATCAGAAACATACTAGTAGAAAATTAAAACATAATAACCTCATCCATCTATATAAAATGATTAAAAATAATGGAAGCCTTAATAATAAAAAAAAGCCATCTCTTAATAATATTAACAACGAACACGGCCACAATGTAGTGTGTTCGGAAAATAAAATATGTCTCTAAATGTAGAAACGTACATACAACCCATACACCCAATTAAAATGCAAAAATAAAAAATCATCCTTGATAATAGCTACAAGTATAGCGGAAGGCGCTCGGAATTATAGAACATTTGGACAGTTTCTACACACACTGTATCCAAATAGGAAACACTTGTTAGAACACTAGAATTTTTTTTTAAATACTTAATCATAGTACCCTGTCTGTCATCATCAATGAAACATATATAATAATGGACTCTCCCGTCGGTTTCGACGTATGAAGATCTGACAGCGTAATTGATTCAGTTATGAAATTTTGTTCGATAATAGTGGCATTTAAGACCCGCTGGTGGTTTACAAAGGAGGACACATATGGAGCAAATGTGAGAATTGTGAGATGAGATCCCTATTAGATTGGCTGACCTTTTAGATCTTGCTCTCGCTTCTTGAAGATGATTCAGACAAGCAGATTGAAAATTGCTGAATCCACTAAAACACGTTGATCTTCATTCTACCCGCTCCAAGGCTAAGCGCTCAAGGGTGTTATGTGGTATATTGACTGTTGACAAGTTTGGATAAGAACGAATCAAGGTAAACCGCCAGAAAATCCACACAAGTGATTTGATTAAAGTGGTGAAGGTTTGTGAAGAAACATCAACACTTTTCGGAACATTTATTGAAACACTTAGTCGATGCAAATAAATGCCACAGACGAAGCAGACAATATACCTCAGGCTTTTCGTGTAAGAGTTTTCCATCTAGACCAATCGTGTTCTATAACACTAAAGTAGTTGGTCAACCCTGGTAGACACTATTTCTCCATAGTTGGGACCCTAAGAGATGCTACCACCCCGGGTCAGGGCGGACCTGATAACAACAGCAGTTAAAAGGTTGTTCCACGCTCCTCAAATCCTGCAATATATATATATATATATATATATATATATATATATATATATATATATATATATATATATATATTCTTAAATGTCTATAATTGGTAAAAGAAGCCATTGGTTTATACCAACGGCTTCCCATACTTCTCAATTCGCTCTCATCTGGTCATGTGTGACGTCATGAGATGCGGTGCGATTTTCGCTTCTAGCGTCTTTATGCACGTGTTTATCGTTGCTTAGAAATCATCTGTGCAAACAATGACAGGCTATCATCACTGTCTTGTCCGTATATCACTTAATATGTTGTAATTTGACATCTTTTATAATGGCGTATGTAAGCCGAAAGCTTAGATTGTGAATTTCTTTCTTCGTTCAGCGATAGTGTTATTAAACTTATCAGATGTTAGGAAAAAAATTGACATAAAATAAATAGACAACAGTTGTCTATAATATTTAATGAGACGTGTATCAATATATATATATATATATATATATATATATATATATATATATATAGTAAACATTGAAGTGGCGAGAGTCTGTTTCATGTTTAAATGTTCGGCTTTTTATATATGATGGGTCGTGATGCATTATCCGTAGGTCTATTATTCTGATTGTTATTGGGTGACTGGTAACAGTTATGTTTCAAATCATTCTAGGGGCTACTGAGTGAAAATAATTGTGGATCTCAATGCAATTATAGTATTGTTTGTTAACTTTATTATTGATTGCTTTGTTATTTGTTGTTGATTTATTATTATTACATTAACTTGTATTTATTCGTAGTTTCTTTATTATTTATTTAATTTATTTCCTTATTCACTGATTTAGATACATTTACGACGCTTGTTTATTTTATCTATTTAATTGTTTTTACTTTTTACTCGTTTTCATTTTTCATTTTTCGAGTAACGTAGTCAAAAATGTTTTTGTGTTTGGACTTGGACATGAGATCTTATCGCTTATTTATTTAGGAATGTAATTATCACTATTTTCTCCTCCAGACAGAGTTTACAGTTTTGAAATATATTGTTGCACGCTGATGTTGTTTTCCTTCTTTTCCAAGGTATTTTTGGTGTTATTTGGTTTTTGTATTTCATTTCCCATACATGTTTAGAAAGCACTAAGCTGATCGCGTATTTATGATTTATAAAGGATGTTTTGTGAGAGTAGTTTTTTTTTTGTTTGTTTTGTTTTCAATGTCATTCTTCTAATTATATTTTTTCTTCTTTACCTGGTGATTTTACAGTAGCGTAATATATTACAATGTTCTGTAAGCAATTTCCGTTTAAGTGACATTTTCTCTTTTTTCAGCATTTACACGATTTGTGCGGGTGATTTTTTGGTGCTTATTGGGGTTTTTTGTACTATCTGTGTCATGTTCTTGATGCAGCTATAGTTCATTTTACTGTGTTTTTGTTGGATATCTGGTGGAGAGTGATTGATCGGAAGAGGGAGTTTTTGTGTATCAGTGTAATAAAAAAATTCACTATTTTGTTTTTACGTCCTTTTATATTTGCATACGCTCTATCTCTGATATCGAGCGCTTAAACACATAAATATACCATACCATAAAACTATTTTATTATATATATATATATATATATATATATATATATATATAATATACCATAAAACTATTTTTATCATATATATATATATATATATATATATATATATATATATATATATATATATATATATATAGGTTGGTGCAAAAATAATGACGTAATTGTGACGTTTTTTGACGTTAAAAAATAGGTCAAAATAACGACATTATTACGTCATTATTTTTGCACCAACCTAATATATATATATATATATATATATATATATATATATATATATACATTTGCTCTACTTGGTGTATTGAGCACTTTACGTTTAGTCTTTTACTGTTTTTTTTTTGTTTTCTTTTCTTTGGACTTGGAGCTCAAGCACTTGACGAAAGGATTCATACAGTATTATGTTCTTGGTCCTTTCTTCTTTTATTACCAAATTTTCCTCGGACATCAATTTGCTATATTACAAGTTAAGCCAACCGAAGGTTTTGAAAAGTTTGTACCATTCATATATATATATATATATATATATATATATATATATATATATATATATATATATATATAACCAAAGTATGCAAGGTGATATATCTGAAAACCTATTGGATATTAAAATAGTGTATTTTTCTTGTTACTGTTTACCTGAAAATCTAAGCTAAAATGTCACCATCGCAACACTTCTACTTAAAAACACTTTGAAATTTAATAAATACAATTTATAAATAAATATCCGCGAATAAATTTAATGTGATTTGTAATTAGGAAATATGATGAAGCCAAATATAAAAATGGTGATTTGATTTAGGAATATAAAATAAATTAAAAAAAAATATAGATGTATATTAAGAAAATAATGAGTATTTATAATTAAAAGTATAACGCACACACACAAACACGCATACATATAACGGAATTTTTAAAAGTCTTCAATACGTTGAAAATTAAAGCGTATATATATATATATATAAAATTGAAAAATACTTACTGTAAATAATTATCCGTTTTTTAAAATTATTTTTCAATTTAATATATATATATATATATATATATATATATATTCAAATATATATTATTAAGTATAACAGACAACGAGTGTCTATTATGTTTGATCATGAGTCGTTTAAAGCTTGGTATAGTAGGTCTAGTTTCACGAGAAAATAAAGAAAAAAACAGTCTAACATTTGCATATTTTTATAATGCTGTTCATCAATCTAAGCTTTCGTAAATTCATAATGCGGTTCTATGACGACGTAAATGACCACGTGAGAAGAAGAAATGTTATCAACAGAATGATGTGTTTAAAAGAATCGTGAGTTTAAGTGGATTGTAATATGTTGTGACTGGTTTGAAATGTAATTTTGTTAACTGTGGATTACTTTGGTTTAATGTAGTCTCCAATATCTTAAGGTTCTTTTTACTGTGTTTATGTGTTAGCATTATTGTGTTATCGACTGATATCTGTCTAATATCATGTACCTGACTAAATTTAAGTTTTTCTAAGAAATGTTGTTTAATGGAACTAAATACGTTGAAAAAATAAAGCGTATATATATATATATATATATATATATATATATATATATATATATATATATATACGCTTTATTTTTTCAACGTATTGACTAAGAAATGTTGTTTAATGGAACTAAAATCTAAAATGTGCCAGGTAAGTTTATGGAAAGCATGTTTGTAGTAAAACTAATGTATGTCGTGGGTTTATTATTAGTATCAGAGACACAATATCTGAACGGGCATATAAACTGATACACTGCATTGATTTTTGTTTGTGTTTGTGTTTTTTTTTTTTTTTTTTGTAGAGGAGTTAGTTGTGTGGTTGTAGGGTTATTAGAGACTATGAGGTCAATTGTTTTAATCTTTTTTATTATATATTATAATCCTTAATTGTTTATTATTATTAATGGGTTTAACATTTCTATCTATTTTTGAGAGTTGTTTCATCTTGTTTGTAATTAATATGCATTTGGTTACAATAGTATAAGTTAATAGTATTATGTTTATGTTCACATACATTAGTATGGTGAAAAATATTATCAGTTTTGTTAGTAATATTATTACTTTTATCGAGATACATTTTAATTTGTTAACCAATGACGAAATTAGGGAATCCATTATTAACGAGTGTTTGATGCTATGTAATTCTTTATAGAATAGGATTTTGGAAGAAGATATCATTTGCGTGCGTTGGATTAAGTATTTTATAACAGCTAATTTATATCGTTATGGGCATTCATTATTATAATTAAGAAGACACGAGTTAATTCTAGTGGGTTTCATTTATAGAGAATTTGGAATTTTATGTGCGATGGAATCAATAAATACTTGAAATAATGGAATTGTATTATTAATGTTGAGTTCTAATGGAAATTTGAGTACGGGTGACTTTTAAATGAGTATTTAAGTTGTGTAATTTGATCAAAATTTTTAGCTAATATGAAAATGTCATCTATGTATACTAATATAGGGGGTTTATTAGTGGCATTAAGTATTTTATTTCTAAATGTGCCATATAATAATTAGAAAAAAGGGGACCTAAACGGTATCCCATCGCGGTACGTCTATTTAGAAATATTGCCTAGAGGGTCATAAAAATGTACTTGAGTGATATATGGTAATAATATATATATATATATATATATATATATATATATATATATATATATATATATATATATATATTAAAAAGTGGGTTTAATATAAATAGATGGGAGAGAAATGTGATTGTATACATCACTAATATTGATATCAATCATTTCATGGACGGGAATATTAGTAAATATATTTTGTAGATCCAAATGCGAATATTTGGTTGATTTACCACATGAAGAATTTGTACAAATTCGTTTGTGGAGTTAATACAATATTTATTTGGGAGATAGGGAGTAATTAATTTGTTAAGAGTTTTTGAAAGGTAATATAATGGTGTAGGTATTTGTGAAATCATATGTCAGAAAGGATGATCTTTTAATGGATTTCTAGGTATCCATAAAGGTAGCCAAGTTGATAGTCACCTATAATCATTTGAAGTTTATAAGATCCTGTTTCATCATTGCTAGCAGTAATAAGTTTATTGATATGGTTTTTAATTTGTGAGTTGTTGTTATTTGTTAATTTTTTAAATTTATTGTTATCGCCCAAAATGGCTTGTAATTTTGAGTGGTACTCATGTTTGTTTAAAATAACGAAAGCATTAGTTTTATCAGCTTGTCGGATAAAAATATGTGTTGTTATTTTTTTTTAGTTGTATGTCTGCTTTTATTAAATGAGTGTTTATCATTCTCTTCGGATTTTTATTGTATCGGTCTTTAATAGATTCAGCTTTAAGTAAATCTTTTAAACCCACCGGTACAGTAATATGGTTATCGTATTACAATAGAAGTATTTGTTGGTATAAAGCTTCAATTTGCGTTTGTTTAAATATTAAATTAAGTTTCTCTGCGGCGTGAAAATTTAGCCCAACATTAAGGAATTCCATTTCATTTTGAGTTGGTTGGTAATCTCATAGGTTAATGAAGTTTTCGTTGCTGTTTGGTAAAAGTATTTTTCCCTGATATAACTTCTTTAACTTCTTTAAATGTCATGTTTATGGGATTCGTTTTCCTTTTGTGTTGCATTATGCAGTAAATCATCTATCTATCTATCTATCTATCTATCTATCTATCTATATATATATATATATATATATATATATATATATATATATATATATATATATATAATGCTAATGTCATTGTGTCAAACTTTTACAACTTTACTCATAGAGGCTGTAGGCCAACATATTGTACCATTTTGGAATCAAGCCGACACTGTGAGCAAATTAAAAACTTTCCAGGCCGGATACGTAACCGCAATCCTGAAATTTGGTATTTCCAAGTTTACATTTCTGCGAGTGTTTTCGGATTCCGCCATCTTGGCTTCTACTAATAAAAACAATTAAAGGGTTACAACTCTCTAACTTTCAATAGCTCATATTCAAATGAAAAAAATATAGTTTTCAAATTACAGTGTTTCAAAATAAAATTATCCCTATATTCAACTTTACTCCTAGAGGTCGTAGACCAACATATCGTACCATTTTGGAATTAGGATGACTAAGTTAGCAAATTAAAAACATTCCGGTTCGGTCTTCATTACTGTGATTGTTTTCGTGATTTGCTATTGTTTTCGGGAATTTTTTTACATATTTTTTGCGACGAATTTTTTGGGGGGCGATAAGAATTTTCATAACTTAGAAATAAATTGGTAAATAATCGAAATCAATTACAAAATCCATGAAATAAAAATAATTGTTTATACAGAAAGTAAAGACCTACGTACATCAATGTGTCCTTAAATTAAGTGGCAACAGAAGAACTGTCATTGAAATTTTCAAAGGTAAACTTAAATATTAATGCAAGACTTAAATGGAGCGATCAATTTTGAGTTCTTCTGTAGTTTATTGTTGCCTATTGCATCTAATCCTCCCTACCTAGTGTGATGAAGGCCTAGTCAAGCTTAAATACTGCCTGGTAGGTCGGCTTTTAAGCTAATATATATATATATATATATATATATAATCACACACACACACACACATATATATATATATATATATATATATATATATATATATATATATATATATATACCGATAAAAGGCAGGAGGTGTGTGTGTAACGAATGCACGGCCGCAATTTTCGACGGATTTGCACCAAAATTTGCATGCACATGCTCCAAGTTAGCGAGAAGGCCAAAACCAACGTTGCATTTGCCAACTCCAATCGATAGTGGAAATAATCGATTTTTTCATGCTTCTACGGCAGTTTTCATGTAGTTTGCGGTCATTTTGTACTGGCCAGAGAGAGAGAATAGCTGGCTGCAAAGAATAGACAGGAAGATTCTATTGGCCAGTATGAGAGCCAACAGCGGACTTACACGAATGTTAAATAGCATGCTAGCATGCAAAAAAAATCGATAGCTGCATTCGTCACAAGTGGGAAAATTTAAATCTGCATGACACTTTACTCCAATTGGCTCATTAGCTTGCTTAAACTCAATGATGATTCTGATTCCGCAGAACTGGGTTTGGTGTGAAAAAGTATATGTTGTTAACATTCTTTTATTCATTCGGTTTTTCCAGTTACTAGTCCTTTTTTAAAGCTGATCGTTTTGTGTTCATTTTGTTTAGTTCTTTTTTCATAACAGATTTAATGTTTAGTATAGAGCTTAGAAAAAAATCGCAGTGTGAGATAGGAAAGAAGTAAGGCATGTAGCAACATCAGCACGGCAAAGGCCACACCTTTAAAGGCAAGGAAGGGCAAAAATATTTTAATTCAAATGATAGCGATGAGTCGTACGATTTTTGAATCCAGCACGGGCAACGCCGGGCCATGCTGCTAGTATATATATATATATATATATATATATATATATTTGAAAAAATAGTATATATATATATATATATATATATATATATATATATATATATATATATATATATATATATTTGAAAAAATTATATTAGGCGATCATGCTACCTTAGTTTCAACGTTTTAGTATCTTCAGTAAAATCGGCTAAATAATTCCCTGAGACTTTATTATTTAAAAATAAACAAATAAACACACAAGGCAAAGCGTAATAGAAGAGGTGGAGAGGAGAGGAGGGGGAGAAAATCAAGGGAAAATATAATTATGTGTTAATGGGATAACGGGTATATCACATTGAAACACCAGTTATCGTATGATCACCGAAGTTAATCAACGTCGATTCGCCTAATATATCATTATAATAGTTGCGCAAAAAACCTAGAAAGGGTTACTGAATGAAGAATAAGCAAAACGGAGGTTAGAAATGAAATGGTAATCTTTATAACATCAACAAAATACAATACTCGCCAGCGGCGTGAAGTTGGTAAACCACTGCCAGTGGTAGACTACTTAGACAGCATATTACCCCCTACTTACAATAGTATCCAACGTATTTATGAGGAGTGGGACATACCCATTAGTGTCCATGGGAATGGCATATAACAACATTTATAATGATCTGCCATATGTGTCAATTTTATATCAGTCTCTTTCAGAGTTAAAACATTGCATACATATCATCATGAACACGAACAAAAAAGAGACAGCAACAAAGATGAGGTCGGTAGTCCGACTATAAATAATGTAAATAATGATAAATATTGTTCCCAGAAATTCGGATATAAACAAAATAAAAAAGTTATGTGTTTATTTTTATTTTTATTTTCAATCTTGGCCATAATGCTTCTCAAAAAGCTACCGATTGCATGAGGGAAGGGTGAAGGATCCACTTGTGATTTGACAGTGTGGCGCTGGATTCTGAAACTCCACGGTGGCGATACGAGTATTGAAAATCAAGGTTGTATGGGATGTCCATCTGCAACTGACAATTACCATTTGAAAATATAGATGTAGCATCGAACACACATCAAAACTTAAAACAATGTATACGTCTCATCTTGAACAAAAGAAAAAGATGCGTTAACTGAATTTTTCATGAGTACAAGCTTGGTCATAATTCTACTCTGTAACGCTATAACTGCTGTAAGATTATCAGAACGGTGAAGAATCGGCGCTTGTTTCTGAAGCTCCGCAGTGGGGATATTAAGTATTGAAGGTGATAGGGGACGTCCATCTGCATTGGACAATCAACATCTAAAAACACTAGTCGAACAAAACCCACGTTACAGTTCCTAAGAAATGTCTCAGATAGTGTGTGTCAGCATTTCAACAATATTGAAACATCCGAAGAAAATTGGCAAAAATTGGAGAAAATGCGATAAATTGGTTCCAATGGAACTCATTTGAAGTGCATTCGATGACACATCGGAGAAATTTGGAATTGACCATTTTGTGATCAAATAGTGACATGATAACAAATGGATCCTTCATGACAATCATAAACGATTGGCTCAATCGCTTGATCATGACGAAAGACCCAAACACTTTCCCAAACCGAAATTGCACCAACAGATGATTCTGGTGTTCATTATTGGCATTATTCGTTACAAATTTCTGGAATCAGTGCATCCCTGCCAAAGTGTACAGCCAACAACTGGAAGAAATGCACATTCGCTTAAACAAAATGCGATCGGCACTGGCTAATGTCCAATTCTGCTTCATGAGAATGCTCGGTTACATGTTGCAAGAGTGGCAGTGCAGAAGCTTACCGACTTAAATATGTGGCTTTGCCACATACACCAGATTTCTTGGATCTCTCGACCTCTGACTACCAATTTTTCAAGCATCTTGACAATTCTTTGATGTCAATAGACATTCCGTTTCAAAGAAGTTGCATTCAAATATATATTGGCGTCCAAACCATTACAGCTTAATCGTAAAGGCATAACTAACATTGTAACTCGATAGCAGAAACGTATAGATGTTCCGGTCTTACTGATTTAAACATTGTTTAAATACATTAATTCAGGAATAAATGTTGATTTTTATAATCGGATATTATTTTCCGAGATACTAATATTTGATAAGTTAAAAACGAAGTTTTTTTTGTTTTGTTTTTTACATAAGATTGCTGTTTCATTCGTATATATTTACTAAAGTCTCGTCCCGAATGAGAGCAAATATTTAAAGCGCCCAATGGCGATCGAATCCTTGGAGATTAATAACGGCCTGATAGCTTGTTAACAATTGCCTCCTTCACGAGCCGTTCTGTTTTGCAATGTTTTATTTTCTTCTTATTGAAAAACCAGGTTTGTATAATATTTACTGATTAATATTGTTATAGTGGAACAACCTATCACACCACCAACAGTGATTGGTCAGTCTAAAGAGACTTGAATGAGGACAAAATAAAAGACGTGACGAAGTATTGTAGTAGCAGTACCACTACGGATCTCCGTGACGTATCTCCCGTTTTCCTTATTATTATTATTATTATTATTATTATTATTATTATTATTATTATTATTAAGATCTCTTACTCATTGTACTTTCCGTACAATAAAACCCATGTTATTTGTTTTACCTCATTCCTATGTTTAGCGTAATCTTTCCACTCGGAATTACCTTGTTGCTTATATCGTATTATCCACAATATAACAAATATATATTCATAATATCATATAACAGTGATCAATTCATATTCCTCCAGCTATAGGTTAAATAGTAAAGTGAAATGCGCTGTCTTGCTTTGAGGTGTCAATCACTCTAATTGAAGGAAATCTCAGAATTCAAAACCAACTTGAAGAGGCACCGTCAGACACACCACTGTCTTCTACAACAGCAGTAAATTTCTCTGTCCACACGAACCTAATGCTTTATTTGACTCGTGACGTTTCACGTCCACACATAAATGCAAAGACTGGATTGGTTGGTGCGAAATACGGTCAGGGCTTCCAGTGCTACACAAACATTGTAATCGTTCGGTAGTAATTGCATTTCCGATACTAATTCTGGTACTTATACACCTGTATTTAATATGTATTTTACGTAAGTAAGCCAAGATATTTACATGAGGTTTATTGAAAATATTCTCCCGAATTTTTAAAAATGGAAACAGGATACATTATTCAAGCGTTTTATTTACAACTAAGTAACTTATAAATATCTTATTGCTGTGAACGGTATTGCTCGTACAACTTGACCAGATAGAAGTGATGCCAACAATTCTTTCTTGAAAAAAATCTTGAGATTTAAGATAAATATAGAACTGATTTGGATTTATTTGATCTTCCAAAGAATAGCTTTTTTTATTGGCTATTCCAAATGATGTCTTTGAATTTCTTTGACGTCTTAGTTTAAGCTAAATCGATTATCTCAAATATTCAATGGTTTTATTTTCGCTTATTGTATAAAATATATTTTAAACGAATATTATGCATATATACATGCACTCACAAACGCACGCGCAAATACACACACACGTACACATATATATATGTGTGTGTGTGTATACATATATATATATATATGTATACGTGTGTGCATGTGCGCGTGCTTTGTGAGTGCATGTATATACATATGATATTCATAATATATATATATATATATATATATATATATATATATATGAGAAAATTATTATACTACATTATATTTTATATAACTTCTAACGTAATTTTTAGTCGGAGCCTGTGTTTGAAATACACGCTACGTATCTTTTTTTCATTTTAAACAATAATAAAAATTTTGTTTTATATATAAATGCATTATTCTTTAGAAATATATATATACATACATATATATATATATATATATATATATATATATATATATATATATATATATATATATATATATTATGAGGTAACAATATATATTTTTATATATCAAGAACAGTATTGGGTAAATGGTATGAGAAAGTGGGAAAAGTTTAATTGTGACGCGTTTCTTCCTTCGGGTCTTCATCGGACCAAATTTGTTTTGTTTGTAGGACTACACACACACACACACACATATATATATATATATATATATATATATATATATATATATATATATATATATATATATATCTTTTGGGAATGCGATTCTGCCATATTAAAACAGAGAGAAAAAAACAAATCGGCATTATAATTATCATTATTATAATTCATCTTATTCTACTGCTTAAGGAAATATTTGACTCCTCCTGCCATGCTTTACGTTTACGAATCTGATTACATTAAAAATGAAGTTTTGCTGTCATATTTAAGCTGAAGCCACAGAATCGTAACTTTCCAACTCTGATAAGTTCAAAATCGCCTACACAGTCGTGTGGGTAGCAAAATCTATTCCCACTATGCAGCTTCATTCTTCGTAGACCCAACAACGCAAGTCCTCCGCTACACAAATTTCATGGCAAATATTCTAATTAAATCCATTCTTTATTCTCACTGTCGAGGCCGTTCAAACTCCGACAGGCCATGCTCCGTCGACGGAGTTGAATCATCCACATTTCCTCTGTATTTCAACTGTAAGAAGGAAGTTCAACTGAAAGACATTATACACAAGAATCTGATAATTTGTTGAAGTGAATCCTGAAAGGATTCTTCCCTGAACACAACAATCTGACCCCCTTTATTCAAGGATTAAACGTGTTTAAAGAACCTTGTCGAAGATTCGCTTATTTCTTCGTTTTATCCACGCGTATTCCACGACTAGACTGCCATTTAAGAGGACTGATATTACATTTTTTTTCGTATCTTTCAGCCATAAGTTTTCTTGGTGTTTATAATAGAGTTGTTTCCCCTTGCTTACAGTTCCGTACTTTTACAACACTTAAGGGCAGTATTGAAATACTAATTTTCACTCGGGAACGGCATTCAGATTTCAAGAAAGACATTAACATATCCCCACTCCTCAACTTGAGAATGACGTTACAATATCCACACAATGCAGATGCGATTGGATTCAATGGATTATGCGGTCGCCTTGAGCCGGACGTGTTTGCGCACTGCAAAATGAAGTTGTAATGGTGACAGTTGTACTCCAGCTACAAGTGTTGCTAATCATGACTTTAGTATCAACAGTCAATATATCATTGGAGACATACTTGTAGTTATCATGTTTCTGGTAAAATGAGAAGCAGGAATACCAATATAGAAAATCGATGGTCGATAATGGAAAGAATTCTAAGAACGGCGCAAATATCAATTCCACCGACCAAATATCTAGCATCAAGACACGGTTCTGTTAGAAACATTTTCATACAACTCAAAAGTTCCAGATAATTTTCTAATGAGTCTGGTACTGATCAAATCGGCAAATCTGAAAGATTTAAAAGAAAATCGTATGAAATGTTTTAAAAATAAAATCAACCAAATAAAGGGGCCGAGAGCCACTCAAGGTAGAAGCCAAGATAACTAGGTGCGTGATATGAATTTAAGTTATTATAAAAGGGAAGATGACGGAAATAAAGTTTTTCGACAACATTACAACTTAAGTGGACTCATTACTAAATGAATGTTGTATAGTATTTGCCCTGTTACAGACTAAATCCTTCTTTATAAAATGGTCAAACATGCTGGTGTAATTCCCACTATGAATGGTAGTATTATAAATATGCGAGGTCGATTCCGATGATAAAAAATGTCTAGATAGCTGTAATAAACCGAATTTGATTGTGGCAGACATAGAAATTAATTCAATATAATCGTTCTGTTTCATCTCACTGGAAAACATGTAACTGAAAATGCGCAATGAGTTGCTGTCTTAGAGCTTGCCCCCGATGGAATGAAAAAAATAATTGAAAGAGAACAATTTTATTTTGAAGCTGTTAAAAAAATTAACAAGTCATTACTTGCCCCAGTTAACGACAGACTGATTTTCGTTTTCGAGATCAGCTGCCAATTTAAATTTATTCGAACCAATAGGGCTTATTATTAAGACAGGAATAAATAGTGGTGTCATCAACATATATACTGGGAACTGATGACATGGGGGAAACATTTTTACTGAAAATAAAGTAAATCCAATGACAGAATACCAAGGGAAAATGCATTAATGCAAAACGATTTAGAGGAATGGTCGTTCAAGATTACCTTGCACAAATATATAAGCTCGTTTGATATTTCATGACCTGCAATTTTTACATATTTGGATATATTCATATCAAGGTTGGTTGAAATTCATCCAGTAGTTTCTGAGTTTATGACGGACAGACAGATAATTAATTTTATGTGTATAGATTGTAACTTTCATTGACTTTGCATCTTTCTCAAATTGTTTTAGTGATGCGCTTGTTTTTAGCTAGTAGTTGCTTTGCACTGCAATGCTTTTTTCTAGCATTCACTCAATACAAGCCTTAAAGGCCATTCATGGTAAAGGGTGCCTGAATGATGCGTGTGGTATTAATTCAAGAGAAGGTAAAACTCTTATATTGGAATAAAGTGTTGCTGCCGACACTAGAGTTTGAACACCGATCACCAGAGAACAAACACAGGTGATCCCATTTTGAATAAGTAGATACGTGATGGAAAGGAAATGTATGTATGGGAATTAGGATGATTTCTACACTATCCTCTATAACTATGCAGATCACTATTTCTAAACTATCCTCTATTACTATCAGTCAGTTATGTGCCATGCGTGATACACGCTTAGGCAATCATGTCTCTTTCGAGACAGATTTTTTTCTCGCGGTAGGTTGCCATTTTCAGTGGTAGACCAGTTGCCACCCATCGGAAGCTATAGAACCCGGGGGTTAAATAGCAGGACAGACAGGGTTGTATGGAAGTTGCATACCTTTCCCAAGTGTATTAGCACGTAAATGAAAGTAATGAATTCTACTGGAATTCGAACTCGGCTCTCCGATTCCTCAATCCGAGCCGCGATCCATTATTCCACCGTGTCTCCTCCATTATTATTACTATACGGTTCGCAATTCTCTATACTCTTCACTATACTATTTCTCGAGACTGATCACTATACGGATCTCTATTCAGTGCTTACTTTTCGAACTAGTATTATCATGCAAGTACTCTTAGTGCGAGTGTTATTCGAACGCGTCTGATTGGTACTGTTCAACGGCACTACTATAGTTGTATCTACGATTACAAAGTTTCTACTACAACGAGCTTTACAAAAGTGACAACGAGTATTAGTTGACATTGACGAAGGGGCAACGAATGTTCGTTGACATCACAAAAAAAAAACGTTCTGGGTATGACGATAAAACACATCCGCGTCCTGGGTAAGACGATAAACTACGCCCAGCAGCAAGGCCTGTGATCAGATGGTTTTGAGGAGCGTTGAACCACCTCTTAATTGCTGGTGTTCCCAGATCCACCCTGACCCGAGGTGGTAGCACCTGTGCGTGTCCCAGATATGGGCAAATAGTTAACCCCGAAACTGAGGTAAAAAGCATTATAAAAATGTAAGTATAGGTTTTAATATCAGAAATACTTTGTAAAAAATTATTACCAGAAATGAATTTTTGAAGAAAAAAAATAGTTTTTTTTCTTCAAAAATTCATTTTTGGTAATAATTTTTTTGAAAAAAAATATTACCAGCAATACGTTTTTGAAAAAAATTTTCCAGTAGTACATGTTTTAAAATAATATTACCAGCTATACATTTTTGAAAAAAAAATATTACCAGCAATACTTTTTTGAAAAAAAATATTACCAGCAATATATGTTGTAAAATAATATGTGACGTCAACCCCGGGCCTCACTTTGCCCCCGTGCTATCCTGTGACGACCAATGTGACTTGGTATTGGTCGCGGTACCAAATGTGACGTGATCCTGCTGTCACGGCACCAAATGTGACGTTCTAACGCTTGGCTGATTCGGATGGGAATCTGGTTAGATTCGGTATCAGCTTTGTCGTTCCAAGCTCGTCTCCAACGTCTGGTTACCGAAGTAATTGCTTTGACTTCTAGTCTAACCAACCCACGTTGTGATTTGATCTTAGGTAGACGAAATCAATCAGTCGCCGAGCCGCAATGCAAGCCAAGTCCGAGCAAAAGTAACACCGCACAAGTATATGTAAAAGAAAATAAAGTAACAACTCGAAAAGTTCAAATGTGTTAAAAAAAGAATAAAAAATATTTTAATATCTGGTTTCTGAATACAGGACTGCGTCTTTCTCCAAACCCGCTTCTATGGATTCGTGACACTTTGTGTTTGTTAGGCGAGTCTTAATATCTTAAGTTGTTTTTCGATAACTGGTTTTTGGTGTCTTCAGGCGATATTCGCAAAACTTGTTTTGGTGGTGTGAGTCTAAGACGTTCAAAAATAAATTGTTCTTGGTTAGAAGTCGAAGTCGGGATGCGTGCATCTTCAGTCAGCTTCCTGCGAGGCTGGTCTCAGAGCTCACAGCTATACTCTGTCTGCGTCTGCGTCTCTCTAACTCCAACTGCAAATCATTTCTGCTTTACTAACTCGCTGCGACTCTGCTTATATGGACGCCGACCAAAACCGGGTGTGGGCTTGTCGTGGTTTCGGGTTCCTCGATAATTCTAAATCCACAATAAGGATTTTCTTTGTTTTCGGACAGGAAAAATTTATTACTTTCCATTTTTGGAAGTCCAGTACTTTCTTCCCCAGAGGCCTTCTTAAGGAAATCGTCCTCCCAAATTCCTCCTTTCTCATATTGGTATCTCACACCAATCCAGTCAGAGGCGTCAACAGGCCTCCTTTCTCTCTCACAGTGGTATCTCACACCAATCCCCTCAGGGGTGTCAACAGGCCTCCCCTCCTTCTCATATGTTTACCATTATTGCTCAAAGGCAAAAAAAATATCTTCTTTTTTTTTCTTTTCTTCCCGACACCAGACCTCTACGACTTGTAATGTGGTCCTTAATCTCTATCTTAACCGAATGTTTAACGAGATTTTCGCCAGCGTCAAGTGGGTGGTTAACTGGACGTATTCGCATTCTGTCGCTAATTATCTCTCCCGGTAACAAACTTTTATGATGGCCAGGTCTGAACATAAAACAGGTTGTCTCTTTCCAAAAACAAATGATATCTCCGAAAGATAGTTAATGGTTTATTCTTTTCTTTTTCTTGGGTGGCCCAGCTGATGTTTTTTCTCGGTCACTACGTGACCTGATTACAAATATCTCCCAGCTTCTGTTTCTTAGGCCATTTGACCAATTTGAAATTTTCATTATTGCCATGAGCAGATGGCTATCTTTTATTTGCCGCCTCGTAGCATAAATTAATTCGACAGATCCGAGATCTTACGAATTTCCTATCTTCTGCGAAAAAAATACTTTTCTTCGCAAATGAAAATAAAATATTTACCACTTTTCTTTGTTAAAAAAATAACATCGCTCAGTATGTCTTTCTTGATAGCTTCTTATCGCCTTAATTATTTCAGCTTCTTCTTCCCTTAATTTTCACGCGACCGCTAAATAGTGTCACAAATATTACCATATATTTTTGAGGAAAAAATATTACAAGAAATATATTTTTGACAAAACAAAATATTACTGGGGAAAAAATTTGTCGGCATTAAATAACCCTTTGAGGTTGATATGGCGTAAAAAAAGCAACAAACCAAACCACAAAAAACAAAGAAAACGAAAGTTATTAACATAAGGAGAATAGATAGCAATCGACACTTTTTATTAATAATTTCACCCTAAGCAAGACGATAATAACACTAAAAGCCTCGAGGTTATGAGATTGGAAGAGAATGAGAAGACTTTAGTTAAGAGAAAGGAGAATAATAGATCAGGTTCAGAAAGAAAGAAAATGGCGATTGTCATTGCATTTATTTTCTTTTAACAAGGAAGTAAGAATTGGGAATACAGACACAGAAAAAGAAACTATGAGAAGAGAGCTTACGGTAACACCTAAGCTATTTCAACAGCAAAACGGTGAAACCTAGTAGCCAACCTATTAGTACGCTTAAATTCCTGACATTAAAAAAGTGGAAATTGTAATACTCAGAGTCGGGAACTGATGACATTAAGGAAAATCTTTAGTGAAAATAAAGTAGATCCAATGACAGAATACCAAGGGAAAATGCATTAATGCAAAAAGATCTAGAGAAATGGCTGTTCAAGTCTCGTTTCATTCCGTACAGAAGATTGCTCAACAAAGTAACAGTTTTCAAGATAAATCAGAGGGGGATTTTCTCCTCAGAACTTGAATACGGAGGAAAGGTAGGCAATTCGACTCCGTGGACGCGGCGTGGCGAGTCCTAGCTATAAAAATATGTAAGTAAAATAAGCAGTCGAAATATTGAGTTTTAGCTGAACTTGAATACGGACCAATTTCTGTCACCAGTAAGATCTAAGTACCTATTTTAGCAACGATGTAGATAAATATGTATCTTTTTTCTCTAAAAGCTATCTGTATCTCTCTATATTTCTGAGATGTGGTATTGTAATTATTTACATAGTTCGGTCTGTCTAAGTAGATAAAAGCGTTGGTTGGATCCATATCTTGAGCCAGAGAGTTGTGAGTTCAATACCTGGCTACTGCAGTGGTGAACAAAAACTTGCAGAGATGAGTTAAACGAAGAAAACTGAGACATCCAATAAAGGCATGGCACGCGGAACTAGAACAATCAACCCTGGTAGACAAAATAAAGGCTTTAATTTGAAATTCCAATCACCTGAAGAAGGTCGAAGCGTAAAAGGGTCGAAACGTCATGAATATGACAGTAAAGACGAGGAGAACCGCCCGAACAATGTAAATGAAAGCTATCTATTTGGAGAAACAGATATACCGAATTTAGATTTCAAAGAGAAGGATTTTTTTTTATCTGTCTTTTATGAATATCTCAGCATGCAAACAAGTGCATCAGTACGAACAGCTGGTGTCAATTATAGAGTGCGTATTTTATATATATATATATATATATATATATATATATATATATATATATATATATATATATATATATATTAACGTTTTTGGTACAATGACACATTTGTTGAATGGCTTAAAGAAGATCTGTCGTGTTTAGTAAAGAGAATAACGAAATTATTTCGATAAAATAATCAAAGGAAACTTTACTGAACTCCCTCATAATCGGTGAGTGTGTGTGTCGGGTGAGGGTGATTCTACACCCCTGAACGTTTTCTATTCTGTGTACAGGCTCACTTGCACAAAGCAGGGCAAAGCATCCCAGAAGAAAAAGAAAGGAAAGAAAACAAAACAAAAAGAAAAAAAATGTCTTTTCTTTTGAACTGATTCGTTGAAGCGAACCACGAAAACACCAAATCCAATTAAAACAACAGACGAACGGACAGACAAACAAACGCGTGCGCAACAAACAAACGAAATCTTGCTTAGTCACGGGATTGCGCAAATCTTGTAGACGCAAGAGATTACACGGGTCGTCAGCGGAAGCTCTTTTCAAACATGCTTCCTGGTAATCTTTTCTCAGCTTTTGTTGGTTTGGTTGTCGAGAAGGACAAAATGTCGTTTGTTGCCCATGCCTGTTCAAGCAAAAGAAATAAAAAATGAAAGAAGATTTCACCGCTGATCGAAAGATGGCCATAAAAGACATCGCATTTATTGTGATATGGATTCACATCGGGAAAATTGAAAGCAAGTCACCTCAATTCTCCAGCAATCTCGACAATATTCTCCCAAATTTTATTACCGTTATTGTCGCCCTGATCTCGACTTTTAATTGAATCATAAACAAGGTCTTTCTCTTTGAAAAACTATTTCGGAAAATGCCAAGCAAGCAAACGATTATGGGCGCGATAGTCTGTCTTGTGATAGTTAAGTTCTTGTGCAAAGACCTGATATACCATTATTGCTACTAAAAGTTTTGACGCCAATGGTATATGATGTGTATATGCGCGTGTTGTAGTGGCTCTTATCGCGGTGAGTGGGATTGGTGTGCCGAGTTCAAATCCAACCGAGGACGATGCGATGGCTTTCGCGTAAAGGCTCTTGGAAAGCTATGAATCCATCTCTTCGACCTCTAGCTAGGAAATTAATAACAAGGCTGACTGTTCTCTCTAGTCTGGGAGGAGGAAGAATCTTAATTCCAAACCAACCTGGAAAGGCATGTCTAGCTAATATGCACTAGGCAGAACCAATGACACTACAGCTGCATGTGGTTCCCCAAGAACCTTAATGGATTACGAGTTTTGTGACGAGTATGAGGTTGTTTTTGTTTGAGATAAAGTGACAGCAAGTCTTTTATTTATTTCAGTACTCTCGTCTTAATTCTTGTGGGTGTTTCTTGATGCTGTCGTCTGATTGGCTGTAATTGTTGCTTAAATTTCCATTTTTAAAATAACAAGGCTTAAACGGTTTTGTCTAGGTAGATCGGAAGGTGTTTTCTTGCTTCCACTTTCCGATTTTCTTGAAAAAAATTCAATAGCTTTGAGGTTAAATTTAAATGGTGCCTCAAATTTACCAGAATATCACATCAGCCATTACATCAGAAAAAAAAAGTGCTAGCTAAAAAGAGATAGCTTTGAAATCAAGTTTAAAATGATGCCTCAAAATTGCCAGAATCTTATATCAGCCATTACATCAGAAAGAAAGGGGATAGCTAAAAAGAAATGATAATTATATTCTAAATATTAATAATAATAATAATAATTTAAGAAATTATAATAATTAAAATCTTAGAAGATGTGTCGCATGAGGACATCAATAAATCAAGTTATAGTTTGAGCCCTCGTGTGTAAATTGTATGTGGTCTTTCGTTTTATTTTTTTATAAAACATTATCAATTGAAAATTTCATGAAGCCATTTTTGAAATTAGGTATCTGGTTGGGACCCGGATGAAAATGTGTATACGACAGAAATCAAAGGAAATAATAGTAATAATAATAATAATAATAATAATAATAATAATAATAATAATAATAATAATAATAAAGCAACGGAAACAATAGCAAAATAAACCGCTTGATGACCAATACTCTGCTATACCAAACAAGCTGATGTCGACAAAATTTGTACTCATCAGTGGCTACGTAGTGCAGCTGAAACTGAAGGTTTTATCCTTGCTGCACAGGACCAAGGCTTGTTAAATAGAAATTATCTAGCACACATACTAAAATATCGTGTTAGCCTAAAATGCAGATTCTGTGATAAATATCCAGAAACAATTGATCATCTTGTATCAGGTTACAAGGTATTGGCATCAACTGAATATAAAACCCGGCATGATAGGGTGGGCCAATATCTGCACTGGAATATCTGCAACTTCTACAGGAAGGAAACCGAAAGAATTTGGTATGAACACCACCCAGACCCGGTTACAATTTTTTGGACTACACAATAGACACAGACAGAACAATCAAATCTAACCGCCCAGATATTGTTATTAGAGACCGCAGACAAAAAAAAGTGCCTCCTTATTGATATGGCAGTCCCTGCAGACTGCAATGTATCTTTGAAGATCGTCAAAAAGCTATCAAAACACAAGGACTTTGAAATCGAAATCTCAAGAATGTGGGACATGGGGGCATCATCAATCCTTGTTGTATTTGGAACCCTCGGATTGGTTGGAAAAGATTCCACTAGACTCATTGACGGGATTCCTGGAAGCACATGCCTTAAAGAAATACAGAAAATTGTTCTCGCGAGTACAACCCACACCTTACGAGGGGCTTTATTTATGTAAAATATGTGCGTGTGTGTTTTAAGTCGTCAGTGGAAAATGTCAGTATGCCATTTCTAACCTTAGGTCTCTGGGCGGGACCTGGAAAGAGATGTGTATACACCAGAAATCAAAGGAAATAATAATAATAATAATAATAATAATAATAATAATAATAAAAGACATCAAAAATTTATTAAGTAATAAAGGAAGACGACAAATTCAAAACGGAATTTCAAGTAGTTGAAGATGTGCAAGTAAACGATGAAATAAATACTGCGGCGTCTTGAACCTAAAAAATGAAAAGAGAAAATGAGGAGGACGAAATGCAGAAACGTTGGCTTCATAACCCTCATCGTGGCCAATACTCTGCCCGTACCAAACGATGTGATGTAGACAAAACTCATACAAGACTTGGTTACAGACATAGAATCTGTAACAATAGAAATGGGAATTTAAAATAAACAAAAATGTTAATGGTTCAGAGGCGTTCAATACCCGGTTAAAGCAGTGGAGAACTTAGAGGGGGGGAATTAACAGGAGATAACTGACAACTGACGGCCATTAAAACATGGCACGTGGAACTAGAACAGTCTACCCCAGTGAGCGAAATAAAGGGTTCAGTTCGACATTACAATCACCTGAAGAAGACCGGAACGAGATGAGTACACACCAGAAATCAAAGGAAATAATAATATCTCATTTTATATATATATATATATATATATAATGAGACAAAGTGAAAAATCTATAAACGATAGACACACGCGTTAAAGACTCCAGTTGTATTTTCAATTTTTTCCATATATATATATATATATATATATATATATATATATATATATATATATATATATACTTTATGCATATATTCATATATATATATATATAAGCATATATCTATGTTTATATATGTATATATATATATGTGTGTGTGTATATATATGCTTTGATCTAACTGTATATATATGTTTTTATCTATCTGCATATATATATGCTTTTATCTCTTTCTCTCTCTCTCTCTCTCTCTCTCTCTCTCTCTCTATATATATATATATATATATATATATATATATATATATATATATATATATATATATGCATATACAGAGAAAGAGAGAAATCTGATATTATTTTCCTTGTCAGTTGATACCTTTTTCTCTAAAGTCAGTTAAGAGATACATGTATTTGTCCTGACAGTATTAGAACCCGAGGCCATGCAGTTGCTTAACTCGGGCTTTGTTAGACAAAGTCGTGTCGGTGTTGTTTTTCTTCTATAAATTCTTTTGCACTCTCATTTACTTTTCACGTCTCCAGTTCCGGTCTGTTTCCGCTCAAGTAAAATGAAGCCGTCAGGTATCAATCTGCTGTTTTATGTAACTTCATTGTAATATTTTGTACGCTGCCAACAGAAAGATTAAAAGAAAAACAAAAAAGAAAACTCAAAGTATTTACTAAGTTATTTTTAATGGCTTTTTTTCTTGTTTTTTTTTTTTTTTTTTTGTTTCGTTTGTTTACAGAGATGTTAATTTCTCATGATATCAGATAGTGATATATTTGTTTTCCTGACTTTGTTTCCATCTTCGATTTCCGTCGACTTTCCAACTCATCCGTCCTTACTTCTGTCTTTCATTTTATTTTTATATTGTTCTCACTATTAGACAGCATTTTTAGCATTTTACTCATAGTAGACAAAGAGTGGAATTAGTAATAGCTAAATATTTTCAAATACCTCGTTGTATGGATCAGATATGAAAAAAAATATTCTAAGAGATAATGAAGTAGAACATAGAATAGGATGGGACAGGAATACTTTTACACAACACCGCAAGCTGCGACCAAACCAAAACATTAACACAAAAATTGGAATAATATACTTAAATATCCTCCTCACATAGAGATTTTCATATGAATGTCATACATGGCGCCCAACTCGTTCAGAAACAGTTGTATACATTTTTCTAACATTAATGAATAAAAATGTCTTCAAACGAGTGAAACCTATAGGTTTTACTCAGGACCATCTTACTTCGAACCTTGTGGATTGACCCTACAGAATCACAAATAAAGAACTGTACCAAATAAGAGAAACCACATCAGTTTAGGACTTTCAACAGAAGCAACAACTAAAATGGATATCACATCTAAATAATGACATAATAAATATGTTGATGTTCCACACTACAACAAACAAAAGTTCAGGAAGGAAGCCCCATGGTATCAAGTAAAAAACGCAGTAAATTTATTATCAGTGCTTATATCTTTCAGGAATTCCTTGAATGTTCATGTTCTAGAATAATCATACCGCTCTCCCGTAATTACTTACCTCTGATTGGTCTTTTTTATGATTGATTAATTGTTGCTCGATCATGTGACACGTCATTTAGAGGTTATTTGCAGACAACTTTCGTCATTCGTTCTGTCATTCTCGTATGGCTAAACAATTCACTGATTTGAGCGTCAAGTTATCGTACATTTCGAAAAACATCTGACGTAGGGATCGACGAAAGATGTAGAAATTGTACCTGAATTTTTCAATCACATCAGTCGTCACCAATTTTCAACGGTCGTCTCAAGTTATTCTGAATTTACCGCTTTTTTACTGGGTACACTGTGAAAAGAGCAATAATAATTATTGGACTTGAGAAACCTATTTTCCTGATAATTCGTTTCAATAGAAATCTCATACTTACTATAAAACCCAGGTTGTGAGTGTGTGTCTGTATGTCTATATATTGGATCGGATTTCCTATATTTTTCAACCGATTTCAACAAAACTTCACAGGACTACGTAAAATTACCTTGCAGTGGTTCTGACAGCGCTAAAAATTGGAAAAACACAATTACTTTTGCACGAAATCAATTTGAAAACACGATTAAGAGGCATCGCAAGAATGAAAGGGGGACAACTCATATCGAGTTATACTTATTATAAAACCCAGGTTGGTTGTGTGTGTGTTTGTTTATATATGGGATCGGATTTCCTACATTTTTCAACCGATTTCAACAAAACTTCACTTTTTTTTTTGGCAGGTAGTGTTTCTTATTGTCTTGCACACTTTTTTCTTTATTTTTACATTCAGAATACTTTAAAAATCCTTTTTGCAAGACAATTGTTTATAATAAAATTCTATTCAATCGGTAGACTCATAACGACTGAAAACAATGTTTTTGTTTGAGTTTGGGTTTGACCAATTCGTTAAAAAAAACAAAAAAAAAACTAATTAAGACATGCGTGTCCGTCAACCTTAAACAAATAATCTTTGTCAATTTTATTTTTCAGTCTTTATGATGGTCAATACTTGATCTATCTCTTACTGTTACATCCCCGGGCAAAGCAAGGCTCTACTGCTAGTATTTTATAAATTTGAACCGACAGAAGTACTGGCTATTGGGTCAATGAATGCCGAATGTTCTCTTATAAGAAAATAACTAATATTATCGATATCATTACTATTTTCATCAGTTATTGATTTTGACATATAATTTCAGGGTGGCTCAAAAATATATCACTGAGAATGATCTTCGAATAAGGGGTGTGTTTTATAAGACTGATGGGATCGCCTACAGAGAAGTTCGTGTAGCTAAAACGGTTGAAGCAAGTGGTTCGTTCAACAAGGCGTTCCTGAGATTCAAGCGATATATTTAAAATCTTAACGATGGTTTTATGCGACATTCTTTTTTTAATATCTCTTCTCACGGCCGTAGAATAATGGCTCGGGTAAAGTTGCGATAAAAGCCAAGAAAAAAAGTAATGAATAAGTAATTTTCATGCTTTTTTTTCTTCAAGTGTTATTGGTTTAGCTTGACTTGGAACGACAAAAGATCATAAGACGAGATCTGGGTTGGAAAATCGAGTTAGAACAATGCGAATTGAAATAAAATATGGATTCCAGTCCCACAGAACGATAGAAGAAGGAACAAACAGAAAACGTTTATAAATTTGACATGTCCGGATTTATCAGACTTTTTGGTAAAAAGATATGAAAGAGAATATTCTGCTACTTTGACATCTGTATTCATTGCTTTTTATTTGTCAAGTAGTGCTCACATGATTTGGTCTTTTAGAGTTTGTGCATGGGGTGAGGATGCTTGTGAGAGAGTGTGGATTCTAGCGTGCATTTTTTGTGTCTGTCTGATAATGTCGGTGTGTTCAATTCCTGAAGTTGGTAGTGAGAGGATGACGTGGCTGTGTTTGTGCGTACCATAATTCTAGCTGGTCTCGCGGGAGTTGGCCGTGACTGTATTCACACAAATATAAATATAACACACACACATTCGTATATATATATATATATATATATATATATATATATATATATATATATATATATATAGAGAGAGAGAGAGAGAGAGATAGATAGATAGATAGATAGATAGATAGATAATTTTAGGATATGCTGTATCCATGGACGTAATGAATATCTTGGACAGCATTAGTTCTTTTTCATTTTCAAGCGAATTCTTCCCTTGAAGATGAAAGAGAACTAATGCTTTTAATTTAATTATATAATTAAATTTAAAGTTTTTAGCTTCGGTTTTTGAAACATGGCATTTCCTTTGTAGCGGAGAAATCATATTTTAAATCAGTTAATTCATAATATATATATATATATATATATATATATATATATATATATATATATATATATATATATATATATGTGTGTGTGTGTATATATATATATATGTGTGTGCGTGCGTGTGTGTTTGTGTATGTGTAAAAATTGTAACATACCTGGATGAAGCTATGAATCCGAAACGATTTTTGCGTGTAATGCAAAAGTATTCTGGATGTTATGATAAATTCACCGAATTAAGCTCAATCTTCAATGCCACAACTTTTCTTTTGCATTTCTACAGACAGTACAATTAAATTGTTATTATTAATGGTAATTCAAAATATTCCAGATTCTCTAAACGTTGCCTTTGATTCTGTTTGAATTTCCGACACAAAATACCGTCATTACTTTACGTTGATTTTTGGACATTTTTTTTTTTAATCATTTTTAATTGTCGTTATCAAAAAAGTCGTGCCTTACTTTTTTGTCATCGTTTTAATTGTCGTTATAAAAATGCCGTATATTGATTTTTTTTATAATCTGTCTTCTCGTTTTTACTGACGTAAACAAAAAATGCCGTATATCGATTTTTGTGATAGATGTTTTCCCATTTTTATTGTCGTCATAACAAATTATACATTGTTTTTTACCTCTGATTTGTTTCACGGATTTTCGTGTGGTTATAAGAAAATGCATTATATTGATTTTTCTAATATATTTTCTGGTTTTTATTGTCGTGATCACAACATGTATATTGCGTATAAGCATTGGACTCTTATCAGAAAATGTCCTATATCGATTTTTTCGGATATAATTTGTCATTTTTCCTGTCGTTATCAGAAAATACTGCTTTTTAGGAGGGCAATGCTTTTTTTTCTTTTCTTTTTATAGTCGTCTCCACAACCACTGTAACCTCATACGTTACTTCTGTTTAATTTCTTAGAAGAGATGTTAATATTATACAGGGTGTGGCAAATTAACGCCCTTTTTTCCAAGCTGAGGTGGATAGGATGACGTGGGGCGTTTGAATGGCCATCACGATTACCAGACCTAACAATATCTAACTTTTTTTGTGAACGATCTTGTTTACAGATTCAAACAAAAAATAATTCCTGAATTAAAACAAGCAATTTCTGACTATTTCTCTGATACTAATGCAGAAATATCTAAAATGGTCTGTAAAAGTGTTGTTGATTGGGTTCAGCGTTGTTATTGAACGTGAAGGGCTGCATTTTGAACATGGTAATAATTTGTTCATCATAGAAAAAGACATTTTGTTTTGATATGACAATACGTATTAATTTTCTTAAACTATTGTCATTTATTTTTGTTTAATAAAATGTTAATAAAAAAGGCGTTACTTTTGCCGCACCCTGTATATTACGTCAATAATATCTACGCTATTTTCATCGCTCTTTCTCATTCTCTCTTTCTCTCTCTCGTTCTCTCTTACTCTCTCTCTCTCACATTCTTTCTCATTCATCTCTTTTTCATTCTCTCCCTCTCGTTATCTCTCTCATTCATTTTCTTTCTCTCTCACTCTCACATTCTCTCTTGCTTTCTCATTCTCTCTCTTGCTTTCTCTCTCATTCCCTATTTCATTCTCTTTCATCCTCTCTCATTCTCTATTTCATTGTTTCTCCCTCATTCTCTATCCTTATATCTTTCTTTCTCATTCTCTTTCTCAGTCTCTCTCCCACTTTCTTTCTCGCCTTCTCATTCTCTCCCATCCACTCTCATTTCCTATCTCATTCTCTCCAATTATCTCCCTCTTTCTCATTTTCTCTCTTGTTTCTTCTCTCATACTTTGTCAACCTCTCTCATGCCCTCTCTCGTTCCTTCCCATTCTCTCTCTCATATTCTTTCTCGCTTTCTCATTCTCTCTCAACCTCTCTCAATCCCTGTCTCAATCTCTCGCATGATCTATCTCTTTCTCATTCCCAATTTCATTCTGTCTCATTATCTCCCTCTTTCTCATTCTCTCTCTTGTTATCTCTCTCTCTCTCTCATTCTTTGTCATCATCTCTCATTCCCTCTGTTGTTCTCTCCCATTCTCTGTCTCATTCGCTCTCTTTATCTCTCACATTCTCTCTCGCTTTCTCATTCTCTCTTAACCTCTCTCAATCCCTATCTCAACTTCTTATTATCTCTTTTTCTCATTCCCTATTTCATTCTCTCTCGTTATCCCCCTCTTTCTCATTCTTTCATTTGTTCTCGTTCTCATTCTTTATTATCATCTCTCATTTCCTCTCTCGTTCTCTCCCATTCTCTCTCTCATTCTCTCTCTCGCATTCTCTCGCAATCTCTCGCTCGCTCTGAATTCATGAAATGAAATATTATCATACCTTCGGGTCATTTTCTTTCCCTTTTGCTGTCTTTATCACATATTTGTAACCCCTACACCCCCCGTAGTTCTACATTATTAACAGCCATTTTCCTCGTCTTTTATCTCTTTATCCTAACATTTCAGTTGATGTTACCTAAGAACTTCCTTAAGTCCGTGTCGAATGTCTTAAAATTCAAGTGATTTTGAATGGAAAGCGTCCTTAATACAGGCGACTCCCTTGTTCTGATTCTTTTATCTATCGCCACAAGTTCTTTCGTTTTTCTTATCGTTCCTACTATAAAACTTGGTCACTTCATCTTTGTGTTTGTTAAATGGCCGACAATATTCAAGAACCGTCCCCTTTCTCTCGTTATCACTACTCGCTTAAAAGATGTCATATGCTGACGTGGGGCTCGGCATCTAATTAATTAATATTGCAACTGTGTGAAAATGAATAAATAAGGAAAACTACTAAATTAGCTAGATTACTTTAAAATTTAAAGTTAGCTTGACTTGTAACCTGACTAATCCTTAATTTGCAGGAGTCTACTGTTGAATTATTTTCTACTTAGATTTTAAAAAATGTTTCTTTATTTATTTTAAAATGTGATAATAATCTAGATACAAAAAATAGAACCGAAAACCTTATTAATAACATAAGAAAAAGAAAAACGTGAAATAATATGTTAGGTTGGTGCAAAAATAATATCGTTTTTTGACGTATTTTTAACGTCAAAAAACGATATTATTTTTGCACCAACCTAATATATAAAAATATATCTCTGCATAAAAATATTTCTTTGCCATATAGAGGAGGCACGGTGGAGCAATGGATAGCGGCTGGGACTGAGCAATCGGAGAGCCGAGTTCGAATTCCAGTCGAATCCATTACATTCACTTACGAGGAGTAGTAGGGCAGACAGGTTCTACAGCCTTGGATGGCAACTAGTCTAGAAGGATAACTGTGAATTCAAACCCGGCGTGGAGCCCCTGAGGCGGATGGACGGCACGACGAGAGTTCTCCATATATCCCACCCAGGCTTGGAACTCTATCGTCTCTCGAGACGGACGGATGCCGACGACGACTTTTATATATTATATATATCATATATACTTTATATATTATACTTATATATATTATATATATATTTATATAGCAGTTAGTAATATTTTAATTTAATCTCCCCTTTCAATATTGACATGATTCTTTAAGCTTTTGTAACAAACACTCAAACATACAAAATTTTTTAACAATATTATAGCGTCGTGGTGTAGAATAATGGATAAGAGGCTCGGAAGAAGAAATAGGAGAGCAGAGTTCAAATTCAAGTCGAGTTATGTTCACTTACGCGCAAATACCCTTTGGGAAGTTATGAATCCATCTATTCACCCACCATCTATGGGATGAACAACGGGATAGACTGGTTCCTATAGCTTTCGTTGTCTACTGCAGAAAGAAATGGCAAACTTCTGCGGGAAAATCTTCTTCCTAATCAGCCATGAATCAAAAAGACGATCGCCTAAGCGTAGGACACTTAACTGACTGACTGATTATAGGAGTGAAATCGAATAGCTGGTTGGTTTTGTTTAGCGACATATCAACACCTATATGGGTTATTTAAACCCGAAATCTAAATAATCTGAACACTATTTTATGGCTTCAAATGAATATATTTTGAACGCAAGTGTATACCTTCAACTAAAGATAAAATGTATTGCTATTTATTTTGCTGTAAAAATGGTCATTTTACTATAAATATGTATAGTTGGTACTTTTTATATAATATATTGTTTGTATATTTACTATAAAAATGTATTTTCATACTTTTATAATGTTTTGTTTAGGGTAGACCCTAACAGATGCTACCACCCCAAGACAGGATGGATCTGGGAACAACAGCAATTAAGAGGTTGTCCCAGGCTCTTCCAAACCTCCCGATCAGAGGCCTTGCTGCTTGTTGGTGTTAGTTTATCGTCATACCCAGGATTAGAGATCGAATATTATTAATTTACAAGTTAAACTATAAAGCACTTCATTCTTTAGGTTAAATCCTTTTAACAGTATTGCCCAAACATAAATCTCTCTGCGATGAGTCGCTGTTGCTTATACTTTAACACAAAGAGAAATCAGATGAATATACTTCATGCAAAAAATCTAATCATTATCATCGAGTTGAGAATGGATACATGCCCCTACTCTCTTCTAATTATTAACAAATTGAACTGAAAATTGCTTATTAAAAGCTTTTTAACGACATTGCCCGAACAATAATCTCGCTCGGATCAGCTGTGTTTACTGTTGCTGTAGCAGAAAGAGAAATCACTGATTGTTAGATTGATGCAAATATATTCAGAATTTTAAAGAAAAAAAATCTTTATTTAGATAATTTTACAACGTCTTCACTCAGATATCAAACTGTTTTCCGTTGCATTCTATGACCTCATGACAATTTTCTACTGGCTATCCCATTATAAAACAACGATTGTTGATTCGACCGATCGTTTGAGAAACATTTGAATATTACCAGAATAGTGTTACAAGGAGTAAAACAGGCGATTGCGTGAATATGATTTAGTCTGGCGAATACGCCATAATTCCTATATTGACTGCAGGATTTGTTTTCTTTGTGGTGTTTTCAATAATAAGCATGAATGTAGAAAAAAATATTTCATTGATTTTCTTACTCTTAGAAATAGTTTTTTTTTGCTCCTAAGGAATTACTTATTCAATGCCCCTCTTTTGAACATGAGTTGGAGTTATTTCTTGTTTCCTGTTTAGGCTTGGGTTTCTGGTACCTTTTGTTAAAGTGTTCACATTCAGCTTGTTCGTTTTACATTGATCAGGCAGACCTTACGTGGTTTTCTCTTCTAAAATCAGTAAAATAAAAATAGAATAAAACTATGACATTTTTTTTAATTAGAAAAGCTTTGAATTTCTTTTGTAAATGAGATATACTACGAACCCTATTATTTTCAGAAAATCATTTTTTTCGATGAATAATACATTTTTACAAGAATTGTTGTCATTATCTTTAATTTTAATTAGAATTTTTTTTAACTTTTAAATCTTTTAAAATTCTGTATTAATTTCAGCCGTTTAGATTATATTATTGATAAATGAAAACTGTATCTACAGATCATAAATTGTTAAGCTTAATACCAGTCTTGAAACTCCAGGATTTTAAAAAGAATTTTCAATCTTTTTTTTTATGTATATAAACGTGCGTATTTTTTAAAGCATTGGCTATCATTGGCTGCATTATCAGAAAATAAGAGCGTTGACTGTAAATTTAAATTCAACATTAATAAAATAGATTGCAGAAAATTTATTCCAAGATTTTAAGGATTACTGTGTACTTAAAAATGATAAAAAGGCGCTCACATCATTTCCTTAAATTATGTTTGATAGATAAAGTGTTCATAGAACAAAAATAAATATGTCATCACCTTGTAATCACTCGTCAAAAACGTAAATATGGCTACTGTCGGTTAAAAAGACAGCTACTGTTTGATTTAAAAATCATTTCTGTGTTATTTTAAACTTATAGTAAATAATTAAAAAAACTCGGACAGATTAGGCTTTAAATCAGCGAATATTTCCCAAATAATTTTCAGAAAAGTATATTTTATTTTTGGAATTTTTTAATAAAGCGAATTACATTGCGATGAAGAACGACGAAAAAGGGCGCTAATCACCTATTTTAGAAAAAATAAAAACTCTATTCCAATCAATATAATTTCTGTTTGAAATGCACCAGGATATTCTGCTTACTGGAAAATAGTAAATTTAATCCTTTAGCTTTCAGTGTGCTGTTTCTCATGGAGGCACAAAGGACATGGGTCATCCCAAGTTTTACAAGTTCTAGTCTTGTTTATAATTTTCCATTTTACTTTAGGTGTCCTATTTATTTTCTTTCAGATGCCAAAAATATTTAGATAGAGAAGTCTGATTTCTTTTATTTATATTGTTGAAAGAGCACTTATGCTGCCTCCATCTGGCTTTAAATTCATTCTTCGTGGACCCAATGTATATCATATTAGTATTAGGACTCTCAGTGAATGAGATAGTACATTGGTATACCACAGATTTGATGCAGCATTTATTTTCTAATGGGCAGTCTTCTGGGTTTCTAGAATCACACAATTTTTCACTGTTATTGTCTGATTTAAGTGTAGGGTTTTTATTAATACTATTCAGGCATGGGGGTTTGTTCAGGATTTTATTATTGTGTTTTTTATTATACTTTCTAGATTTTCAGTGCAGCTGTAACTCAATTTTAGGGTGTTCTTATTAAATATATTACTAAGCCTACTATTAGTGGGGAAGTGTTTATCAATTAAAGCTAAGAATTTCTGTCCTAGTTTAATACTAACCATTTGGTTGAACGGAGGGGTATACCAAATACTTTTTCTTTTCCTGTTTTTTTTTCTTCTGGCCAGTGCAATTGTCTCTATAGTTAATGTTTGCATATTTGTAACCACTATTTTTTAGGGCAGCGTTATAGAAGCCATTGTGTTCTTGGAATATTTCTTTGTTACGCTAACAAAGAAATATTTCTTTGTTAGCGTAACAAAGAAATATTTCTTACTTAAATTTCGGCATTAAGTAATCCACAGTTGTTGATACACTGATAAACAAATTCAGCCAAACAATCGTCGGAACATTTTTCGTGGAAAAATGGGATTGTGCAGATGCCTACAATTTTGGAAATAAATAATTGCCTTCAAAGCCGGGTAAACGCTTCTGAATTGTGGATTGGGTCATTTCAATCCAGGTATATCAGCAATACTCCATTTTGTTATAATCTGACTGTTATACGGGTAAAGCATAACAGAAGGAGTCGATTACTTTCTGGAGCGGTACAAAAAGCTGACCATTTTTTATCATCTTTAGGAATGGATCATTTATATGAGTCTCATTTGAGGGCTGGAGAAACCTGGGCTCTTCTAGGAAATATGAACACGATCCGGATGTATCTATTTAAATCAGTATTAAATTGCATGAAGCCGAGACTCTCAAAGTATTAAAAGGTAAAAGTCTATGCGACTTGAAATCAAATCAAATCAGCTAACCCAAGCTTGCAGTTTGCTCCTAGTCAAGGTAAGTAAGTGAATAATTTGATTTGTGATGGATTTCGCTGTTCCAAAGAAAACACAAAGTGAAAGTGAAAGTGAAAGTGAAAAGAGAGCATAAAACAACTTCTGTCAGTAACTCACTACCTTGAGTGGGTCTTGTCCTGTGTTTCGTGAACAATAATGTAAAGAAAAAAGGTGTAAAATTATCCGAGCCTCACCAGTGACCCAAAGATTTGATGGAAACTGAAAATGACAAATGTCTTCATCATTAATCGCTTACTCCGCTTGTTGCAGTCTGCCCATCAGCATAAGATATTCTTCTGCACAAGGTTCGATCACCAAAAGAAGAGTTCGAAGAGAAAATGTCAAATCCATTCCATAAGTAGACATTATCAACCCAGCATTTTGGCTGTTGACCTTTCCTTTAATAACCGGTTAATTTTCCTTCTAGGCATAATTTAATCACGCCACCAGTTGATCTTTTGATATGACTATGTAGTTTAAGTACTGTTGACTTGATAACTGATGTGATTGGCTTAAGATTAATGTTAAGTAGATCATTGATAGAGATATGAGGCATTTGTTAGTCATAAGTCACATTATGTGGTTCTGGAATGTTTCAGAGTTTTAATGACAATGGAAACCAGTATTAATGGCAAAGTGGGACCGTACGATATAGCTTTGACGGAAAAATGAATCATTTGGAAATTCAAGGAAAAATCGAAACTATCCAAATCATAGCATTTGTTAAATTAAGCTACATTAGTGAGACGGATTCTGGTATTAAGGAGACATAATGTTACTTACTCTCTAAGGGAATCCATTTTACACTACAGGCGTGAAAAAATTAAAGGCTAAAGAAGAAGAAGAAGGAGAAGGAGAAGGAGAAGAAGGAGGAGGAGAGCAGACGAAGAAGAAGCGGGAGCAGACAAACAAGAAGAAGAAGACGACGGGGAGTAGACGAAGAAGCGGGAACAGACAAAGAAGATGAAGCGAGAGCAGAGAAAGAAGAAGAAGAAGAAGAAGAAGAAGAAGAAGCTGAGCAAAGAAGAAGAAGCGGGAACAGACAAAGAAGAAGAAGCCAGAGCAGAGAAAGAAGAAGAAGAAGATGAAGAAGAAGAAGAAAAAGAAGCGGGAGCAGACAAAGAAGGAGAAGCGCGAGGAGATAAAGAAGAAGAAGAAGAAGAAGAAGAAGAAGAAGAAGAAGAAGCAGAGGAAAAAAGAAGAAGCGGGAGCAGACAAAGAAGAAGCGCGAGGAGATAAAGAAGAAGAAGATGAAGAAGAAGAAGTAAAAGAAGAAGAGGCGGAGCAAAGAAGAAGAAGCGGGAACAGACAAAAAAGAAGATGCGCGAAGAAGATGAAGAAGAAGAAGCGGGAGCAGACAAAGTAGAATAAGAAGAAGCGGGAGCAGCAAAGAAGAAAAACAAACAGGAGAAGACGAAGAAGAAGCGGCAGAAGGCTAAGAAGAAGAAGGCAAAGAAGAAGAAGCGGGAGCATACGAAGAAGAAGAAGAAGAAGAAGCGGGAGCAGACAAAGAAGAAGAAGAAGAAGCGGGAGCAGACAAAGAAGAAGAAGAAGAAGCGGGAGCAGACAAAGAAGAAGAAGAAGAAGAAGAAGAAGCGGGAGCAGACGAAAAAGAAGCGGGAGCAGACGAATAAGACGCGGGAGCAGACGAAAAAGAATCGGAGCATACAAAGAAGAAAAAGAAGAAGAACCGGAAGCAGACAAAGAAAAAGAAGAAGAAAAACAACAACAACAACAAATATTGCAAAAGTATGGCTTTAACACTAGATAAAATTACATACACTTTACAATTTGTTTCGCATTTTATTACAATTACATTTGTTCAACACAGTTTAATGTCGTAAATGTTCTAAATATCCTCCTTCACCCTTGCAACATTCCTCACAAAACGCGACACAAATTCCGATCTGCTCTTTGTCAATAGATGCTTCCAAGAAGAACTCTTCTAATTCGTCTAAATCGCCCCCACCAAAAAAAGAAAAAGAAATCCATTGGTGTTATGTCGGGTGAACGTGGTGGCTATTCAAAGCTGCCATGTTGCCTAAACCAACATCATGGGAAGATTTGGACAATGTAATCCCTTACTACCAAAGTATAATGAAGAAATGCCCCATCTTGTTGAGAAGAAAAAAAACAGTTCGGTGAATTTAGCTTTGTTTCTGAATTGTGGCATGTAAAAAAGAAGTCACGTCAGTATATAAATAATTAAACAAATGTATACGTACTTTTGGTCCAGACTGTATTTTAAATGTTATGACAAAATCTTACAATTGAAAAAAAATGTTGCAACTGAAAGTTTCTGTCATACCTGTAATAATTGGACACCTGGGCGCAATCTAATAAGGTCCAGAGAACATTACTATCGTCCCCAGCAGACACTGTTTTTAAAATATTAAAATAATTGAGCTGCGTGGATCCGCTCATCAACTTAAGACAGTATTTTCAATCCAAAATAAACGTAAACATTGCACGTGTTTAGCAATGTTTTAACATTGGAATGAGGATTGATGTCTTTCAAAAGCTAAGCGAAGTCTTAAGAAACATTGCGTTAGAAACAAGTAAAAATTGGTGGAAATGTTTTGTTTTTCTTTAATATCGCTCTTCATATATGGCGTTGGATGCTGGACAGTCTGCTGACAGATGAAGAATATACGTGAACCAACAGAAATTTGATTCGAAAGAAGGCCACGGACCTTGAAATCGAGATATCAAAAATGTGGCAAATAGGGACATCGACAATTCCAAATGTAGTTGGAGCCCTCGGCTTGATTGAAAAAAGTTCCAGTAGACTCATTAAAAGATCTCTGGTAATAGAAGCCGTAAAGAAATAAAAGAAGTGTACCCAGAAGTACAGATCTAACATCGCACTGAGGTTTATCTATGTAAAATGTGTGTGATCTTTGTTCTTGTTTTTATTTTATTTTTTTTAAATGCCCTGATGAAAATGTCATGACAATTAGGCCGGAAAGAAAGGAATATACGCCATAAATCAAAGGAAATAAAATAATAATAATAATAATAATAATAATAATAATAATAAATTGTTATTAAAGACCACAAACAAAAACGGTGCATCTTTATTGATGTGGCAATCCCTGCTGACTGCAATGTATCTTTGAAGATATTCAAAAAGCTGTCAAAATACAAGGACCTTGAAATAGAAATCTCGAAAATGTGGCATATGGGAACATCAACAATCCCTGTTGTAGTTGGAGCCCTAGGACTGGTTGGAAAAGATTGCAGTAGACTAATTGCAGGGATTCCTGGAAGCCCATGCCTCAAGGAGATACAAAAAATTGTTCTGACAAGCACAGCCCACACTTTAAGAAGGGCTTTATCTATGTAATTTTTATTTTATTTTATTTATTTATTTATTTATTTTTTTTTGTCAGTGAAAAGTGTCATGATGCCATTTCTAACCTTAGGTCTCTGAGTGGGACCCAGAAAGAAATGTGTAAACGCCAGAAAAGCAAAGATAATAATAATAATAATAATAATAATAATAATAATAATAATAATAATAAAAAACAAGTTCAAAATGCAACTGACCAGATACAGAAACAATGGCAAGAGGAAACGCTTCATGGCCAATAATCCGCCCGTACCTAAATCCTGATGTAAACAAACACCAACGCATCAGGGGTTACATAGTGCAGGATTAAAACCTGAAAGCGAAGGTTTTATCCTTAATGCACAGGACCAATGCTTGTTAAGTAGACATTATCAAGCACTCAATTAATCATCTTGTATCAGGTTGCACGGTATTGGCACCCAGTGAATATAAAACCAGGCATGACAGAGTGGGCCAATATCTACACTGAAATATCTGCAACTTCTACGGGAAGGAAACTGAAAGAAACTGTTATGAACGTCACCCAGACTCGGTTACGGAAACAGGACATGGTACAATTTTATGGGACTACACAATACACAGAGACTGAACAAACAACGCTAAATGCGCAGAAATTTTCATTAGAGACTGCAAACAAAACAGTGCCTGCTTATTGATATGTATCTTTGAAGATCTTCAAAAAGTTATCAAAATACAAGGAACGTTGAAATCGAAATCTCAAGAATGTGGCACATTGGAACTTTCCCTGTTCTAGTTGGAGCTCTTGGATTGGTGGGAAAAGATTCAAGTAGACTCATTGAAGGGATTCCTGGAAGCCCATGCCTTAAAGAAATACAAAAAATTCTTCTCACAAGTTCAGCCCACACCTTATGTAAAATATGTTTGTTTTTTTTCATTGTTAAGTGAAAAGTATCATGGTCCGATTGCTTGTACCACGGTGATAGTCCAAGGTAGAAACAATAAAGAAGAACACGAACACAGGTATGGAATAACACAGATATATTTCAACAGGAATATATACAGAGAAGTAGAAGTGTTAGTATGAACAATCAGGTTTAGTGGAGAGAACAATGTAGTCTCGACCAGTATCACTATTCCAATGTATTGCAGTAATTGTCTGAACGCGACTCTGTTTTCGGACTGCCTCTGACTCGACTCTTGACTCGACTTGAACTACTGACTATATTTAGTCTCCCCCCCACGTGGGCATCATGTGGGACAAGGCCGGTTTAACGTGGGCTCTCCGAGCCAGTGGGCTCGGCCAAAAATATGCCCATTGAACCCGTATAAACGGGTTCACGGTCGGTTTACCTCCCCGAAAGAGACTTTCTAGAAATAGAAAAATGTAGAAATTGAAAACATGAATAATACCAGTCATAGTAGGTGCGCTTGGAAAGATAAAAAAGGAACATAACAACACATTGAAAAAATCACTGTAAGCCTCAGCTTAAGGGAAATGTAAAAAGTTGTCTTGATAAGTCCAGCCCACGCACTAAGAAGAACTTTGTCTATGTAACGCTATGTGATTTAGAAAAATAATCATGAAATGTAGTCATAACAACACACAACTACGTACTTTAGGTTTTCCCGCAGACTTGGTAGGTAGTGGGACCATAGAAGAAATCGAAATAATAATAATAATAATATATGACACATGGGAACATCAACTAAACCTGTTGTCGTTGTTGGAGCCCTAGGATTGGTTGGAAAAGATTCTACTAGACTAATTGAAACGATTCCTAGAAGTCCATGCCTTAAAGAAATACAAAAAAAAGTTTCTCACGAGTACAGCCCACACCTTACGAATGGCTTTATCTATGTAAAATATTGTTTTTTTATCAGGTGAAAAT
>OZ010584.1:80733903-80783903 GCA_963932145.1 Acanthosepion lycidas | reverse complement strand
TGGTTTTGGCTACTATAACCAAGGAGAATATGGTAGCAGTAATCGACTGGTACGCTTTGTAGTCGCAGGTAAGAAGTGTAGATCAATGGCGGAGTCCAATGGGCATCGTTATAGACTTAGCTCTCAGATTAAGGCTCTCGACTCTCCTTCACGTCCGTAGTTATTTATGACGGACGCTAGCCAATCATATTCCAGTGAAGGGGAACACAGATGTACGCATATTCTATTATATCAATAACAAAACCCAAAGAACGTGCAAGATATTTATTTACTGATCACCGGAATAACAGGACAATCCTGATAAAATAATTTTTACGTTGCATTCCTCAATTCCACGTCGGGTGATGGTGATTTTATAAGCGTAGCTTAGATGTAGCACAAAATCGAAAGTATAGAGCATCGTCTGACGTTCGAACTCACTATTCAATCGCAACTGATTTAGCGAAAATATCTCGCTAACCATTACACTACGTAAAGTTCCCATTCCATGCCAGTTTAAGATTGTAGTTCAGGACAGTTAAATAGTGATTATAACTTTTATTGTGTCAACATTTATCAAATAAATTTATTTTATCGTAAATTTAATTATTCATTCATCAATCAGTGTTGTAAATTGTACATTTTTCTCTATGCGACATAACGTTTGCATGCATTATTTTCAGTGTCATAGTGGGCTTAGATTTGCATCTCTTCTTGTAATGGCTCCAGATGAAGTCAGTAACATGCACTACACTCCTGGGTGAACATATATAGTACAAATGAAAGTACATTGTCGAACATTCAAAACTTCATACAATTTACATTGTTCGGACTGATGTCCTCATGTTTGTTTTCATATACACGATGTTTCGGCGTTTGGAAGAAAAAGATTAGCAACAGAACGACAAATACGGTGACGACAAAGCCTATTTCAAGAACAAGATGAAGCAAAATGATCACTTAATAAACCAGTGTGTCTGAGTACCTCACATGAAATGCTTGAACAAATAAGACTGCAAGCTAAGAACCATAGGAGTAAAGGAACTTAAACGATTCATTTAGGTCAGGAAGTATTTTCTTATATAAATGCCGATGCATATTTTATTTGTATAAATAAAGATAAATATTTTTATTGTCATAAAACAACTAGGGGAAGCAAACGATTATTGTCATCGCTGTCTTTGTCGTTCTGTTGTTGTTATTTTTCCGGGAGATATTTTCATTCCAGTGTTATATAAAACGAAACAATTTTAACATGAAACGATATTGAGGCAAAAGCGATTTATATAATACAAGAAGTAATCAGTGAATCATAGATAGAACTGGACGTTTAAAAATTACGAAGGGAACGGATTAATTAACCGGTTTATTGGCATCCATTTTAATTGTAAATTCTTTATCTTCGCTTTATTGAATTTCAATAAATTTTTTCAAGACATTTTTTTCATTACATCTCGTTATTAAACTTTCATTTTTGACGGCTCGGTCATACTAGTATAATCTAAAATACAATATGAATTTCTATGGCTTCTTCTTAAAAATCAGATATTTCTATTCCTATCATAACTAAAATCATTGCTCAGCGCTAACAGACTAAACTACGTCATGTTACTATGGAATATGTCATTAACGTGTAGGGTAATTAACTCTGCTAATACATTGCTTTTTATTTCTTTCGATTTTTGGTATAGTACTTTAAATATTTTTTTATTAATGATCTAAAAAGCAGAATTCCTTCGTACACGAAATAGCTGATTTAAGTCTATTTGTTGTACGTGATTAAGACGGGGATAATTTCAGAGATCAGAATGGAATTCCATGCCAATATGAAACATTCGTTCTAACAGGTGTTGAACTGCATTGACCCCAATATGTAATGGGCTTACTCTAAGAAGTAGGAAACCAGCTTTGCACTCGGTGTCACAACAGAACATCAAATGAATCAGGTGCATAAAAGAGTTGGACTAATGGTCATTTTATAGCTACGAATTGCAGAATCGGGCCTCAAATGTTCTCAGTAGATGTCCAGGGTATATAAACAGGTGGTCGATCTGACTGAATTTAGGATGCGCACACTCGTTATAACCCGATGAGAGGAAGTTATATGTGCCCCGCTTGAGAGGAAAAAGCGAGAAAATCCACAACCAAATAAAGTTCATACCTTCAGACCGACGTTAATTTCCAACAGTTCCGAAATTAATGAACATCAAATATTATATCTTATATTCTTTTGGGGCGTTACTAAGATAACGTTATATGTTGAGGGGTCCACCCCTTTTTACACAAATGGACTCACCCAGTATATACATATACTACGGCTACGTGAAGAGCCGAGAGAGAGCAAGACCGAAGAGTCGAGTCCAGAGTGACAGAGTAAAAGCTTGTAGATAACCGGAAGAGTGGGGGTGAGGTAACAGCGTTGTAGGAGTCAGAGTGAGCGAGCACGTAGACTCAGTAAGAAGTTATACAGCGATACTTCAATGCCAAAGACTGTATATATATTTTGCTACTAACCCGTATTCCTGAAACTACTAACCTGCTTTACCAGTTTGTATTATTACGTTAATACATTATTTTCATAAATTCATTCCTGGCGTTTGTTATTTATTGGTACCGGATTTCAACCCGGAATCCACAACATTATATTAAAATCCTTGATCAATCATGCTGAAAACAGATTTCAATTGAAACGTTGCTTAAATAAAAAGAATCTTTTGATGATACAGTTAAACTAGTTGATTACTCAATATCAAATTGGGGATAATAGTAATTTCATTTTCTCGATTTAATATTTCTGTAACTTTTTGAGACTTCTTGGTGTGGATATTTAAATTAAAATGTTATGCACCACAAGCAAATTCTTTCGATAACAGATGAGGATCTGTATCGTTCCCAGCTCTGGCATTCATATAAACGGATATATTTTGCACAGGAGATGGACGCCAGCAAGAAAATCTCATTACCTCGGGAGATGCACTGAACATTAACTATTATGATTACTCAACGATTCCATCGTCCACTGGAAACTTTCAATGTCAAATATACTCGCTTTTAATTTGATTTCATTTTGAAATATTACTTATTATTCCTCTACTCTACCTCAGATTCAATCGGTGATTAAGATTTCAAATAAGACAAGGATTTGATTTGATTTTTTGTATCTAATTCGTAACTGTCACTGCAGCCAATCAATACATCCGCCTCATCTGACGTCTGAGAAAAAGTCAACGCTCACGATTTTGATTGGTCAGCAATTAGCGACCGGCTACCACTCTAGCTCATGTTCCAACGTCTTCACGAATGGTTCATTGCAAGTTGGTTTTCGGCTTCCGTTTCCTATTAGGAATCAAGCTCAACAGTTTAAAAGTAAGTGGGTGGCTTGCCGCATGGTGAAGCTTTTTTCATCTACTATTTGTAGACTTCCTTCGTAATAGGACGGTGATTAGATTGTTGCCTAACGTAGCCCTTGCTTATGAAATCGTTCCACTTAAGGTTTTGCGTTCGACATTAGTAACAGGTCGCATTTATTAGAGTGAAACCGATTTTAAAGCAATCTTCTATTATTGCATACATTGATTTTGTTTACATTTATTTTGCGGACTTGTCCTTCGAAATTCAATCGATATTTTATGCATTTTGTCTTTTCTTCTTTTTTTTCACTAATGGGATTGAAATATAATCGAATATTTGCAGATTCTCTAAAGACAACATTTTCGCGAGAAGGGATTGAAAATTGGAACAACGTGCAATATTTATAGGAAACCAACATAAAAATACCCCCAAATAGATGCATAACTTACGGAAAATACACATTTTTCCATTAAATTGAAATGTGAAAAGCCCATATATATCTGACATAGAATCTAATACAAACCCACTCAGTTCTTAGGTCTCATACGCGTATATAACTGAATAATCTTTTTAAATATATAATCTTGTATGGTGTTAAAAGTGACAACGACATCGGAAGGTGCGTTGGAATAGCAAAATATACCTTCAAAAAATCAAAAAGAGATTTAACAAGAAGGAAAATTTCGTATATAATTGTACAAGAAACTAGCAGCATAACCCGTCTTCGATCGGGTTTTTCATTACTGGAAATTTTTGCCGTTCGATTGGAGCAGTTTAAGTTTAAAGTCAAACCACCGGGAAATCAATATTAGAAACAACAGTTGGGTGCAACTGAGGTACATCCATTTGAATGCGTGGTGGCTCTGAAAATGGACGTTTTTGCGTTCTCAATCTTGTTACAACCTCACGGACAGCAGCAGTTAAAAAGGCGTTTCTCCTCAGCCGTTGAGTCCTTTGCTCATCATTTTCAGCCTCGCGCGCAGAAGCGTTCGAATGAAAACTGTGGAAACGCTTAAACAACATCCGCTCACTCGCACACAGACACAGACACATACATTTTGAGAATTATAGATATAGATAATATTACTGTAATAATTGAAACTATTTATTTTTTATTAAAGTTTTTTTTTATGTAAGATATATATTCAAGAACAGATAGTAAAAAGTTGCTGAGAGCTATAATGAACAGGAAGTAGTGGAGAACCATTATCGACAACAATTTGAACAAAACCGGCACTGAAGAATTATCTATCTAAAATAGAGGATATTAGTCTAGATGTTTCATGTAAGTAGGGAGGTTTCTATGGTCATATTCTTTACTGGAGTCCTTATTTGGGAAATTTGAAATACAGAGAACCAGTGTTAATAGATTCACATATCTGTATATCCTTTTCCATATCATATGTACAAAACTATATCATTGCTTCTTACAGAAACCATGATAATTGATTAAAGATCATATTCCTTGCATCGTTGAAGTAACTCAGCATTAAAAGAATATCAGGAATTCCAAAGTATTGATTTTAGCCCTACACAGACTGCGCAAAAAGTAACCTATGGACTTAAAAGTATTACAATTGCCACATTTTTCTTGCATTCAAAAATAGTTTCTTCGTTTTTTGTTTGTTTTTTGTTTGTTTTTTGTTTGTTTGTTTTTTTTTGTTTTTTTAATATTTTTTTTTTTTACAGTATCGTTCACTCTGTAAAAGGACTGAGGGTCACTCGAAGTATAGGGTTACGTTAGGAGACAGTTTTTAGTGATAAGAGATGAAGGTAACGAATAACCCTAGAGTTTAACGTGTTTGGATTGTAGTGATCGGGGTAAAATCCTCTTAAATTCACAGAGTTCGCGAGAAGAGGCTGTTTGAGACGAACTTCCTTCTCACCGATGGAATACGGATGGAATGTCGGTAGTTTGCTAAAATGTAAATGGTCATTGCCGTGAAGGTTAGGGGCACGGTAGAACCAAAAAATATTCAGTATTCTAGATAGGGACAATTTTTATACAAAATGAAAATTCGAACATAAGCATTAATTATACGGCATAAATATCCTCCATTTTCAGACGAGCTATTTTTCAATAGGATTCTCTTAACAGCAGTTAATAAGTCCGGCTGCACTCCACGAATTTCTGCGCAGATATTACCATTGAATTGTTGAATTGTTTGAGGTTTGTTTATGTACACACACTCTTTAAGGTGTTCCCCATAAAATAAACCTGTTCTTTCAAATTCAGAATAAAACGAATAATAATTAACACGCAAACTTTGCACGAACTTTGAAAAGAGCATGACTGCTAATCCTAAACTCAACCCTAACCGTAACCCCTAAAGACTAACCCTAACCGTTAGGGTTAGGGTTTAGTGTTTAGGGCTAACCATTAGCGTAACCCTAACCCCTAACCGGGTTCTGGTAGGGGTTAGGATTAGCCTGACCCTAATCCCAAACTCTAACGGTTAGAGTTAGGTTTTAGGGGTAGGGGTTAGGGTTAGGTTTGGGGTGAGGGGTTAGGGTTAGGTTTGGGGTGAGGGGTTAGGGTTAGGTTTGGGGTGAGGGGTTAGGGTTAGGTTTGGGTTAGGGTTAGTAATCATACTTTTTTCAAAGTTCGGGCAAAGATTGCGCATTAATTATTGTTTTATTTTTTATTTAAAAGAAAAGCTTTATTTTATTATTTAATTTGCTTTTTAATTTAAAAAGGTAGCCTTATTTACCACTTGTCATTGCTTTCCGACAGTGCGTCGTAATTTACACAAGTAACAGCAGTAAAAAAAAGGACGTTAATAACGCTACTGCGAACAAGTGTTCCGCAGTGTATATAGTTGAACAAGGCGCGTAATGGCAGACATAGGAATGCGACTGAGACCGAATTTTTATTGTCGATAACTACAAAACGTTAGATTTTATCAAAATGGAGCCGTTATTTTCTTGTTCAGCATGTACATTTACACGGAAATATGACGATTTGGGAAAATTTTTAATATATTTTCTAGGCGGGGCTTAAAAAAACAAACTTACCAATTTTCCTATATCAATCTATGTTCAGAAAAAAAAGAAATAGTGGTTATGAAGATATATTATGACATTTTTAAATACTGTTTTAGCATACCTACAGACGATAATGGGGATGTCAGAATTCACATAAATACAGTAGTATATACTGTATGTTGGTCTCCAGTCGGAGACTCGTCTCCACAAGTGCTGGTCAAACTCTCTGCCTCCGGGAAGAGAGGATCCCCAGAAGATGCTATGTCGAAGGGTAGAGTCTCGTCTCGGGACACAGCTAACCGACCACGTTTTATACGGAGTCTACGGGAATTTTGGGCCAAGCCTACGGGCTCGATAACCTCATAATAAAAGCGGCTTTGTGACACATCTGACCATATGGGTCGGTTGGTAGGTATCCTGCAGTTGGAGATCCATTGTTGAATTCATTTGACTCACGTCTAGCATTTGACTACTTCTTCCACGTGTTGTTCTTGCCCTAAGTATTATCGTTCATTCCCAACCTTCGTTTGATTATTCTATTCGGGAAGCTTCCCTAAGTTACAACAAATACCTAGGTGACTTTTGTGACATCCTGTATAGTGTTTGCCATTACAAACCCAACTCACCTTGAGCCGCGCGTCTTGTCTACTTAGCTGAGGGTAATAATAACGAAGTTATGATTTAATTATATTTATTCAGTAAAGTATTTAAAAAGCAGCACCATTGTTCGCAAAATCCATTTAACAAAAATACATTTAAAAAACTTCGTGTTATACTTCAGATTTTGCCGACTTAAAAGCATTTAAATCTTACATTTGCCTGCTGAAGATAGCGTTTACTACTGAAAAGTAATTATAAACACTAATGGAAAACTGTTTAATACAACGAAAATATATCGAAATAAAACAAATTTCTCATTTTTATTGTTGATGTTTTAAGCCTGCTTAGATTTATGCTTTTATTCGATGTTATTCAATGTTTAGTCATGAAATAGTCCAGCGTCTTTATTGCTTGTCACCAGTTACTGATTTTGAGCGAAAATTACCTCTAAAATTATGAAACTGTAATTACAGTAGTTATGTGTAAAAGTGCGACATTTGTTGCAATAGCAGCAACGAAAACGATTCGTCAAAATAAAGCGAAACAATTTGAATTCTCGTTAATTTTCATTCCTCGAGCTAGTATTCAAGGTGGCGTCGTAAAATCGGCTGTAATCGTTAAAACAAACTTAACAAGAAAATAATGACGTTCAAAACCTTTTTCTAGAATTATCTCATGGGTTTTCACTTAATTGTTTTTGCCAGTTTAGTTTCAAAGAACAAAGGCATTTAAAGAACTAATTTTGATATAATTCCAGTTTGTTATGGAAAATTTCTCACAGGACCTATACAAACAAAAATCTTGAGAGCTATCCTCCTGGCGTGAGTTTAAACTAACGCTTTACTTTTTCTATGCACTCTAACCATTTTGCTTAAAGCTCGATTTGTTTTGCTTATTTTCATCAGTTCAGAGGAAAATTCTCCAACGTACATCTGTGAAATTTTCGCTTTCTAAAATTACAGATTATACATACACACACACACACACACACACACACACACACACACACACACACACACACACATATATATATATATATATATATAGATAGATAGATAGATAGATAGATAGATAGATAGATAGATAGATAGATAGATAGATAGATGTAAAAGGAAAATTAATGAAAAAGGGGAAAAAAATTCGGGTAATGCCTTTCGTCCTTTAGGATTTCATCGGATTAAATTGAGAAAGACGTAATCAAAAACAAAAATAACGTAAATCAGCGAGAAACCTTGGCAGAAATATTTAAATGCTTCTTAAAATAATTTCAATGAAAACGCATAGGGAAAGCAACAGAAATTTGATTTGATTCGTTTGTTTAACGGCATATAGATGAAAATTGCAATTCCAATGCAAATGCCGTCACATTTTTTCCCTTTGTAGATCGGTGTGCAATTCGCACGTCATCGAAATTGACACAACAATTGTAAAAAGAAAAATGCAGTCTGTACTTGTTGATTCGCTGTACCTTAGGACTTTCTGGAAAAAATTGTATCTTCTTCGAATGGTGACTGTCTTCTACGATTTTTATTCCCTCTTGAGTCCGGCTAATTCTTTCGGGGGCTTTAGACAGGACAACATCGTAACTTGACTTACCAATATGGAACAAATTGCATAGGTCAATATGGCTATTTGTATCCTTAAATTTCGTGAAGGGCACGAATACGAGAAAGAAGGATGTGTCCACTGGAGACTTGCTGATCGTGAAAGTAACAGAGTTGGATTCATTAGGAAATTGTTTATGTAATTGCCGAATTAGAACGTCCACACGTTTACAGCCACGAGACTGTTTCACAACATAACTTCAAATTGATCCTAAAAGTAGCGGCTTGTTTGATGATGAAATTGTTGAGTTGTTTTTTTGTTGTTGTTTTTTTATACCTTAGCTCATATTACAATTTCTATCATTGTTTTTCTTTAGGTCTTTGTATTACTGCCTTGCATATTGTATTCATTTCTATGCTTGACCGGCTTAGGAGATTTTTGTATCCGAGCATACGAACTGATTCTTTAAGTTTTCGGATTTTCCACTGAGGATCTCCATTTTCTATCTCCATATGAGGTCAGCCATGCCTGATTTTTTAATTTCCTCTTGATGCCTGATGTAGTTTATCGTCATGCGCAGAACTAAGGGAAATTCGAAAGCCCATAGAAATATTGAAATTAGAGTTTCAGAAATTGAGCAATCAATTAAGAAATCAAAAAATAAATCATTGGCAATAAATGGTTTCTGGATTATGGATGGAATTTCTAATCTCATATATAGCAATTATTGCTGGACAATTTCTTTAAAAAGGAAGAGAAAACTGAAGAGAGGTGGTTCTACCGACAAGTGTCGAGAATATTATGGAAGGTGCATTTGAAAAATGAAAAAGTTTTAATAATGTTTATTCACTTTCTCCTCCTCCACAATGTTCTCCTCCCAAGCCAATAAAACCTCTATCAGGCTCCATTCATGTCAGCTCTTGTGCACAAAGGAAATATCAGAATGATTGCCATCCAAGCGCTTGTCAGTCAATATAGTTATCATTATTAATGTTGTTATTATTTTTATCAATTCGGTAAAATGAAACATAGATTTGACATATTTAGTTAAATTTTGTAATCTTTGTATATCGTCTTCATAAGATTCGCACTGGAATCGATATTCATATACCGCCATTTTGGATATTTCTTCACGTTACTACAGACACATACAGCAGAGAGAAAACGAAGAATGTTTGCCTATTTGTAAACCCGAGTAGAGACGGAGAAAACCCGGCACAGAATGCACAAACGAAGAGACAGTGAAAAATAAAGCAACCTTGTTCGATCTCAACGTCTCTCCTTATTCTCGTCGTGCCTGCCAAATGTCCTCAAAGCTAAATCGCATTAGCTCTTCTTTGGGGTTTTGACGTAAAGTCGTTGTCAGTAATACTTTCGCAAAATACTCATCTGCATTGTTTATTCTATAGTTTTTGGTCTTCTTTCTATTTTATTAATCTGGTTGCATTACGACTACAGGCAGATCTCGCAAGAAGAATTGTATTAAAACAAAAACAAAGAAACAAAAAAACGTTAACAAATATTTCTCAAAAATATATCGCACGGTTTTTGTTCTTGTCAACACTTGTTAAGCTAATATAAACCTTCCTCAGTTAAATTGAAAACTTCTTCTCATCGATTTATATATATATATGTGTGTGTGTGTGTGTAATTTATTCGAAAATTATCATATAAATATGTTTTAAAATCACTACAAAAATAGCAATTTTCTCTCAACACTCATAGTTTCCTATCAAGTGATGGTGTTGAATGTGGAATAAAGAGTTTTAAAAGATTCAAATCGATCAAATACCCCTTGACAGGGGAAATGCAGTTAAATAAGCTGCAATGACTAATCAAAATACAAGTATTTGAGAATTCAAAAAACTTGACCACGAACCTTGGTTATAATTATTAATGGTTTAATGTTAGGGTTAGACTAAAATAGAAATCATTCTAATTAATAATAAATTTTACTAGAAAATTCAAAATTGAAATTACCAATTTTAAATTATAAATTTAATTTGTATTAAGTTTAAAAAATTATAAAATTATTAAAAGAAGAAACTGAGGAAAAAATACATGTTTTGTTATTTATTTTGTTTTTATTGAAAGGCCAAAATTTCAGTTAGAATTTTCAGTTAAAATCTAGTGTTGCTCTGTGGTTTATAACAACTTAGATACATTTGAAGTGATGATATATACACACTGTTTATGAAATGGACAAAGTCCGACAATTATTTTAAGACTTTTTTATGTTTATACATTTATGTATAAACATAAAAATGTCTTAAAATAATTGTCGGACTTTGTCCATTTCATAATGTGTGACTTCATTTGTTTACATTTGGATACGTCATGAGCAGATATGAATGTACATGAGTGAATCATGGAAGATTGTAGTTTAAAGACAGTAAAATCGACCTTGCTAACCGAACGCTCCTCTGTGGTCCAATCGGTTAAAGGCACGACAGGCTATATGACGGTTCCGTATAGGATACAGGTTCGTATTCCTGACAGAGGACGAATGTTTTCTATGAACATTTCTCGGACATTCGGCTCGAATGTCCGAGAAATGCCCTGTCAAATGTTGTTTATTATAAACAGAGTATTTACTTAAATATTTTATGTATAAACATAAAAATGTCTTTTTTTTTTTTTTTTTTTTTATTATATATATATATATATATATATATATATATATATATATATATATATATATATATATACTCTTTCGGCTTAATCCGAAAACTTTCGAACGGTATTTTACATTTTTTGTCGGTGTATGATAAATTACTAATTACAGATGGCAATCTCACTGAAAAGACTGCAATCTTAGATGACATTGGAAAGGTATTTTGTAAGTACAATTTGTTAGAATAAAATCTCTTTTTGTTAGATTATTCTTAAAAGTAGATATCCGTACATGGATTTAATATTTACCACTTATTGCCATCTATTGATAGACTGGTATTGGAGATTAGCGTCTGCGATGCGCTTGGCCAACATTCAAAACTCATTAGAATGGTTGTTTCATTAGTAACTGGAAACGTACGGTTAAATTCACACGCACACACAAAAAAAAAAAAAAACGAGTTTTCATGTCATTCTTCTTCTTTCAATATCTGCAAGTCGAGGCAGGATAACGAAGTGTAGGAGAATGAATCAAGAAGACTTGCATTTTTTGAAATATTGCTGACAACGGCTTTGCGTCACACGCCACACAGAAACGCTAATACGATTTAGCTTTCAGGACGACAGGAAGACGCTGAGAGAATTAAGACATGACTGTGAATGAGACCAGGTGAAGGGGATCTGCCATATTTGTCAGCGTAGAACTTTCTAAATGCAGATAATCGTACCCTGTCAAATGTATACGGGTACAGAATGAAATAGCGTAGATTCTCATAAATATGCGACAAATTCAGTATATTCAATTAGTTTGTTCGATTTATTAAAAATAAAAAGGTAATTTCTTTTTTCCAGACATTTGGCCATCTTGACACCATTTGTCGTAAGAATCACTGAAAAACCCTTCAGTTAAAAAGAGGTTAAAATTGTTTTGTGTCAGCACCACTGTCTTTCCAAATGAGCAATGGTGAAAGAAAAAAATCTTTCAGACCTTCAGTAATGTTATTAACATTCATACTCTGGCTTCCATCTTCAAAGTCCATTCAAGAACCATTAAAAGAACCGTGAATAAGTTTTAAAATGGGGAAGAGTAGAGGTCACAACAGCAAGAGGGATCATTATTTCAACTTAGAACGAAATATATTCATAGTGTTCAAAGTAAAGTTCAATAGTGTTATAAAAACATCAGAGAATTCCAGTAAGATATCATTAATCATTTATAAAATACAATGGTTCAAAGCTTAATCTAACAACTGGACACGATTTCGACGATTTTGCTGTTACACCCAGTATATACTATTTTGTTTTTATTATTTTCTGTTATTTTTAACACCTTTATAATTGCATCCTCCCAATCTCCTTCTTTTATTAGTCTTTCTTCTGCAACTTTTATCTCCCGAGATAAAAGGATGTCTAATGCAAAATGGAGACAACTTCATGTTTGAATTGCAAAATTAATTCCTGTTTAAAACATGAGTGAGAACAATAATGCGTAATGCGGGAAGAACTGTAATAAAAGATATATATATATAACGTATGGTGCAACGGTATATTCAAGTTTCGTTAGAAACAAAGAAAAGAGTGTCAGATTGCTATGGGATATCCATCCTCTTATTAGGCAGTGAATATTGGACAAATTCCCCCACGGATGAAAATCTAGAGGGGTCGTATATGTAGTTCTACAGAAGGAGACTGAAAATTCGTGGACGGAGCGAATGAGCAACAAAGTAATCTTAAAGATAACAACATATATATATATATGTGTGTGTGTGTGTGTGTGTGTGTGTGCCTGTGTGTGTGTTACTCCAAAGATTTCCTAAAAAATGTGTATACCATTGTGAAAGAATGCCCCAAACTTAACAAAAATAAAGTTTTATCATCAATTTTTTATGTTATTATAAAGAGAAAAGACCAGTGGATGTTTGTATTGCTAAATTATATCTTGGGACCTTTTTAGAATGTTCGACATTTTGGTTCAATATGTTCTTTTTCTTGTGTCTGCGTAGTGACTAAAATTTAGTATAGAAAAATTTAGCGTCTTTTTTTTTTGCAGTGAAAAACAACTTGACTTAGAAATTCTTGCAAAAATAAATTGTGAGATTTTAATGAAACTATTTAGACTTGAAATAAATGAAATTATTTTAGAAATGTTTCCTTTATCTTAGTAAAGATGTATATTAGTTATACCCAGAAATCCTTGGAGAATTTAAATCATCATTTTTTTTGTAAAATAAGACCGCCTGTTACCCAAAATCTGTTCTGAGTTGTGCAGCCAAAAAAAAAAAAAAAAAAAAAAACGGAATAAAACCAAGACATCATTTAATTAGAAAAGCTTTTAATTGCTTTTCTTAATAAAATATATTATGAACACTATTGTCTTATTTGCCCGAAATAAAGGTTTCAGTTCGAACTTCCAAAATTCTGTAGAAGGCTGGGGCGTACGACGGTAGAAACGTCGTGAATATGCCAACAAAGATGAGGACAACTGTCCAAACAATGTAAATAGCGTAAATAGTTACAATGCCTCATCTCAGAAATATAGAGAGATCCTGAAGAAGGCCGAAGCGTACTACAGCTGAAACGTCGTGAATATGGCAACGAAGATGAAGACAACAGTCCGAACAATGTAAATAGTGAGACCTCATCTCAGAAATATAGACAGACTATTGTCTTAAGAATTTCTTTTGATAAATAATGAAATTTTATCAGAATTATTTTCATTTTTAAAAAAATGCTATTTAGAATTATTTATAAGGTGTTAAATTATATTTTTGTATTAATTTGTCAGGATTAGGTGATATTGCTATTAAGTAAAAACTATATTGACTAATAAAAATGGAAAAGTACAGTTAAGTGAACAGCGATATATTACAAAGAATATTGACATTTTTGCGTCTATAAACGTTAGGTTTTTGTAAATACGGACATACATATATGACATTATCAGAAATTAAGAGCGATAACTATAGTAAATTTAAAGCCAAAATATTTACAATTCAATGAAACATTAAATTACAGAGAATATTTTCCTAAATGTTTAAGATTATTGCGTAGTTAACATTCATATAAAAAAGCTACTCGTGTAATATTCCTCAAGAAAATTTTACAGATAAGTCCACCGTATAAAAAAAATTAGATAAACGAATGTCATTCAGACAAGTTGTCAATAGGTCAATAAATAAACAGCTACCACTGTGTTAAAAAACAAAACCTGTGATATTTTATTAATATTCGTTTCAAATCAGAATAATTGAACTTTAAATCAGCTGATATTCATCCAATAATGTTTCAGAAAAAAATATTCTTTTAAAAATATGCTTTAATAATAAATAGAATGATATTGTGATGATAGATTTCTAAAAATGGCGATAAATTCAGCAAATGTGTCAATTTCAAAACAAAACAATTGCAGTCAATTTCAATTAGTTCTGAAATCCAGAAAAAGTATTTTCTTTTTAAATATTTAATTTAATCTATTAGTATGAAATTAAAACTGAAATAAGAGTTTCAAGAAAATTGTTCCTTTTCTTTTAAATTAATTTTAAACACTAGGTGTCGCATTTCTGGGGAGGTGCCTATATATATAACAAACCCAACGAATCAAAAAATATATTATTCTACCCACTAATCCTACCACAACTACTGCCGAAAGAGTTATCTAAACTAAACATAAAATTTGTCACAACTACACATAAAACAAACAAACACTTCATAAAAAACAACCAGACAAAACCTAAATGAGGAATTTACTCTATCAAGTGCAGGAATTGCGAGAATTAATACATTGGAGAAACCCGAAGACGATTAAACAAAAGAATATATGAACACAAAAGAGACATTTTAAAGCAACAAACAAAACGTATTGGTTGTTCACTGTAACGAAACTAACCTCAATTTTGACATAGGGAATGCTATTTCGATTAAAAGGGAAAATAATCCACTGAGACAAAACTGTTTGTAAAGTGCTTTGAGCGCTAGTCCAGCTACGATGATTTTTCGTCCAGACTCATACAATATATCAGCATTCTTGGTAGACTTTCTGTTGTTACAATGTAGAATAGGCAGGGAAAAATGTGATGGAGAGAAAAAGAAAAAAAAAAGAATGAATTTAGACAGATTGAAAAAAGTATTTTCAAAAATAGTCTTTGAAAAATTTTGAAACTACCAGAGTCTCTCTTTTCGTGCGCATGTGTAGACGTGGCAGCATCAACAAAACCCAGTTCGATTAAATCCTGGCGGATGGAACGCATCACAAAACTTTTTTTTCTCAATTTGTCATAATATTTTTTCTAAATATCGTTTGTTGATATATAAAATTATATAACATTATATATTGTTACATCCTTTATATATCATTTATCTCATGTACATATACATACATACATATATATATATATATATATATATATACATATATATATATATATATATACATACATATATATATATATATATATATATATATATATATATATATATATATATATATATATGGAGATAGATAGATAGATATATAGATAACCACACATACATATATGTGTGTGGGTGTGTGTTTAAAATGTATTTAAGTTTGAAACCATCGCACAATACAAATATAAAAAGTAATGTAAGTCGAATATTCTCAAATTCATCGACAAATTAAGCCGAAATCAACAGAAATGCTCTTAAGCTTAACTATAAATTCACTAAAAATATATTTCAAGTAATAAAAAACACACCAAAGAAATCACTAGTATGCCGCAATCATCTACAACACCTACTGGTAATTGCAGAACAAAGTTCAGGTGCTCATTAATTGATAACTGCTTACAAGACAATAGAATATGCTAAGCTACTGTACGCTAAACAATAAAAAAAGTAAAACGTATATAGCAATAGCTTCATTTCACAACACCCGGCATGAATATAGCACAAGAAAAAACACATAAAAATAATAAGGAAAGTAAGAAAAGGGAACCAGCTTGCAACAAAGCTTAAAAAGAAAGTCACATGTGTCTAACGGATAAAATTGCAATAACCACATATCTCGAATAATATAAATTCATAGCCAAAAGATTACCCCTTGTCTCCAAATATAACCACAAAATTAAATTCCTACTACTCTACCTACAAGCTCATAGCTCTTCCGAACAGTAAACAGCTAGTTACTCATAACCTAAAATTCATAATCTACATTTCAAAGTAAATACTAAAAGAAATACAATCGAAGAAAGTAGACAAAACGATAAATAAATAAAATAATAAGTAAATACAAAAAATACAAAAATAATTAATTATAAAATAGAATTAAAAAAAAACGAAAAAATCTCAATATCTAGACTATGTATAATATCAAAATATTTTCCCTAAACTCTGAAAAACTGTTTCCCTTAAGCACACAGCATCCTATATATAGAACCTACGCAAAGACTAGTAAGACTGGCAGTTGTACGGTTGAGCCACCATGTAGCGCTTATTTCTTTGTTCACAGTGATTATTTGGTTTATTACTTAACATCTGAGTCATTTCACCTTTGGATAATTTTTTATCTCAGCCTTTTCATATCATAGTTATATAATAACTATTTATAGATCTAAAATCCGTAGTCGTTCTTTTATAATGAGTTATATATGTTAGCCAGTCATAAAAAATCAAAAATATATTTTATGTAATGCTGTTTTTTTTTTCAAACTGGCCCCTGAGTGTCACGTGGAAGCTCCGCTGTTCAGTTGCTGATTAGACCACGACGGAAACAGTTATATAACCAGTTGCCGTCTTGCTAATAGTAGCAATTCTCATGCGTCCTGAATAGAAATCGTTAACATACAACCAAGGCTGTGTGATGGACGCTCCCTGTATGTTGTACGTATGAGGGATTATCAGTTGAGCTGTTAGAACTGAATTGTTGAACTACAAGTATGATATTATAGTGGTGAAGACTTGTGCATAACCAATCATACATTTCGGAAGAAATAGATACCGAGAACTTGTGTTACAGTCTGCTACAAGGTTCATCACGGATATATTAATGCCTATCGTAGACTTTGGAGAAGATCAAGATATTTCCTCTCTCTTTCAGAAGTGTATTAATTATTAACATTAAAGAGAAAATTGACTGGGAAATGAGAGATTAATTGTATCAATTAATACGTGCAATATATTTTGTCAAAAAGTACGGTAAATCTACATATAAAATTCTGTAACTTCCGTTATTGCGTCCGCCACTCACACCCGCTAAAATAGTCATACACTAACCGATCGAAATCAAATTTTGGGGAGAAGTGCAAACAAATAAGGGGTACAAATTACAGCAGGTTTTGTGTATCTTAGTAGAATAATTGTTCATTATTTTCTTTTGAAATATTAAAAGATTTATTATTTAACATATTATTTAAAATGCTCCCATTATTTCAAAAACAATTTAATGATTAAAATAACGAATACTTATTTCATAAAAATGAAATATTGTTTTGTGCATATCTTTCCTTTAAGTTTTTATATACAAGAATCAAGTTTCCAGTTTGTCCTACGTTTGCGAGAACTATAAACAAATCACAATACCAAACGTTTCAAAGTCGGAATTTGTCTCCAGAACGAAATATTTACGTATGGCCAGTTCTATGTTGCATACTCAAGAGTAAGAAATCCTAGAAATTTATTCTTCGTTGTTAAAAAGGTAAAAAGAAAAAAGGGAATTTTCCTAAAAATTAATTTTTGCATGAAGTCCAATGAAATTAAATTTCAAAAAAATATTAAACCGTGAAGTAAGGGTTTTGTTAAACAAAATCAAATCGGTTTATTCAAATTTCATCGACTGGTTTGCGAAATTAAACGAACGTAAAGTTTGTAAAAATGTTAGCGATAATTTCAACAATACTAAATACCATGAGAATTTCAACACGTGTCAGCGTGTTGCTAGAAATTCCAGAGCTTAAAATTGCAGATTGGGCGTCTAACATTGAGCGAGGTTCGTTAAACTAGTCTTAAGAAAAAGTAAAAGACTAATATATTAAACCTGTTATCATGCAACAGATCTCATGTTTATTGCAAGAATATTTTTTAATTCGATTATAATTAGTTTAAGCAGTGAAAAAATCACTTTTACTGCAGCAAATTATTAAATTATATCAAATTCCTTTTTTCCTGATTGTAGGCGATTGCAAAATTATGGACAATTGCATCGATAGCCTGCTTGCCGGAAAATAATTTTTGAAAAGTTAGTTGCAAATGATAGAGTTAGTGGTATTTATCGAACATACGGTTCAGGAAGATGCTGTTAGAAATAATAATAATTCACCAAATGTAAGAATTTATAGATACGTACATAGTGCATATTTCATTTCATACTCTATATGTTAAAAAACAGAATTTATACATATGTAAATGTTTCATATATATATATATATATATATATATATATATATATATATATATATATATATATATATTATAACAAGGATACCCAGCTTTGTCCTTATATTTTTTTTTAAATATGAGTAATATACAAATTCACGATGGACAATAATAATCAAACCATATAATAATTACCGATGTGTATTTATTTATATACTTCCTGTACTCTTTGACGGCCTTATAAGACAGACTAAAATAGCGTGATAGGTTTTAGGTTTGGTTTATTTGGTCTGTTTTGTTTTATGGTATATCAACCTCAATAGGTTATTTAATGCCCACAACATTTTTTATTGCTGGTAATATTTTGTCAAAAATATGTTTCTGGTAATATTTTTCCTTCAAAATTGTATTGCTAGTAATATTTTTTTTTTCAAAAAAGTATTGCTAGTAATAGTTAACTATTTGCCCATAGCTGGGACCCTAACAGGTGCTACCACCCTGAGTCAGGCTGAAACTAGGAATACCTGCAATTAAGAGGTGGTTCAACGCTCCCTAAAACCTCCTGATCAAAAGACAAGCGTGATAGGGGACAGTGCCTTACATCTCCTAAATATATTGTATATATTTTTTACTAATGCTAGTTCATGATATGACGGGGTTTATGCATCAGAAAAGAAACATGGTATTAATGTACTTTTGCTGTATGACTTTGTAAATTCATTTTCATGTAAATAAATACGAAGAGTGAATCAACTGACTTTGTTTTCATTCCAGTTCTCCCCTATTATACGTTATTGTTTCTCGTCATGTGTTTTTCTCAATTTGATTCTTTTAAACAGGAATTAATTTTGCAATTCAAATGTTTCTGTCTCTGTTTTACTTTAGACATCCGTTTATCTGTCGCGATAAAGGTAGCGACCTGTTTGGTCAAATTTCACTCCTTTGGTAGTGATATTCGAGTCACCCCTTCAAGGTCCATATAGTCTACTGCCCAACCTACACGGCTGCTCACTCGGCCATACCGACAAGATCAAGATCCGAAGGAATACAGGTTATTACATTTGGGGACGGATTTGCTGCAGGAGTTTCCGGAGAGTTGTCAGTGTTGACAGTCAACGGCCTTCAGGGATCCACTCCGGGTTTTCTCTCTGGATTTACTTCCGTAATCCTTTCCGTGTTTGGACATGACCGCAAGGTATCGGATGTTTTAAAATCATAGTTTTTCTTTCACTAGATGGACTTACTTCCTGAGCTACCGAGCTCCACATACCCGAAGCAGCTGGTTATGAGGCCCTAGTTTTCCGCCTTCGCCTATTCTCCAGCTTGGAGTTGGTCTTAATTGTCAGAGGCTATTCTACAAGTTTCTGTAAAATTATTCCAGGTAGTAGTTAAAGAACATATGATGGAGATTATATCCAATAAACAAAAGAAATCAAAAGAAAATTTCATATAATGATTAAAAAATAATTATTGTATGTATCATGATAAAAAATAAGCCTTCATTTTTTTCACACCACTACATTATTATTATTATTAATAATAATAATAATAATAATAATAATAATAATAATTATATCTAATGTGACGTCGTCCCCTGGTCGCAGCGCCAACCGTTTCGTTCTATCCCAGTCTACCACGGCACCAACTGTGACGTCCTACTTTGATTCCCAGTCTGCCTACCCACGTTGTGAATTGATCTAGGCAGAGGAAATCAATCAGTCATCGGGGCCGTACTGCAAACCGAGTCCAACGAGGGTGATACCACAAAAATACGCATAAAAGGCAATAAAATGAAAACACAAAAGTTCAAAGTATCAACGAAAAAGGTAACAAACTTTATGTCTAGTTATTCGTTACATAGGACTGCATCTATCTCCCGACCCGTTCTATGGATTGTGACACGTCGTTTTCCGCTAGGCAAGTTTTAACACTTCAAGTCGTCTACTCTCTAAGAAGTTGGTGTTTCGGTGGGTCTTTGGACGAAAGTCAAAAGAAAAACTTATTTCGGTGCTCTTCAAAATAATTGTTCTTGGTTTGAAGAGATGGGTCCGGAATGTGTGCGTGAATCCTGGTCAGCTATCTGCGAGGCTTGCCTCAACCGGAGACTGATTCTGGGAACTGCTGGGACTCGACTCATTTCTGCTCGTTGTGGCTTCGTTTATATGGGCGCCGACCAAAACCGGGGTGAGTTTGTCGGCGCCGGGGGGTTCCTCGATAATTCTAAATACATATCCACCTCTCTGGTTAGGAATTTCCACCTTTTTCCATTTTTGGGAGCCTTTCCTCACTCCCACCTTCTCATCATACTTCAGAGGGGCGTGGACTGCCCTCCCCACATCTTCGTGGCAACCTCTCTTACTCATCCTCCAGATGGGCGGAAACAGCCTCCCTCGTGCATCACGCGATCACCACTCGACCAATGATGTCTTAGTCGGGCGTGGACGAATCTGCGGCTTTGTTTCAGGAAGAAAAAAATATCTTGCTTAAAAAAAAAAATTATCTCTTCCCTTTCCCTTTTCTTCCCCTTAATGGTTTATCATTTCTCCAACCGCGAACGGGACAATATGACAATGGCGGTCATAACTCTTGTTCTACACGTGGTTTACGTCAGGTATTTTATCGCTAATTATCAGAATGTGTGGTCTTCTTGACACGGTCTCAAAAAAACATCTCCAAAGTTCCAGTCAGTCTGTCGCCTCGAAGAAAGAAAGAAAACACATTCATTTTCCTTCGGTACAAATTCCTGATAACAAAATTTTATTATCACAGGCCAAGAATGTTCTGTCGGACGTTCGTGGGTGGTTTTTAATTTTTCATATCTGTCCAAGTCTTTTTAGTTGCCTGTTTTTCATTTTCATTTGAATTTTTTTTTCTTTGGCCAGCCGGTCTGTAGTTGATAATAAGATGTCTTCCCGTACCAATAGTTTGTTTTCATATCCTTAGATAACACAGCCGATGCTAAAACATATCTGATTCTTTCCTTCTTTCCCTTTCTTTTTACTCAGAATTTCCCTGTCATTGTAATGACACTCTTTCGCCATTTGTTACTTATCAAAATATCCTTTTATCCATTGTCTCTTAGCTGTGTGTGTGTTCTTGCTTATCACTCACGATTCGGTTCTTAGCCTCTCCTTTTCTTCTTTTCCTTTCTTTTCCCTTTCTGCCTCGTTAAATGGTGCCACACTAAACTCGATATCACATAACGATGTTTATTACTGATTATTGTTTTCACTATATATATATATATATATATATATATATATATATATATATATATATATATATATATATATATAATAATGGACTCTCCCGTCGGTTTCGACTTATGAGTATCTGGCACCTTATTGATTCAGTTATGAAAGTTTGTGCGATAATCTAAAGTGGCATTTAAGACCCGCTAGTGATTTACAAAGGAGGCCACAGATGGAGCAAGTGTGAGGATTGTAAGATAAGATCACTGTTAGATTGTCTGACCTTTTAGATATGGCTCTCGCTTTTTGAAGATGATTCATATATATATATATATAGAATTGGTATAGACGAAATAAATTCCAATAACCGAAAATGCTATTCTTAAAAAAGTGCTATATACAGAGTAGGGCAAATATTATCTATTCAAAATTATAGAATAAACATTTTATAACATCACTACAAAAATAGCCATTTTGTTTCAACGCTTCTGGTGTCTAATCAAATGATGGTGTTGAATGTAGAATAAAGGATTTTATTTATTCTACATTCAACACCATCACTTGATAGGATACCGGAAGTGTTGAAAAAAATTGGCTATTTTGGTAGTGATGTTAGAAAATGTCTATGTTGTAATTTTTGAATAAATAAAATTATATATATATATATATATATATATATATATATATATACACACACACACACACACATATATATATATATATATATACACACACACACACACACACACATATATATATATATATATATATATATATATATATATATATATATATATAGAGAGAGAGAGAGAGAGAGAAAGAATAGCTCTCTCTTTATAAATCTTTTGTGCATATTTCTATTCGGCTTTAACTACAATTTTTCATCCTTAAAGCTACATACGTATATTCTGATACGGCATATTCCAAAGAAGGTTTAAAACAATTTATTGTTCTACAGTACGTTGCCGGTTCTTGCTGTGATAGACTGGTTGCCAACCAAGGCCACAGAATCCAGTCTGTTCTGTTATTTAAACTAGCTGGAGGAGAGGAGAAGAATATACCGAGTGGTCCAAAAGTAGGTGGACAGTAAATGATAAAATTTGTTTGAGGTTACATATACAATTATATTTACTAATAGAATTATCTGAAAAAAAAAAAATTAGATAAATTTAGTTATAAAATTTAAAATAATATACCACAGATACCATAGTTATAATTAACACCATCGTAATGATATAACCGATACAGTGACTTATTCCACCTAATGACCACCTACTTTTGGTCCACTCTGTATTTCTCAAGATTATTTTGAGTTTAAGTGAATGTTACGCACCTAATTGGAATTTGAATTCGTCTCTCCGATCTCGCATTCTGTGTCATTATCACCACAACCCAGTGATGTCATTTGTAAATTAAAGATTTTTATTTTATTTTAATTCAATAGATTTAAAAAAAATATTTTTACCTTAATACTTCCCTAGTGTATGAAAAATATGAATTCGTTTAAGGAAAGAGAGCCTACTATATTCTACGGAAACATATCTGCAACTCTAAAACAAATAAACCATTAAATCAAATAAAATGATTAACCGTGCATTCTTCCAAACGTTTCCTTTTGAATTTAATTTAATTTTTTGTCGGTCTTTATTTTAAAAAAAATAATTAAAAGACGTATATAAATAAATAGAATCTTGTTTAAGATTTTTTTGTTTAAAGTTTTATTTTTCATGTTTCGTGTCTTTATATAAAATGCATATATAATTTATTAATAATAATTTTTAAAAAATCGTCCTTTATTAAATGAAAAAGGATGGAAAATCTGATATTCTTCATTCATTTTTTAACACTTAACATTTTAAAATTATTGGTGAATAATTTTTGTTATATTTTCAACCATTACTTATGTCTTGAGTTAGAAATAACTTCGTTTACATCAAGAAAACAGAAATACATTCTTTATAAAAAAAAAAAAAACTTTCTTGAAACATTCTGAATCTGAATATATATATTGTGAGGTTTTAAATAGTGTAGTATTGCATAGGCATACACACATTCATGGGAAGAATGATCTTTAATATAAAGATAGGGGGTGATAGTGGGGAGAAGCTATCTCTCTATATAAAATGCTTCCGTGGCGTGCGTCTCAGAGGACAAATTGGAGAATGGGCGGAGAAGAAATGATGGGGCCTCATAACCAATTGCCTCGGGTAGATGGAGCTCGACGTCCCATTTAAGAAGTCCATTTGCAGGAGTCGTCAAACTTTTTTGACCAGTGCCCCCTTTTGTTTCTCTTCCTTCTCCAGCGACCTCCTTTTAATAGAACTTGAAACCTTGATTTTTGCAAGTAAAATGTTAACTAAATCATATGAATAGTTTAGAAATTTTAATCAAGTTCAAAATTTACCCCAAGGGTCATCAGGTTCAGAAATTTCCTCAAACATTATATTTAAGAAAATATATTAAATAACCCTAATGAATCAAGCAAATAAGATATGAACCTTCAACAGACTGGCGGTGATTTTACTTGCAAAAGAAAAAAAAAAAAGATCCTGTCACTAGAAGCGATCCAAATGAAAGAATAATAGTTTTTGAGTTTTGCAGTTGTGTTGTCACATCCTGCTATGGCAACAGAAAATGACTGAAATTAAGTAATGCAGTAAAGGAGCTTTGAAAAACATTGCAGTGGAAAGGAAATACGTGACAAATGCAGTATGTTAAAGCTTAAAAATTGCGCACAACTACTAATTAAATAAAAAAAAATATTGTATCATACTTGATGCAATCATACCAGTCAGGGAAAATGATCTTTATAATAATAAACTCCCTGTTTACAGTTAGATGTTTAAAAAATAGGATTGCTATCTGAAAAGTCAACTTGGAACAGTTAAATAGAGCTTGAAATTTCCAATATAGGATTAAATAAGTCTCATCAGAATAAGTTAAAAGCCACTTTTTAGACCGTCCTGGGTATGACGATAAACAACATCCGTGTGCTGGGTAAGACGATAATCTACGTCCAGCAGCAAGGCCTCTGATCGGGAGGTTTTGAGGAGTGTGGAACCACTTCTTAATTGCTGGTGTTCCCAGGTCCACTCTGACCCGGGGTGGTAGCACCTGTTAGGGTCCCAGCTATGGGCAAATAGTTAACTATTATCGGCAATATATTTTAGGAAAAAAATACTACCAGTAATACTTTTTTGGAAAAAAATATTACCAGCAATACATTTTAAAAGGAAAAATATTACCAGAAACATATTTTTGACAAAACAAAATATTACCAGCAATATAAAATTTTGTTGACATTAAATAACCCATTGAGGTTGATATGCCGTAAAACAAAACAAACAACCAACCAACCACTTTTTAGAATGTTTCTTAATCAATTTTCTACAACCACCAATAAATTAATTTCTTGGACTTGAAAGGATTAACACTAAAATAAATAAACATAATACGTCTAAATATATATATATATATATATATATATATATATATATATATATACACACACACACACACCCACACACACATACATATATATATATATATATATATATATATATATATATATATATATATATATATATATATATATCGTTGAATATGACAGCAGGGAAAATACGATGATTTTTTTATTGATTTTTTCTAGTATCCTTTAATTTATCTGTTTGTTTCTGGGAAGGATGTGTAAAAATCGTCCATAGTGTCTATTTTCCAAAGCGGTTTTGCCCCACTTCTTTAGTTATTTTTAAGGGGCTTATTGTTAATTTTGGTTAATTTCTTTTCACATTTTTTTTTTTTAAGTTATAATTGTGTGAGTCATATTGTATGGCAGTAATGTTGCTTTAGCGGAACTTTGAGTAAATGCTACTACATTTTTTAATAATCCCCATAAATAATATGGACTTCTCTACTGTTACGATAATCCGGTATATCAAATATGCAACGGTCAGGCTTAATTAAGCATTTGAAGATTACTCAGAATCGTGCTACCGGTGAAGAAAAATGTATATTTATCATTATTAATATATATATATATATATATATATATATATATATATATATATAAATGGAGAGTATTGGTTTAGGAAGCATATCTTCATTCATGTTTTAACCCAGACTGTCTTGCTATTTACTCATAACTGGAGGAGGGAAAAGAAGAGGATTCATACCTTTCCCAAGGAAAGTTCTCAAAAAATGGATACAATTCACCGGACTCTCTCTGGATTAATACGTTCCTTGGAATCTGTTGCAACCAAGTAAATGTTTAAGAAATAAAAAAAAAAACAAGAGGTCGCAGATAAAGCATGTATTGAACAGTAAATACTACAGAAGAGTATTACACGACTTGGGAATGTGTTTCGGTTGACCAGCGTTCAATCTATACTTCTGATGATATTTAATAGCTCCCCCATGAGGATAGATGTGGCACAAAGCCGAGTTTAACGTAGGTCATCCGAGCCTGTAGGCCCGGACAAAAACAAAATCCGCGTAGAACCCGCATAAACGAGTTCGGGTGTGTCTATATCCCCGGACAAGATTCTGCCCTTCGATGCAGCCTCGTCCGGATTCCTCTCTGCCCAAAATCAGAGAGTTCGTCAGCAGCTGCGAACTGTCACGACCCGGTATAATAATCTATACTCTTGTTGATATTTAGCAGCTCCCTCAGCCACGAGGGTAGATGTGGCACAAGGCCGAGTTTTAATCTCGGCCAAAAAATCCCCGTAAAACCCGCATAAACGAGTTCGGGTCTGTCTACCTCCCCGGACGAGAAATTGCCCTTCGGCACACAGCTTCGTCTGGATTCCTCTCTGCCTTTGGGCAGAGAGTTCGACAGCAGCTGCAAAATGTCACAGCCCGGTAGAACAATGTATACTACTGTTCCGCCGAGGCTTATTTTTCTACTAATAGTAAGTGTAAGAGTCCACAATAGCCTCATTAGAAGGAGAACCCCGCAACAGAATTACCCCTGCCAGTCACAAATTGGTAATATATATATATATATATATATATATATATATATATATAGAGAGAGAGAGAGAGATAGATATATATATATATACTCAGGAATTTAAAACTACTTCGTGGTGATGATCATTTCCCCTCACTTAATTAGCAAGGATTTTCAAAGCTTTCTAGGCAAAAGATAAGATAAAAAAAATTTCATTATCTTATCTTTTACCTAGAAAGTTTGGAAAATCCTTGCTAATTATAATGAGTTTAAATGATTATCACTATGAAATAGTTTTAAATTCCTATGTATGTAATTTACATATATATATATATATATATATATATATATATATATATATATGTGTGTGTGTGTGTGTGTGTGTGTGTGTGTGTGTGTAGTCTAGTGTGTGCGTGGAGTGTGTGGGTGCGTGTTTGTGTGTATGCGGGGGGTGTTTAGCAAATAAATAAAATAATTTTTTCCGACTTATCTTCTCGACTCGGAGTTTCGACAAAATGTTATCTGTTCGCTAGGGTATTAAATATTCGAATAGATAACAGTTCTATGAGTCGGAAATACCTGTTTTGACCGTTTTTTTTTTATTTCATCTGTTTGCTATTGATGCTATATTTCGTAATATTGAGCACATACAAAGACCGTTTACTTTAAAGCTACCACCTCTAAATATACAACGTTCATGCTTTTTTTGCGTGGTAAGTGGGATGCAAGCTTTGTCATCAATATTATTATTATTATTTGTCTGTTTTTGAAATCACAGTTTATCTCTGTCAGTCTTCTATTTACAAAAAGCAAATCCTCTTTTCCGTACCACTGTATTTTATGACGCCTTCTACTTATAAATAAAGATTGACAATAATGGAAATGAATCCTGTGATTGTCAAAACGATTCTTCCCAGTGATGGCATTTGGAAGAAAATATATTGCGACGGTTATTAGATCACACAATGAGTGGTCCATGTCCAACAGCCTTTTTGAATTCATGCTTGGATTAAAAGTAATTTTTCTTCATCGCTATTTCATTGTCAATTGATTAGATTAACTCCATACATGGATACACACACACACAAATATATATATATATATATATATATATATATATATATATATATATATATATATATATGTATCTCTATCTCTCTCTCTCTCTCTCTCTCTCTCTCTATATATATATATATATATATATATATATATATATATATATATATATATATATATATTAGTGGTCAATATATATATATATATATATATATATATATTTCTAAGAGGATAGAATCACGATAGAGCTCAATGTCCAAGACAGAGGAAGAATATAATATAAAAGGCTAAAAAAATTAATATTTCATAATTATAATTTATGTGTGTGTGAATTGCGTATATATGCGTGCTCAGACATATGGATACATGTCTGCGTCTAGTCCCGCATTGTTTATATATGCAATATGTATATGTTTCTTCGAACCATGGCGCCTACATCCGTATATATGGATGACTCCGTGCGTCATTCCAAAACTGACAGAGATGAGAATTCCCCACTCCATCAGCACCAAATATAATCATACAAAAACTGACATAAATCCGACGGTCACAAACTCATATCCATTCACCTAAATATGTTAGCCATATTACTGATAATGTGCGATTTCCAATAAGCACCACACATGTATAAAATATATATAGAGAATTTATATATATATATATATATATATATATATATATATATATATATATATTATGCATATGTGTGTATACATATTATGCATATATATATATATATATATATATATATATATATATATACATATTATGCATATATATATATTGAGGATGAAATGGAACTAATATCTTTAATTTAATTACAAAATTAAATTCGGAGCTTTTACCTTCCATTTTTGAAACATGGTTAGAACTGTGTAGCGAAAAAAAACATATTTTAAGTCAATTAATTTATAAGATATATATATATATCTATATATTCATGAATCATTCATACAAACAACAAATATAGAGGTTAACGATTTAAATGGCGAGAATACATCGTCGCAGACAATCTAAATAAGATACATCAACCCCGAACCTGTATATGAATGATATGATCCCTGTTTACAAATTCCAGTTGCATAAGATCTTTTTAATTTTTTACAAGCTTTCGTCTGTTCCTACAGACATCATCAGGTATGGAAATAGATTTTGTTCTTGTTTTTACTTCTCGGTAATAAGAGGACAACAAAAATACAGATGTAATCCGAAAAATTGCTATGAGAAATGTGTTATTGTTTTGGAACGCGCGGTCGCAACGCTGAGTTTTAATTTAAATTTTAAGCTTGTGCAATAAGAGAATTCTTTTTTACTGGTAGATTTTCCGTCAATATGGCATGAACTATATTGTTCAATAATTACAGTAATGTCACACTTATTATCCGAAAGTTGCACGTTGAATCAGTTATTTTAATTTCAATTTTAAAAAGAATTCTCTTATTGCTATATTTGTACAAAAACGCACAACCTTCAAATTTAAATGTCGAATCTATTACATTCACTTATGTGCTATGATACCATACCCCGCCCCCAGCTATGCGTAAATACCAGGACAGACTGGGTTCTATAGCCTTGGATGGGAAGTGGTCTAGGAGAAGGACAACTCTCAATTCAATACCTGCGGAGGGTCGTTTGGGGACCTTGTGGCACATAGTGCACCAGGTCTGTATTCAGCCCTTCACCAAAGCCTTCACCACTATAATGAAATCATATGAGTTGGTGTTTGGTTGTCGGTTCCTAGGAACTGAGCTGCTTGACCTTCATCCTTCGAATACGACGGAAGAGTCAACCACACACACAGACACATATATATATATATACATACATATATATATAGTGATTTTCCAAGCGTAACTTAGATGTGGCACAAGATCGAAATTAGCGGTAGCCAGTGAGGATGGAACTCGCACTCAGTCATAAATGTTCTAGCGAGCCAAGCTTTCTAACCATTACACCGCCTCGAGGATTCATATAGATTAGGTTGGTGCAAAAATAACGACGTAATAATGTCGTTTTTTGACGTTAAAAATAAGTCAAAAAACGACATTATTACGCCATTATTTTTGCACCAACCTAATATATATATATATATATATATATATTTTAAAGACATTTTTTATGTTTAACGTTCTTTTTATAGATACAAGTATTTAAGTAAATGCTCTGTTTATAATAAACAGTATTAAATAATATTTACCGGCCTGAATGTCCGAGAAATTTTCATAGAAAATATTTCTCCTTTGACAGGATTCGAACCTGCATCCTATACAGAACAGGCATTTGGCTTGACGTGCCTTACCGCTCGGCCACAAATGACGGTTCCGTATAGGATGCAGGTTCGAATCCTGTCAAAGGACGAATATTTTCTATGAAAATTTCTCGGCCGGTAAATGTTATTTAATACTGTTTATTATAAACAGAGCAATTACTTAAATACTTGTATCTATAAAAAGAACGTTAAACATAAAAATGTCTTTAATAAATAAATCGTCGGACTTTGTCCATTTCTTAATATATATATATATATATATATATATATATATATATAAATGTTAGATGGATAAACATTCTTTATCATATATATATATATATATGATAAAGAATGTTTATCCATCTAACATTTTTCTCTTTTTATTTTTAGCTTTATTAGATATTAAGATATCTCATTCTCTGATGAAGTTTTAATAAAACTAAAACGTTAGATCGATAAAACGTTTCCTATTTCTTTATCTCATCATTCTGTGGTATCTCGATCCATATTTGATCTGTATTTGTTACCAATATATATATATATATATATATATATATATATATATATATATATGATTAAAATTTCTCGATTCGACAAGTAGAATGATACTACGCCACATATTCATCCCAGACATCAGCAAATTTTGCACGCAAGTTTATTCAACCCTTCAGAAATATTGAGACACTGAAATACTAACTTTGAGTAGTGGCTTGCTCTGAGAACATTTAAACCTTTTTTATACATACATACATACATATATATATATATATATATATATATATATATATATATATATATATATATATATATATATATATACATATATATATATATATATATATATATATATATATATATATATATATATATATATACCTAAATTGGCGGGAAAAAGAAAAGAACATTTAAGGAAAGTACCCTAACCTATTAAGATAAGCGGCCAATATAAATTCATAGTAGAGAGACCGACCTAGAATAAAACTGGAATGAACAACACGTCAAAGAGAGACAGAGAGAAAATAGTCAGCTTCACTTCCATGATATGAAGCGATATTCGGACGGTTCAAATGTCTCCGCTAATTTTCAGTTAATAATATCTCAGAACTTTTCGTTCTGTCACAGAGTTTTTGGTTGATTATTTTCTTTTTTTTTCTCCTCACGTTCGAGTAATTCTATTAACGGTGAATTTTCTTTTTCTTTTGTGGTAGGGTCACATTTTTACTCAAGGATTTAGTTCGTTTCTATATTTTTCATTCTCTGGGACATTTGAAAACTTTTCATAGCGTGCAAGTCACAGAGAAGTTTTGCGTCACTTATGTTTTTGGGATCTGTACAAATACATATGCACACACACATATGCACACACACGTATATATATAAGGCAAATATTATTAAAGAAAACAGATTTTTTTGTTGATTAAGAAATTGTCTGAAATAAATTTCGAAAGAAATCTGCAGCAAATATGGTTCACTGTTTCGACTTTCTTAAGTCACCATCAGGATAGGTAAATACAAATGGTCAATTTCGTAGAACTAGTGAGTGTTGTACCGTAGGCAAAGAATATTGTGACCTAAGCAATATATGGCGTGTTTTCATATATACATTTGAGAATTCATACTCTTAAGTAATAACTGTATTTTTTTTATTTATTGATCAGGGTTTTATTGTATGACTATTGATTCAATGATCATTTTTTATTATTTGATTTTGCCAATATTTTGGCATTGTTTGTGAGTAGCTGCCTAATGTTACTATGATTCCTATGCTGCTTATTAATGTGTTGTCTCTGTGTGAGTGTGCTTGTGGCATATCTTATATTTTGCGCTTTTTCATTTACTTTGTGCATTTGGGTACCTAATTTATACATTTATACAAGTTTAGTTAAAGACGAATGAAAGTTCTTTGTGAACTGGATTTGTATTCCCTTTGTTCATATTCATGCCCGTTTTTGTGGTTTTCATTACATATTTAATATAAACTGTCCAGTCTCTGTGTATGCGCGGTTTTCATAATCCATTTTTAAAGAGACATGTTTGTTTGTTTTTTTGTTTTTCTTTTCTGTGTGTGCTATGCCGGTTTCGTCATATCCAAATATTGCGTCGTTGCTTCTTCACGTGACATCTTGTGTTATCGTGCATTTTTATTCATTAAACATATTTAGTATGTGTTGTAACCTAGGGAATGTTACTGAACAGAATAATCAAACGAAGTTTGGTTATGCACGATATACTTAGGACATGAACGCTACACGGCGCATAGAAAAAGTAAACTGCTAGAAGTGAGTCAAATGAATTCCACAATGAATCTCCAACTGCAGGATATCTACCAACCGCGTTCACGCGGTCAGATGTGGCACAAGACCTAATTTGATGTAGAGTATATGAGCCCGTAGGTTCGACCAAAAATTCTCCGTAGACCCCGTATAAAACGGTATTGGGTAACAGTTTCCCGAGACAAGACTCCTGCCCTTCGACATAGTCCCGTATGGGGATCCTCTCTGACCAGAGGCAAAGAGTTTGACCAGTACAGCTGGAGACGAATCTCCAACTGCAGGATATCTATGAACCGCCCCACGTGGTAAGATGTGGCACAAGGTCAAATTTAATGTTGGGTATCCGAGTCCGTAGACTCGGCCAAAAATTCCACGTAGACCCCGTATAAAACTGGGTCGATTAGATGCTTCCCGAGACAAGATTCTGCCCTTCGAATAGTCTCTCATGGTGTTACTTGATGTCATATGGAAACTTATAAAGGATCTTGTAGTAATTCTGTGTAATGTTCCAACTACTTTCGACCATCATTGTCCGTTTTCAACGAAAGTATGTAGAAGTTGTGACATAAACAGGGAAGCGTATATTCTGTTTATGACTGGCGTTTCAAATGGATATACTTTCACCTACTATAACGGTGGAATAGATTTTAGGGGTGTTAAAATGCGACACTGACGTTTGAAGACGTATTAAGATGGCCAAAGATGAATTCCAAAAGCCAATCAGAGTATTAAGAGACAGGAAAATTTCGTTACAACTGTTACATTATATATGTCCTCCGGTATACGGCAGCGAATGTTGGACAATCTGCCCAAATATGGAGAAGAGAACTGAAGCAACAGAAAGGCAGGTTCTACAGAAAGATGCTGAGGATACTGTGGACTGAATATGCGATCAACAACGAGATTTGGAGAAAATGGAAACAAAAAATCCTGATAAATATTCATGAACATTCTCAAATTTACAAGGCTTTGATAAACCAATGACACTCTCACCTCTGTGTATATGTACACGTGCAGCATACTAAATCATACATTGCCTTGATAAAGACCCTCAGAAGACGAAACGCATCGGCTAAGTATAGTTTTTATTCGTGTCTTTATATATATATATATATATATATATATATATATATATATATATATATATATATATATATATATATATATATTGCCATCCACAGACAGACTGTTACGTTGTATCACAGCTCATCAGTGTGGCTATATGTCTGGTTGCCTCTAGATAGGATCGAAACCCGGCTGAATTGGCGTCAGTCGCAGATTCTACCCCTAAGCCGTTGCCACACTGCATTCATGAAGGTGAATTTAAGCAGTGACTGAGATTTGTTTTATCGAAGAGTCGAGTTTTTGCAATTATTAGCAACAATATTCACAGTTTACAAAGTCACACTTCATCCCAGGGAGCTCAACTGAAATAAATTTTTCAGGAGTATTGTCATCCAGAGATACACTGTTTCGATGTATCACAGCTCATCAGTGTGACTAGACGTCTGGTTGCCTCTAGCTAGGATCAAAATCCGACTGATTTGGCGTCAGTCGGAGATTATATATATATATATATATATATATATATATATATATATATATATATATATATATATATATATATATATATAATGAAAAACAAACCGCTTTAAGGTACCATTACGATAATTTATTTCACCTAAATTCTTTTTTAAGGATTCAGGATCATCAGGTAAAACTTCCAACAACGAATTGAGAGGAAAAATGGGATTAGAAATTGGTGGGTAGTGTAATTTTTGTAATTTAATAGAGGGGGGTGAGAGTGGTAGTTAAACAGACAATATAAAGTATAGGGAGGGGTTAATATTATATATCTCTTAAGTATGTTTTATATTGGAGTAGGAGGAGTGACAGAACCTTGACCTCTTTAGATGGTTAATAAAACGGAAATGAAATGTAGAAAATGTGAGTCTTATGGTAAAAAGAGAGATAGGCGGGGGGAAGAGAGATAGAGTTGTTATAATTTTGTTTTAACAAAATTATATAAAAGATGGTTTACAATGTTTGATAGAAAATTCGATGTCTGAAAAAATTTTTGTTATTAACTTAAATCTTTAATTTTTTAAGTAAATAGTTTCAGGACTAAATATAACTATTATTGTAATAAACATATTTATCTAGGACATAAAGAAATATTTAAAATTTTCATAGATTATTCACCCGACTAATTGTATTTCCACAATATATAAAATAACAAAAAAAAAAACAATAACATCTATTTTAATATTTAAAATTAATTTAAGAATGTAATTTATTTATTATATTGGGAAACTAAATTAAAGATTAGGTTTCATTATTTAATAGTATTTGAGGGTAATATTAATTTTCATTTATTCATATATGTCTCACAAATGTATTCATGTGAATCCCTACATACATACGATCATTAACAAGTCCAAAAAAAAAAAAAAAAAAAACCCATAGAAACACTTGAGATAATTTACACAAAAATTCATTTATCCTCGTACATAAACTATATATACATTTTACAATCTTTATCTATATTTTAAAAATTTAACCTTATGTGATTTCGGAAGTGTTTCATTTTAAAGGAATTTAGCTAATATTATTACTATTATTAATAGTCAAAGAATGGTATATTTAAATTTAAATTATCAATTTAGAAATGAAACTCCCTTCAGAAGAAAACAAAATTTAAATTATAGAATATTACAAAAGAAGGATATTACAAATTAATAATAGTAAATTTAAAATGTCATTAGAAAGACCCAATATTTCATTTAAAATCAATTCACGTACGCACATATATACATACACACACACACATACATATATATATATATATACACATATACATACACACACATATACATCCATATATATATATACATATATACATACACATATACATACATATACAATTCATATATCCATATACAAATCTATATATCAAAAAATTAATCTAACCATTTAATAATCTATATATATATACATATATATCGACATACTCATATACACATACACACCCTTAAATACATATACATTCATATATAAGCAAAAAACCCTACATACAAAAAAGATATAAAAAGAATATATACATATATATATACATATATATATATATATATATACATATATATATATATATATACACATACATACACACAATTATATATATATAAAGAATATTTTCTACAATTATTCACACATGCATGTATATGTATTTATATTACACTGTTATACACCCATTTACATACATATACATCTGTATATTTTCCAAATATTAATTCTATGGTAATTACGTCTATATACATACATAGATTACAAGTAGTTAAACCCATAAAAACACACATATTTAAGTACAAGTACACACACATATATTCGTACATACACATATAATATACATATACATACAAAACAAACATAAAAACATTTATACATATACATCCACACCCATGCAGCATACACGTTAAAAAAAAAAAATTTTTTCAGTATTCAAACATGCCTCATACTAGTATATTTATACTCACACATGTGTATATCTATTTATACATATATATCCATACTACCATACATATGTGTCCACAATATAAATACATAGTTACCCTTATCTATAATGTTCATATATATATATATCTAAATAAGTTCACATATAAAAAAATTTTAAGTTCCACAACATATTTATCAAAGAGCACAGTGTCAGTATTTTCCTATATTCATTTAAAACAATTTATATTTTCTATTTATATATCTACACATACTTTGTTAAAATGAGGTGATTTTTATGCCTACATTTACAAATCAACTCATTATGTCTGTTCAATAGTATGTCCGGATCCTTATGTTTTATAATTAGTATTTTTTCCATAATCCACAAATTGCATCTGTGGCAGTCAGGAGCTGTGATACACCGAAATAAATATATCACAGCTATATATATTTATTTCGGTGTATCACAGCTCCTGACTGCGACTAGACAACCGAATGCCTCAAGCCGGGATCGAAACCCAACCGAGTCAGATCTTCTACCACTGAGCCATCAAAGTCAGTCAAATCTAGCGTATTCTTTCTACAAACGTAAATAAACGCCAAGCAGCCATAGTGCTCCATTCATTTTAATGAAGATCTTCGTATTTACGCAGGTGACCGTTGTTTTTAGAATTAATTTGTCATTCAATAGTGCTCAATTGAAAATATATTTTCAAGAGCTATATATATATATATATATATATATATATATATATATATATATATATATATATATATATATATATATATCATTCGTTCATTTAGGCAAAACATGTTAATTAGGAGAAGAAAACTAATTTTGTGTGTAGTTTGATAAATAATATTTATATACAATTTCTTTGTAGAAGGGGGATCAATAAATCAGTGTCATGTTAAATCTATTAATTAATTTTCACCTGAAACAAAAGAGGAATAACCTTCTCACTCATGTTTAACTGCTATCCGTTGATTGGAAGGAAGGAGATTATGTTGGAAAAACCTAGCTATTTATTGTCTAGAATAAATGATTTCCTTCCATTGTTAAGCTATAGGATTATTGTTTTACATATATATGCGTTGTTTATTCAAGCTTATTACAATTGTAATATCTATATAACACGGTTAGGTTCTATTCATTTTTGAAATTTCTGGTACGATCATTTTAATGATTTGGCTCGAAGTAAGCAATTTTCTTTTACTTTCTGCTGCCACTATCCAATCTCCGTTTTCGTAATTCGATTTCTTTTCCAATAATGGTTTGAAGAGAAAAAAATATAGACCTCTCATTATTGTTGTATTTTCTTGATTATTTAAAAAGATTTTCTCGGCATAAATTTTAATCAAATCCCATGTCGTTAAATTTCCATTTATTGAAAGTATAACTGATAAGGAGTTCACTTAATTAATGCTCGATCCAAACTCGAAATAAAATTTCAATTTTGTTTTGAAAAACACCGGTAGCGAAACAAACAACACTATTGGGGGGTGCTGCAAAAATACCCCCTAACGACAAGGTAAATATGAATGAGCTCCAAATTCAGATGATTGGGTATTTGGTATGATTTTGTGAAGTAGCTCGATGAAAAATATTTCATCACCCTTTCGTATAAACTCAAGTACAAGTCGATTTGGAAAATGTATTACTATTTTTCGCGTTATAATCTATTTTACTTATTTATAAATCTAACATTCGTCCTTGGTTTGAATATTGCTGCCACATCTGATCTGTTACTTCTATATATTTATCTTCTTGATATAATCCAGAGAAGAATCTGCAATGTTATTGGTCCTGACCTATCATCTCGGCTTCAGTTCATTTTCAACCGCCGTAACGAAGCTTCCCCGTGTCATTTCTATAAATACTTTCATGGTAATTGTTCTGATAAACTTTCCGCTATGGTACCTAGACTTTATGAATTTAAGTGCAGTACTAGATTACCATAAGTTCTATGTGAAAGGTTTCTTCTATCAAACTTTGCGCTTATAGAACTCTCTTCCGGATTCTTGCTTCCCAGTCAAATTTGATCATCAAAAATTTAAACGGCACGTCAGTCTTTATCGTGTATCTTCTTAATTCTTCTTCCTTTATCTGTCGTCTCTCATTAATAGTAGTTTTTCTAATATTCTCTAATACTGAGTAACCTCTTCCGTCATAGTAGCTTTATTGTCTTTCTTGGGATGAAATGATTTAAAATGTGTATACTCGGATATCGCTTCACGATTAATTCAAAGTTTGGATATGTACCTATGAAGAAAATATTGTCATCATGGTAATAATAGCGTAAGTATTAAAAAAAAGATACGTTTTTCTGATTGCTAATATACAGAATTGATTTTTGTCTTATTGATCACTTTAAAGACACAAGCTTAGTGAAATATATGTTGATTTCTCTAGCAAATCGATTTTACTGGCTGGAGTTGCCAAATTTATGACCAACTAAATTCAGAGGAGTCTTTCTTGTAGACTGGTAGCAAATCAAGACTAAAGAGCGCAGTTTGCTCTATTATTTAACCCAAAGATGGTGGGAGAAGATATATATTCTTACCATTCTTAATGCCACTAACGCGAAATACACCTATTAATACTAGTCATGTCTGTAATATACTGTATTAAAAGATATTAAATATCCATATGTATGTTAACCCTGTAGTAATCAATGTTTACTAATGTGTCAGAAAATCAACAATCTATGTGTTTTCTGAGCAGTTATCTTTTTATAAGTTGGAATTGCTTGCCCCACGCCTAACCGGTTTTTGAATACAAATTTGTTTTTCTCCTAGATGTGTTTCTAACAAAAGCTAGAAATCCGGTTGAACCTTGCTATAAACCCTGTCCGAGGAAATGAAGTGGTGTATCCATAGCGTTCTGAAGGTGTTTGGGCGAAACTTGACGCCTAGAATTGAACTTGTCTATCCAATACCACATATATGCTCCGTGAATTTGCTAATGTTAGACATTAATATTTTTTAGGTATTTATTTTCAATAATGCCTCCTTAACATAGTTCATTAACATTTACAACACGACACGAAATCTTGCATGAGTAACATCATATTTCATTTAAATCTGAACTAACTTCATCAATCACTCTAGGTGAGTCTGTGTGTGTGGCCCTGGGACCTTGCTAAACAATGTCCATTGTATAATCTTGCATGAATACAAAAAAACGCCTTTTCATCTAGAGGAAGTGTTTATATATATATATATATATATATATATATATATATATATATATATATATATATATATATATATATATATATCAAGAAGAAAAACTTTACACATCAAAAAATTCGGTAATAAATTTATTTCAACAGATAACTTTTTAATATCTGTCTCATCAGACCGAAATTACAAAATGGTTTAAATTTACTGTTCTTTCTTTCTTTCTTTATATATATATATATATATATATATATATATATATATATATATATATATATTATTGGATAACGACATATAAATTTTTATATATAAAGAACACTTTTGTAGGAAAAAATGTATTTCAAATTGGCAAACGTATATGTATGCATGTGTGTACATATATATATATATATATATATATATATATATATATATATATATATAAATATATATATATATATATATATAAATATATATATATATATTACTGTTCTTTATATATATATATATATAAATATATATTGCATAACGATATATAAATCACACACACACACATAAATAAATATATATATATATATATATATATATATATATATATATATATATATATATATATATATATATATATATATATATAACATCAAAATTGTGTTACGGCATAATTGTCTACCCCACAAAATGTTTAATATCTAAAAACACACTAAACTAATTGAGTTTCTTTTTTTTGATCAGGTTTTCAGATACGACGTTTAGCCACCTTGACACAATTTTTCGTATGAATCATTGAAAATCCCTTTTGAGTTCTTTAACTAGAAAGCAATGGTGAACAATGGTGAGAGGAAAATCATTTAGGAGTTTAGTAATGGTACCAACATTCATACTCTCGCTTCAGTCCATTTAAGAGTCATCAAGAGAAGTCTGGATAAGTAAAGAGTAAAGAGGAAATATAGATTAGGAGGTCATAACATGAAGAGGGATCCTCATTTGAACTTAGAGAAAAAGCGCTCAATTAAAAAAGATCCAACTCAATCCATAATACCTTCGGTCAGTGAGAGAGGAGTTTCACCGATGACAGTCCAAAAAGCAGCGAAAAACGTCGTACGTGAAAACCGTGATGCACCTTGTGACTCCAAGACAAACTTAAAAAGTTAGAGAGAGCGGAGATCATCTTGAATAAGTTGATAAAGGGGCTAGATTATATATATATATATATATATATATATATATATATATATATATATATATATGTATGTATTCGAATATGGTCATATATATATATATATATATATATATATGTATATATATATATATGTATTCGAATATGGTCATATATATATATATATATATATATATATATATATATATATATTCGAACTTTATTTCAATCTTTCATGAGCTTCCGATCCTTAGCTATGATTAATTAATGATGAACATGTCATTTTCGTTTATGATCGATTTCATCACGATTCTTCTGTTAAGCTTAGAGAGTAATTATATATTCCTATTACTCAAAGTAGAATCCAACATATTTCTAATAACTTCGGATAATTCCAGTAAGATATCTTTAATCATTTCAAAGATACAAAGGTTCAAAGGTTTGTGTGGGGAGTGGATTTTCTACAGCTATAAACGTTATTGTAGCTGATATAGTTATTTTAGTGAGCTATCTCTATATTTTCATGAAGGTAGCAAATATAGATTAGTTGATCATGCGCATTCCGTGAATATGTTAAGCAATCCTTACAGCTTCCGTGGTCAAGCTGCTATCGGCATGTTTTGCCTATAGAAGTGGTTTCCTTGATTGAAAGAGTGATAGAGGTTCAAGTTCTATAGTAGAACTTCCAAAATCTATGTTGGTTGTTATTAAATTAACTGTTTAAGAAAAATTAAAAAATAGAGAAAGTAACAGAAATACGTAGACCCGCTAAAAATAACGTTCATAGAAATAAGAAATAATTCTCAAAAATTTCATATATATATATTATTATGGGGTCCACCCTTTTTTGATATAAATGGACTCGTTCTGCTGCCATAAAATAGCCACAGTCAGTCAGAGATGGGGACAGAGGAACAAGGGAGAGGAAAGTGTAGAGGAACAGGGTGGAGGAACAGAGTGGAAAGTACATAGACACTGTGATTGAATTGACGTTAGAAGTCAGTTACAAGGACGCCCGACTTTAAGGAAGTTTACTTCGAGACTGTATATACCGATCTTTGATTAATACTAATCGGCGTTCCTGGATTTTACTAACAGCATTACCTTTTGTATTTTGTGTAAATACATTTAATTTCTTAGCTTAAATACTTGCGTTTGTCATTTATTGGAGACCGATTTTTCACGCGGAATCCACAACATATATATATATATATATATATATATATATATATATATATATATATATATATATATATATATATATATATATAAAGAAATATAGTCTTAAGGTGTGCTATATTTATGGAATAAAGTGCTCAATATCAGAGATAGAGCGTGTGTAAATATAAAAGTGAACATAGAAGTCAACACTTAGAGGCGACAGTCTGTTTCAGACTGTCGCCTCTAAGTGTTGACTTCTATGTTCACTTTTATATTATATATATATATATATATATATATATATATATATATATATATATATATATATATATATATCGGAATGTAATTAGAGCGATAATAATATATAAATTCTAACGTCACACCATCAAAAGAGGGCTCAATACTGATAGAACAGCAATAATTATTTACTATAATTTTTTCAAATAGAGAAAAACAATTTACTCCCTGCAAAGATGCAACTTCGTTTCGGTGCATTTAGTTGCACCTCGGCTGGTGAGGAGCAAAATGGTTATGAACAATTTTGTTTGTAAGCAGGCCTCTTAGAACGCTTGGAAATTCTGCACCTTTATCCTTGACCGTTGTTGTTGATTAAAATACGTATTCGGTTCAAGTCATAACTTTAACACCTCAACAATCCTTCAGCAAACTGATATCAACATGGACTATTGTTTCATTCTGTTGCCTTTTTGCCTCTACAATTTTTTTCTTTATCCTTAAACGTCTGCTCTTAAAAGTTACCTTTTTTTTTCAAACAAATAGAAAAAAACGAAGTGATGTTCCACGTGCGGCCTGCATACAAACAAAATTGTTCATAACCATTTTGGTTTTCACCAGTAGAGGTAAAACGAAATGCACAGAAAAGAAGTTTCATCTTTGCAGTGAGGAAATTGTTCTTGCCTATATGAGAAAATTATAATATATATATATATATATATATATATATATATATATATATATATATATTTATATATCATAAGGTTTTTTCCCGCGAGTGCACATCATGGGTAGGTTTAGTTGACACTAAAATCAACGTTTCAAATAATAAAAATGTCGGATTAAAAATAAATCCCTTAATTCTTTAACATTGCTTTGTTTACGTTCTTGTATTAAAAATATAATCTGATTCTGATGAAAAGTATCCTTACTCAATGTTAATAATAATGAATAGTTTTGTTGCCATTATGACCAGATGTGAAATAAATTCTGCCTTCATACCCTGTGGAGACAAATACTTTAGATAGTACTTACATATTCATTTGCATTTCTGTAAATCTCGGTTTCAGGTGAATGTCTAAACTAAAGCAGTTGAATTTCCTTGGTTCTAATTAAAAAAAGAATATTCGAATTGGTTGCGAGTACAAAGTTTTGCTATGTTTTGCTTGAAAAATATATTTGTCCAACTCTCTACATTCATAGGCAAATTATTGATAATGTAACAAATCAAGTTTTACATACAATTCGAAAAAATACGTATTACTTTGCAATTATTAAGAGGACTAACTTTTTTTTTTTTTACAACGGATTGATTTTTAGATGAGACTTTCTCTTCATTCTACCTTAAATGCTATTCCAAACTATCAAGTTATTTGCTTCCAGCTGAGTCTAATTCTGGACAATTTCCCATATAAACAAGTCTATCTGTTGCTTCACGGGAAATAAATTCAAATCTTGACACACAAAATTCAATTAAAAAATTAAAAATGTTAGCGTCTCCTCTTCTTTGTGCGTCTCCGCAAACGTTACTTTAGTCCGACGCAGTTCTCCGGAATGAAAAGCGTCACTCGTTTTTTTTCCACGTTTTTCTGACATAGTTCTGACAGAAAAATGTCTTTATTTTTGCCATATACATATATACATATATATATATATATATATATATATATATATATATATATATATATATATATATATATAAGTGGGCATTGAAATCAATACCCAGAGGCGATAGTCTATTTTCATGCTAAACACAATAGATATGGCCTGACGACTGCGTTTAGCATGAAACAGACTGTCGTCTCTGGGTTTTGACTTCAATGTCCACTTTTATATTTACATACGTTCTACCCCTAATAATGGGCACTTTAAATATTAGCATACCTTAAAATTATATTTTTCATATATATATATATATATATATATATATATATATATATATATATATATATATATATATATCAGCTGAACAATTGCGAGAGGAAAATCATTCAGGAGTTCAGTAATAGTACCAACATTCATACTCACTCCATTTCAGAAGGATCAAGAGAAGGCTGGATAAGTAAAGAGTAAAGGGGAATATATATATATATATATATATATATATATATATATATATATATGTGTGTGTGTGTGTCTGTGTGTGTGTGTGTGTGTGCGGGGTGAATGTGTGTGTGTGTCTGGGGTGATTGTGTGTGTGTGTGTCCGGGGTGGTTGTGTGTGTGTGTGTAAAATTTCAGATATGATTAAAATATATTTATAAAAGGACAATATGAATAAAGATCAAAGGACAACTTATCTTAGCTGACGTGTTCCGTCTCCTGATCAAGACTTTATTAGAGATTAAATTACATCACCTAGCATCCGCCAAATTTTGCCTAGACTTTTCTTTTAACTTGATGAATATTTATGAGCGTCTGTTAAATTTGAACATTCTAAAAGCTAACATTTTGTCTATCGCTTATAAATACTTATTGCAAAATAAAATCTTTACATTTGCCTTGATAAAGTCGGTCAGAGGATGAATGACCATTCTTGGACATTATATGTTTGTAGTCATCAGTAAATAAATAAAAAAAGAACATCTAAAAGTCATCATCATAAATCATCCTAATCCTTATATCAAAGCAAAAGGTCTGAGAAGCGTCGTATTTCTCCCTACTCATCACTTTGAATAATATCTCAGTGACCTGTATATAATTCTGTTAAAGTAGCAGGGACACTTGAAACTGACACTCAATATGAAGTGTTGATTTCTATATCTACACACACACATATACTATCTGTGTGTATATATATATATATATATATATATATATATATATATATATATATATATATATTGTCTTTTTGGCTGTATCACAGATCTTCGGTGTGGCTTGCCTCTAGCTAGGATCGAAACCCAGGTGAATTATATATATATATATATATATATATATATATATATATATATATATATTCGTAAGGCTTCTTATACATAAGCACTACAGTTCAAATATTTGGTGTATTTTTTTTTTAAATTGGCCCGCAAATAGTTGTTTAGTAATTTAAATAAGAGGAAATTAATGTACATGGTTAAAAAAGTGATACATGTTTTTTTATTAGTAATTTTATTCTGACAAAAAGAAAATAAAAGCATTTTATGATTAAATTTTGCTCACGTCAAAATATCCTCTTCAGACTTGATTACTGCAACACATTTTTTTTTTTTTTTTTTTTTGCATTCGCTGCAAAACTTTCACAAAGTATATCTTTGATTATTAGTTATCCCCTCTTTTTTTCAATGATTGTATGAGCACTTTTTTCATTTTTCTCTTCTCTTAAGTTTATCCCATGGTAATTCTGGGGGTCGCTTCAATCTTTTGAACTGTAGTATAAGCATGATTGTGAGTGTAAGTTTCATGAAATGAATAAAGAAAGAAGAAAATCTAACAAACATTAACATTAAAACGTAAAAGATCAAAAAGTAAGGTGAAGCGACCACTTTAGTTCATTTGAGAACCATCTTCTTTGTGTCTGTCTTAAAATCACGGTTTAGATTTTTTTTTTTTTTTACCTCAGACCCAGATAACAAATGCTCAACAATCGCATTCATATATATAATCTATAGTTAGTAAGATTTCCCAAGCTTATTGTAGAGTAGCAGAAAGCTATGTGTACCCAAACGGGAGCGAACACAGTACCCTTTGCTACGCCTATTTAACGAAAATTGTTTATGTAAATATTCGCAGAGCTGTTGCTATAACTTTCTCTTTTCCTCTCTCTATAACAAGAAAGAAGAAAAGCGAGTTAAAGTTAGATATCACGATATCAAGTCTAAAAGATAAACAAAAGTCTTAAATTCAATAAACAGCGTATAATCGACCCTCGTTTATTACTGGCAATTGATTCGATCGGCAAGTTCATTAAATGATGGCCACGTTTTTCTATGTCTCCCAATTGAAAACTGGAGGCTCTAAAATCATTTTTCCTCCACCCTGTAATTAAACGCGAAAATGTTTAACAAAGAGCCGGGGAATCACTGGGAGAGAAAGATGAAATTGAAAGTTGAATTTCTTACTTTGGCTCCAGGGAGACAGTTTAATTTTATTCTTATACTGTAAATACTATCTGAAAGGCAGATGCATCTAATGGTTGCCCTTATCGTGAGCGACCGACATTTTAAATTGTTGTTATTAAAATCAACATTTCAAACTTTATCTGTCTCTAGCACTCTCTTTGTCTTTAACACTCTCTGCCTCTCTACATATCTATCTAGGCGTTTGTACAGAAATTAACTGTATTAAATTTAGCTGACAAGACTAGTTTAATATTTTAATATATTTTTCCGATTTTTGTTGCATATCGGGACCAGAATTGCGATTAAACTGTCCAAGTTTCATGTTTTTTCTCTAATTTCATGATTGGTCCAAATTGTCACCTGGTTCACCCAAACTCGGTGTGGTAGGACCTGTTAGGTCCTCAGCTATGGGCAAAGAATGAACTACCAAATAAAAACAAAACGTTATTAAAGTTTAAAAATACATTTTCATAGTAAAAATATCAGCAGTAAACGTTTATATAAACAATTACCAACGCTACATCTTTATAGTAAAATTACCAACAGTACCTATTTATAGTAGAATTACCAACAGTACATTTTATAATAAAATGATCAGCAATACATTTTATCTATGCTTGAAGGACTACAATTGCGTTCAAAATATTTAGATTTCGGCATTAAATAACGTATATAATTTGATATGCTGTTAAAGAAAATCAACCAATGACACTCTCCTAGATGTGGTGGTGGGTCTTGCGTATCTCAGCGACCTATACATCGGGCCTAACAGGCGCAACCCATCCAGGCAGTTCGGCGTGTAACCATAAGACTAAGTGGAGATCACAAGAAGCCATGGAATGCAGTATGATGGTTGTGTTAATTTGACGGTGAAGACAATCTCAGATTTAATTTCCGACCAACGGGGAATAACTCATGCTCCTAGAAATTATAAAATTTCTAGGATCGCCCAATTCCCAAAGCTAATACTGTTTTGGCTCTAGTATTGTTACAGATAATCAGATTTGCCACCAACAGATTTGTTATGGCTGTGTAACTCTGTCAGTTCCGACACTCACACACACATAACCCCCGTTGCTCGCCATGCCATTCAATGAAGAGCGCATTCGATTGTGATCACGACTTCTTCATTGGAGTTCAAAAGATTAGATCGTATAAACGAGAAGGATGGTATCAAGGGGTAAAGCAAATCCGAGCACGTTACGATGATGATGAGGGTTAGTTTTGACCATGTCGATTACTGTCAGGAATAAGATGTTCTGTATCGTCGACAGAAAGCTTGGACCCATGTTTTGCAACGTTACATTTCAAATTCAAATTTAGATGTGACAGCATGTTGAAAACGTTTTCACGCAACTTGATACCCCCCCCAAAAAAAATATATTAACTACTTTATACTCATTTATTCAGTTAGCACATTTTGCCCCGCTGGGATCACAAATCCACCTTCTGTAATTGTGGTTCATAATAACATTCAAGGCAAAATAATGCAGTACCTTTTGCACTGGGGGATGTTGAGCTTATCCTGTCCATCATAAAGTCGTTGGCGCAGCTACCTACGTTCAGGCTGTCGACTGGTCGACAGAGTCATGGTACAGGTTGGTTGGGGAAAGGCGTTCCCCTTCACCAGTTAGATCGCGAAACACTTCCGGCTATCTTGAGACGGTTTATCCGGCAAGTCGATACAGTTGACAGGGGAGTTGTGACCGTTGCAGCGCCCATGTGACATCTTGGATCCATGTATGAAAGTTGGATGTAGACGGTGGACCTGTAAACTTCCGCATCACAATTCACCTGAATGAAACGGGGTCTACCGCTTCGATGCAAAGGTGCTATCACCGACGATACACCCCATACACTCTAAATACTTTACACGTTTTATAATGATTTTATAAGCGTATTAAATATGTTATACGAACATAAAAACAGTTTCCTGTTGTGAAAAATATTTCATATAATGTGTTAGATATTTGCAAAAGTACATTCTCTATATTCATTGTTAACATAAAAGGCAGTAACTTGACACTGGTTAGCATTTGGGTGCCGATTTCTGGTCAATTCTAGACTGAAACCTTGCATCATTCAGTTGAGAGTAAGATTTTGTTGAATGTTGACGTTTTGCCATCAAATAAATATTCTTAAAGATGGTGGATGAAAAATTGCACTTTCGCCCTATTATGCTCTATGAATTTCGTAAAGAAGTAAATGTCGGAATTGCAACAAAATCATTCAGAAGGTGTATTTGGACCATGGAGAATAAAGTGAAAATTCTGACGGAAGAGATTGCTAAAAGTTTGAAAGTCGATATATCAATTGCCTTTCGCAATTTCTAGAGACTCGGGTTAGAGAAAAATGGCCGATTTTGGCAAATCGAAAATGTCTCATTTTCCACCTCAACAACGCAAGACCACATGTAAAAATTAAAAAAAAATGTAAAATAGACCTTGCAGAAGCTTCAGTACCAACTGTATTCTCCTGATTGGTTCCTTAGGATTTTCATTTTCGGTCTCTACAGAACAATTTAAATGACGATAAAAAATGACTCTCTACAATCAGTTGGAAAGTAATTCACAGCCTTATGCAAAAATGACATAGAAATCTTTTAAAGACAGTTGTTAAAATATGGAACCCGGACAAAAAAATCAAATTAATTAACTACTTCAAAAAATTTAAAGCAGCTAAACATATCCTCAAAAATAACAACCCACCAGCAAAATCAAATTTACAACGAATGAATAGTATCTATGAGTTTAAATGACCGTTAAGGAACTGTGTGAAAATATGGAGACTATGTACTTGACTGATAAATGAGTGTTTGTATGTAAATTTCTGTTTTTTAATTAGACTCGAATCTTTGCAATGATATAATAGATTGTTTCATTTGCATATTAGCCACAGGTATTTTGAGTCTTTCTTTACAGCCTCAACTTTATAAGGAGAAGGAGTCACGGTGGAGTAATGGATAGCGGCTCAGATTGATAAAATCGGAGAGTCGAGTTCGAATTCCACTTGAATCGATTACATTCCCTTATGCTAATACTCTTGGGAAAGGTATTAATCCTCTTCTTCTCCCTCCAGCTATGGATAAATAGCAATGGTTTCCGATGGCAACTGGTCTACCACAGAAAGAAATGACAACCTACTGCGGTAAAAAAATCTGCCTTGTCAGTTATATATCGAAAGATACATGATCGTCTAAGTGTGTATCACGCATGGCACATAACTGGCTGACTATATAATTTTCGGGATTATCTATACTTATTTGTCTCATGCTAATAAGTGACAAGTTAATCTACAAGAGAGTGTATTGCATGTGTGATCAATGTAGGCGATTTAATTTTGTTTTCTGATTAGGTGTACTGGAGATGAAGTCTCCCAGAGTAAATGAGAAATCACAAACAACATTATTTTTATCGAGAGGGAATAATTTATGTTCTGATGTATTAGCTGTTATCATGTTAGTTGTTTTGAATTTTTATATCAAATGATATCTGAAAGGTATTTATTGAAATCATTAACTACGATGCACCGTAAAAATTATATTTTTCTTGAGTTTTTCATTCTGCTTAACATTACGGAGCATTAAGCTATGGTTGAATAATTTAATGGTATTTTTTCCATTCATATCAGGATGATTAACTTACGGCCATATAACATTGAAAGACCTAGAAGTTAAGCAACGGCCAATCGGGAGAGGAGGTACTTAGGAATTTGGTTTGTTTTGTTTTTCGGCATATCAACTCCAATAGGTTATTAAATGCCGACAAATTTTTTATTGCTGGTACGTAATGTTTTTCTTCAAAAATCTATTTCTGGGAATATTTTTCCTTGAAGAAATCTATAGTTGGTGATATTTTTTTCCTAAGAATGTACAGCTGTTTATATTGCTGGTATTTTTTTAAGTATTGCTGATAATAATTTTCTTTCAAAAATTATTACTGGTAATAATTTTTTTTATTACAAAGTATTTTTACACAAGTTTGGTTGTTAACTATTTGCCCATAGCTGGGACCCTAACAGGTGCTACCACCCCGGGTCAGGGTGGACCTGGGAACATCAGCAATTAAGAATGGTTCCATGCTTCTCGAAACCTCCTGATCAGAGGCCTTTCTACTGGATGTAGTTTATCACCATACCCAGGAGTACTTAGGAATACCAGGAGCTGTAAGCTTGGATGTGCGGTGGTGTAATAGATAATGGCTCGGAATTGGAACTAGGCGAAACGTGTTCCAATTCCAGTCGGGTTCTTTACAATCATTTATGCGCAGTTGCCATTGGGAAACGTATGAATCTTCTCCTTCTCAGCCTCCAGCTATGAGTTATTTATAGGTCCTATATCAGTAAATCCTTATCTCCCACAAAATTCTTGAAATATAAAATTATTTTCTAGGTTTAAATAGGAAACAAAAGCTTGAGAATCCTTAGACAATACAAAACAAGACATCAGTCGATAAGCATAATTGCTTGTTTTATATTTTTCTAAATTTTTATACAGCTAGTTTTAATTTCCCGCCGACAACATGGTTAAGAAAAATATTTTTTAACGAAAACCGATACATATATATATCTATATCTATCTATCTATCTATCTATATATATATATATATATAT
>OZ010584.1:80646403-80728903 GCA_963932145.1 Acanthosepion lycidas | reverse complement strand
GGAGGTTACACCGAAGGGCGGACTCTCTTTCGGGGAGGTAAACCGGCCCTGAACCCGTTTATACGGGTTCAATGGGCATATTTTAGGGCCGGGCCCACGAGCTCGGAAATCCCACATTAAAAACGCCTTGTGCCACATGACGCCCTCGTTGTGGGGGGGTGACTGAATATCGTCATTATTTATTTTTAATTCTTATCTCATATATATATATATATATATATATATATATATATATATATTATTTTTATTTTAATCGGTGTTTTTATTAATGTAGTAAAAATTTGTTTCGCTTATTTAATAGTTTTGTTTTGTTTTGGGAAGACAAAGCTATTTATTCAATTTGGGGGTTAATTGTTGTAGTTTATTCTATTATTTTATTACTTCATGTATTTATTTGATTATCTTTATTTGTTTTTTTTGTAACGGTTAATTTATCGGGATTAGTTTGTTAGTTTGTATATTTATTTAGTTGGATGAATTGAGATTAATTTATTTTACCTTTTTTATTATTATTTATTTATTATACTCTATATTTTATTTACTCTTTTCGGTTTTCGATTTTTAAGTAACGTAGTATTTTTTTCCTCGTTATATAACAGTTATAGCTATATTTTTCGTCCGATTTAGCCGAAAAAAATAACAGCACTCGTGGACTGACGATTGGGTCTAGCATGAAACAGGCTGTCGCCTCTAAGGGTTTTCTTCTATATTCACTCATATATATATATATATATATATGTATATGTAAAACAATATTATGATAGTTTTAATATATATATATACTTTATTGTAGGATATTACATTCAAACATGTAGAAAAACGATACACAAATACACTCATGTTTCGATGTGTATCAACACATCACATCAGGCGTTATGTTTGTGTGTGTATTTTAAACCTTGATAAAATTCAATATTGTGAATACTGATTTTATATTAACTAGTTTGTCCATCACTTTGGAAGATTATTCCTAACTAAATTTTCTTCCCATTTTTTATATCATTTGTAAGACTAAAGCTTGGTTTAGTCTAAAATAAAAACCGCCTTGTATTATACGATGAAAGAACTGTTTTATTTCCAGATCACTGTTCTACAGAAGCAGATAGTTTGCATTTGCATGTTTCGTGAATGTTATTGCGTTTACAGACATTCGACTTTGATGAATGTTGTTGGTGTGTATATCTTCGACTGGATACAACTGGTTCAAATGTGTATGGGAACATGGAGACGAAGGAACGTGAATAACGCAGAGACTATAGAATCAGAAGGAGAAAGAAATGGAAAGAAGAAAATGGAAATCGATTGACCAGAAAAGAAAAAGAAAATGGAAGAGAAAGCTAGATAGGAAAGAAAAAAAAACTGTAAATGTTTAGCAGTGATGAAAAGAAAGATGCGAAAATCCAAAGATGAATGAAAAAGAAATTGTTGGAAAACAAATAAAAGAAGAAAATGCATTTATTAAAATAAAACGGAAACAAACGAAAAGACACGAAAGAAAGAAAAGGAAATGAAACAATTTCTCAGTGAAAGGCAATAATATGACAGCTGAGATAAAATTTGGAGGAAGATGTAGAAAGGAATAAAAAATGAATAGAAAAAGGATAACGAAAGAAAGAAATTGAGAAAGAGAGAGGGAGAAAAAAGTGTAATATAGGGAATGAAAAAGAGGAAGAAAAGACAGAAAGAAACGGGATATAAAGATGACAGAAATAGATGAGAAATAAATAAAGAAAAAAAGAAAGAAAGAAAGAAAGAAAAAGGAAAGAAAGAAAGAAAGATGAGGAAGAAATAGAAATAAAGAAAGAGACTGAAGAAAACAAACAGAGAAACAAAGAAAGACGTACAGAAAACAAAGAAAAAAAAACGTACAAGGCACAGAAATAAAATTGTCTTTCGTTTTCTTTCTGAAATAGAAAGAGGAAAGAAAAAGATATAAAAGATGACAAAATTAAATTAAAAAATATGAATAAGTAAGAAAAAATAAAAACTAAATAAAAGAAAGAAACAAGAAGGCATGGAAATATCAAGAAATATTTGAAAAAATTCGAAGAGAAAATAGGACAAAAGGAAAGAGAATAAAATGAAAATAAAAGTAGACATGAAAAAGATATTCACATGAAATGAAACAGCGTTAATAATGTAAAGGAATTGCAATAAATATTTGTAAGTAGCCGACGAGTGTTTATTTTCATGCGATATTAATACAACACATTTACTCGCTTCATTTCTTGAGAGTTCATTATCTGCAACCTTTAGATTTATCAAGATTTTCCCATCGCCGATTACATTCATTTTTACTTTCACTTTCAATTTCACTTTACAGTTTTCAGTCTATTTATTTTTCCAAAGAGCGTGTTTAATAATTTTCTTTTAGTTTGACAGGGAGAAAATTCTGCATTAAATAGTGTTGACATATATACATATAATACATAAAAGGTTAATGGTCTGAGTTGAATCAGACCACAAAACAGTGGTATTAATTCACTATTGGAAAAATAAAATAAAAGTAGAAATAACATGTAGAGTTTTTAACTTTCAAAAATCAGGATATCAGTTGAATCAGCTACCTTGGTTTCAACCTTAATGTATCCTCAGGCGATTTTTATCAATTGACTTTTTAAAGCTTTATTTAAAAATAAATAAAATAATGATCACTATATTGTTGCTTTTAAAAATAAGTAAACAAACGGACGACGTTTGATTTAAAAGAAAAGGGGGGGAGGAGGATGTGAAGAAGAAGAAGAAGAAGTGTATTATAAAAGTATCAGTGATGGGGAATTAAAATTCATATTTTTTTATCCAGCCTCATATGTGCTTAAGAGGAATTTTTTAGCATGTATGAAAGAAAGATCAAGAAGATATATATATTTATATATATATATATTATTCCAGGATCATTTTCAAAGTTATTTAAGATGATCTTCGCCTTGTGTTTGTTTACCGATCAAAAGCTCTGCATGTTATTTCTACTTTATTTTATTTTTTTCAATCGTGTAATTAGCACTTTTTAATACCACTGTTTCCTGGTCTAATTCAACTCTGATCATTAATCTATATATATATATATATATATTAATTGATTCATCAACAGAATGCAGAAAGCACTGGACGGCCGTTTCGTCCTATATTTGGGAGTCATCAGCAGTGCGCATCCACTACCGAGGGAATCGAAATCCCGACGGCTAGGTTGACAAGTGAACACCATACCAACTGCTCCACCGGGCTTCGGTAACGAAGAGATTGCAAATCAGATTCAATGTAGCGCCGCTCACTCCCATATTCCGTGGTGGAACTCGACTGAGATTCTCTCTAACCATAGGACTGAGCCCCCTGGAGCCACGACTACTCTCACCAAGTGATAATGACACTAAGATGTAAGGGGTTAATAGGAGTGAAAGCGAATAAGGAGTCTTTAGTAAGAACGGGAAAGACAGATCTCAACTTTAAACATTACTTCTAGTAGATACTAGTATTTTAGTGTGTTATACTATTTGAGCAAGCGCCCCTTCAGAATAAATCTGATGATCGCATTAAAATACGCAAATGACATTCACTATGCAGTGTCCGGTGTTGATTCCTACATATACACTGTCTATAGTTGTAAAGGCTCTTTTTTCGATATTGGATAATCTTTCCCCATAAATATAGAAACTTTTAAACAATTTATATATAAATTAAATTTATCGATTGCCCCTATATATAAATTGGGTTCGTGTAACGGTCGCCTTACTATTTTAGTCCTCAAATTTATAAATGTATTATATGCATTGTGTATATGTAGATCCCTAGAGTTTCATACCATCAATAAACAAACAAACCTCAGTATCTTATATAAATCACCTTTCAGGAATCAGTCTCTCAAGAGAATGTTTCACTGCGTCATGTGATATTATAACCTAATTTTTTATATCTAATTTCTCTTTGATATAAGATAGGATGTCTTCTGAAACGATATTGCTGTCACTTAAAAAGTGTTTGCGTATCAGACAGCAATATAAAAACTGACACGGGGATTTTATAGCTTGTACTATTATTCAGTGTGAAAACATTGAAAGGTTTTATTTTTTATAGATCTATCAGATTATAGTAGTACAATTAAAAATATAAATGGCGTAGCCATTCATATCCAAATATGCCAGTCTACTATGGTGGATGGTTAATCCCCGTTGCCGATGACGGCTCAGGCACATTTTATGCTTGTTCAGCACCCACAGAGACCACTTGTAGCTTATACTGCGACTATGCTGAACGGAGTTTACAGTTTCTGGGAGAGTGTGTGTTATCTAGCATTCTTAACAGTCTGGACAAGGATAGCGCGCTTAAACCCTCGATGACTTATGACTTCGTGCTAACACAAACATCGAGAGCTCCTGACAGTGCCCTCTCCCCAATTTTACTCACAAAACCACGTGGTATGGTTTTCATGCACTTTCCAAACGTGCTTCATGCTGGGATCGCCTCCTCCAGACTGATAACACCAAAAAGTCGCCTTCCTGACAAATCGACTATGGTGAGATTTGAACCCGGGTCTCGTGGTCAGAAACGACACATGCTCACAGTAGTAGTAGTAATAGTAGTGTTATTTACCTTACCTCCCCGCGAGCCAGGATGTGGCACAAGGCCGTTTTTAATGCCGGGTAAAACCGAGCCCGCGGGCTCGGACAATAATTCCCCGTAGTCCCCGTAAAAACGGAGTTGGGTAGCTGTCTACCTCCACAGACGAGGCTGTGCCCTTCGGCATAGCCTCGTCTGGGTTCCTCTCCGCCCGAAGGCAGAGATTTCGATTAGCTTAGCTGGAGACGAATCTCCAACTATTTACAGGAGTAATTCAAGTAGTAGTAGTAGTAGTAGTAGTAATAGTAGAGCCACAATTCATAACCCGGAAAAAAGAATTGGCGGGACGAATTCAATTTCCGGGTGAGACTGTTTATTTTAAATTTAAGATGCCTTCCAAAAGCTAAGCAAAGTATTAAGAAACGGGGAAATTTCGTTAGAAACGAAGAAAAGAGAAGTGAACTGTTATGTAATATCGGTCCTCCTATATAGCAATGAAAGAAGGACAATCAAAATGTGGAAAAGACTTGTAGCAATAGAAGGGTAGTTCTACAGAAGGATACTGAGAATACCATGTGAGCAACGACGAAGATTTAGAGAAGATGAAAATGATACACAGTCAGAATTTTCTAGGGCTCAATAATGAGGAAAGAGGGCTTTGACTCTAATTGGACTTATTGAAACTAAAATGCAGAACGGGGATTTGGTAAGATGGCAGAAATATCATATTTACTGTGCTACAAATGATAGGGGGACTTGTGAAGAGCCATCATTACACCCATCCTGAAGGGTCATGGCTGAGAGATGAAGACTGCTGCCTGTGAAAACGTTCATTTTTTTTTATGTGCTATTAACCTTGTTTTAAATATCAGGGCAGATTCGCCTTTCTATGTATGATTGGCAACCAGTGGAGAAGAAGGAAAACTCTTCATTCAAAACTGTCAAGAAGGCAAAAGGAATCCATTCCGTTATCTTTAGCAAATCATAGCAATGCTGCGTTTAGAAATTAAAATCAAAGGAAGCTGGGGAGAACTAAGTTCGTTTATATTCCGAACAGATATGGAAATTACGAAGAAAGAAGGGATGGATAGTGTGTTCATAATTTCTACATTGATAAATTAAATCTTAACAAAATTTGATAAGCTTTTTCTCTTGTGATCATATTACCGTAGCAGAATTTGTGCTGTACAGGGAGTCCATAAAGTAAGTGTGCACTTTAAAAAATTTATAACTTTATTTCTATTTGCAATAGAAACAATTTGGAAAAAGGATTAGAAAGAAGTAAATCTATATTTTTTTAAGGTTTTATTGAAATTTTATTTACATTTCCACATGTCCTTCATCATTAGCAATACAACGGGTAATACGATTTTGCAGTTCTCGGAAAATATTTGCAAACTGATTTACAGTAATGCCTGAAATCACATTAGTTATTTTAGCTATACTTAAAACTAGGTACATTAAACTTTATAACATTTTTTACAGATTATTTCTATCACAAATAGAGATAAAGTTATATTTTTTAATGTGCACACGAACTTTATGGACACCCAGTATTTAATATTCTGCAATTTCCTTTTATTCTTGGATATCTTTCATTTCTTAGAGCAATGGATTATGGCTTGGAGTACCAAGTTTGAATTCCATTCGAGTTCATTACATTCAGACCTAATACCCTTGGGAAACGTATGAATCCAGCTCTTTTTCCCCAACAACTATGGGTAAATATTAGGACAGTCTCTGTTCTACAGTCGTGGGTGGCAACTTATCTAGGAGAATGAAAACGATGACTTTAAAACTATATAGCCCTGGCCAAGCATATATTAGTTTGGTGCAAAAATAATTTCGTTTTCTCACATATGTTACTATGTGAGAAAACGACATTATTTTTTCACCAACCTAATACTATGCAGTTATGGAAAGGATCATTCGCATTGACTCAATGATCCCGGCAACAGTCGATTCCATTTTTTTTTTTTTTTTTTTTTTTTTTAGATTAAAAAAAAAATCAACATATATTTGCCCAGCTTTCAAAATATTGGGCCTAAAATCATCGTCCTAAGATTTATTGTATATACGGGATGCAATATCAGTTCTCGTTCATTTACTTTATAATTAATGTAAGCATCAATTCACTAGCCATTTTTCTTTTTGACACTTGTATGTTCTGTCATAAATCTATAGATTAATCATATGGATAACGACACAGTCATCGAATTTATGTCAGGAAATGTAATTCGATGAAGATTTAAAAGTTAAGTAGGCACAGATTAATCCATCTTTTCTAACTGTATATCACGACATTATCTCCAACTGATAAGAATGGCACCAGCAATAATACAATACACGTACAATAATCCTTATTCTGTTAGTAACCACCACAATAATACCTAACCACCGACAACATCTTTCAGCGTAAATATACATATTTTTTAATTTGTTATCCAGGCCTTGCTTGCAATCATTAACAATGTTTTCACATTAAACTTATATAATAGCTCTGTTCTATATGTCATATCATTTTCGCGCGTTACCGACCATGCCACTCCACGATTTTCCTACCCTTTAATAAATTTTCTCTTTTTGCTATCTCTTCTAAACCGCCAACCAAATTTTTGAAATATCTTATCCAGTTCTTGTGCGCAATCATTAACAATACTTTCACATTAAACTTCTGTTTCCTGAACTCCTGTTCTTTAAGTAATTCTTCTTCGTCATATCACATTTAGACGTTGCCGATCATGCCGCTCCACAATTTCCAGTCTTTTATAGATTTTGGCAAATATTATCTTTTTGCTATCTCTTCTCAACCACCAACCATTTACACAAACTCGTTTGGTAGGTTATGCGATGTTTTCCACTATTTCTCTTGCTTTCATTATGTTCTGTGAGTATCAAATTCTCTATACCCTCGTCCCTCGTTATGTGATATAGAGATTTCAGCTGTCTCTTTCTGATGTTAAATATACGTGCCCCTGTCTCTTTAGCGCAATGGGGGAGGTGCTACCGTAGAGTTTGGAATCTCCTGGCCCAAGCATTCTTCATAACTTAAAGAGAACTGATACTATATATTCCTCTCAGTCTGATGGCCTAACATTTTTAAAAGTAGGGTTTGCCTATGGCGTCACCGGTTACATAAACCGTTCCTAATTGACAAAAACGTGAAGAAAGAGATTTCCTCTTCGTCTTGAAAACGAATTTTGAACGAAAATAGAAATAACAAACAAATAAACAGAAAAGAGAGAGGATGTCATTTTTTTTTTCTTTTCTTTACTTATTTTCTTTTTAATATGTTCTTTTTTTTTGTTTTTGCTTTTCGGTAACGATCTTCATTCAAACTTTAATTTGCAAGTAGACGAACAACCTCCCGATCTAAATTATCTAATTAAACATCATTCTGGCACTGAGTTTCAAGATAACCTTATTATGTCATTGTCACTGAATGACGGTGGGAATTATCAGTGACATTTCCAAACACCGGCATACCATTAGCCACACGAAGAAATACGTGAAAGGTTTACTAAATCCTTTTTCGAATAATAATTCTAGTCTATCAAACATCCAGAATAACAGAAATAAAAACTTTTTTTTTTTTAAATTTCATTAGGGAATTACTTGATTTTTGCTTCTTCTATACGAATTTCTACGTGCATTTTTTATTTATTTCACTGCCCTTGTGAACGTCTTTTTAATGACAGTTCACCAAGTATAAGGCCCAAGAGCCACCAAATATAGAGCGTCACTAAGTTAAATTGTAAGGATGAATGAAAGATTGGTTTGGTTTATTTTGTTTTACATCCCAAACGCAATGGGTTATTTAATGCCGGCCAGAATTTTAGGATAGGTTCATATAAATAGAACATGTGTTCCTTGTAAGAAATCAGTTTGTAGATCAGGTTTCATTGACGTATTTTTGTAAAGAGGGTTTTTGTCGAGAGTCAAATGTCTTACTGGTAATTTTTTCTTTTTTGAAAATGTATGGCTGGTAATATTTTTTCCCCAAAAATGTATTGCTGGTATTTTTACTATAAAATACTGTTTGTATACTTCCATGGTATTATGAACCCTGTTTGGGGGTTAATTATTTACCTGTAGCTGGGACCCTAATAGGTGATACAATCACGAGTCAAGCTGGACCTGGAAACATGAGCAATTAAGAGGTGCTTGCACACTCGTCAAAATTCTCGATCAGAGGCCGTGTTACCGGATGTAGTTTATGGTCGTACGTTGAGATTGTGAAGTGTCAAATGATGTAAAATATATTGCTGGTATTTTTATGATAAAGATTTTTTTACTTTCATAGTGTTTTGGTCCCAGTTTTGGAGGATTAACTATTTGCCTATAGCTCTGACCCTAATAGGAGCTACCACCCGGGTAGGGTAAACCTGAGAAGAACAGTAATTCAGAAGTGGTTCCACGGCCATTAAAACCGCCCAACTGAATGTCTTGTTGCCGGATCTAGTTTATCGTCATACCCAGGACGGATGGAAAGTTGGAAGTAAGGAAGTATTATGGAACCGAGTAGAATTGACACTGGACTTAAAGAGATAATGAATGTAACTTTCATAGAAACATTCATTACGGAATTTGTTGCACAAAGTAACAATTGTAGAGAAAAAGTTGTATCAATCGAAATTACTTTCTATCAAATGAACACGATGAGAAGGGTGTGCTCTGCCAATGTGAACACGATATGACGGATTCTATCTATAAATATCCGAACTAGTAGCAATAAGGAATGTAACACGTTCGAACATTTGTTGTAGTAATAGCGATAGTAACAGTTGCGAAATTCTGGCGTTTTAAGTACAAAGTCAATCGCCATTTTCTGACCTCATGAACCATGTTCTTTTATTGTACTTTCTCCCCACTAAAATCTTCTTCCAGTAATTCCTTGCGTCTTAGTGGTACTATCGCCTTGGTAAAAGACATAGGATTTTGTTGAAATTAAGCGTGCAACATTGTAGCAAATTCCTCTATCATTTAGCGGTTATGGAAGTTCCCGTATGTTATAAGCTTAGGAGCAGGCATTCAAAATCGTGCCTTCAGCTGACGTTAGACTGGCCGCTTGTGCATCGCCTCCATACATCATTATCTGATTCTGTATTCTCCAGACTGATGGCGCGGTGATGCGACGGCAACAGGCACGACTCTGAAAGTCTGTTAATAAGCCGATTATCCACAGAAATTCTAATTAATGCAAAGTAGTAGAACACTTCTACAAAGCATTGTATTCGAATGAGATATCCGAAAATGAAATATCACCATGATCATGGCAGATAGAAGAATCAAGTTTTCAGAGATGTTAATCAAAAACAGTAAAGTCGGAGGAATGTTTACCAACCTCAAAGACTGGCATTAAATCTCCAAACAGAATTAATATTTAAATTTGAACAAGTTTCGTGCATAACAAGCAAATTCTTTCATTATTCCTCTTAATTGTCCAGTCCCCCTTGAGCTAAAACAACCCCAAAACATCATTAAGCCACCTCCATGTTTTAATGTTGCCACTGTGTTCTTTGGGAGGAAAGCCTCACGTTTTTGGCGCTAAATCTTCTGTACATCATTATGTTCAAAAAGCTCAGTTTTTTTTTTCATCACTCCATAGTACTTGTTTCTGAAAGCAATTTTCCTTGTCCAAGAACGTTTTGGTAAAATTAAATCGGAGCAACAATGTGACATGGTTTGTGAAGAGGGGTTCATCATGGTCAGTTTTCATACAACCCATTTCTATTTAAACAAAGTTGTATGGTGCGAGTACACTGATAACCATTGTATCCAAACTTTTGCCAATGTCTTTCAAAACAACTCTTGGGTTTATTTTAACCTCACGAGACAGTTTTCGTGTAGTTCTCGGTGACAATTTGGGTTTTCCTCCACATCCAGGAAAATTCTCTGCCGTGTGAAACTGTTTAAACTTCTTCATAACGGACCGTACCGTAAATCTAAGGATAGCTAACAGGTTTGAAATAGTTGTAATATCCTGACTTGTGGAAGTTACTAATTCTCTGTCTCAATTCAACGCTAAGCTCCTTTGTCTTACCCATTCGTGTTGTTAATGTAAGAATAACAAAGGTGACACTCTATGCACAACGTGATGTTCTTTCCTGGAATTGTCACAAATATTATACCGAATAAATAGTCTAGAAGGCTTCAAATATAAAATAATTATGTGAATTACTTATACTTACACGAATAAATCAATTTAAAACAATATTTTCTACTGTACGAAGAATTTTATGTTTTCCTATTTTGCAAAATTCGTCTGTCAAATTTGTTGCATTTAACCTATAGTTCTGAAATCTGAGTTCTATATTCCTTTTTGCCCTTAATGACATATAAAAAAACTGGCATCATACAGGCATTAGATTCTGAGACAAAAAATAAAAAATATAAAAAAAAATATTCAGATTTGTTCAGTGTTCGTGTAACTTCGTCGTTTACTATAGCTACAAGTCAGAGACATCAAAATCAAACCAGTGGTGGAATTTAATTATTTTGTAAAAGTTTTACAAGACGACAAAAAATACCAAACTACAATCCGAAAGCGCATATGAATAAAAAAAGAAAAAAAGAAGTTATTTTCCTAAAGCTAAGCAAAGTAAGAATTGAAAATTTCGTTAGAAAGAAAGAAAAGTGAGCTGAACTTCTATGTAATATCAATCTTCCTATATGGCAATGAATATAAGACAGTTTCGATCCAGTTAAAGTGGACCTACACACGGACGATGGGAAGACAAATGACGTAACACGTTATCAACAAGAAAGGTTTTAGGGGACTAAGAACAAAAAGTAAAAAGAAGAAGAAACAGTTGGAAATGCAGAGAGAAACATCTGTAGCTCACCTTGCAGGATTTATTGAAGCAAGAAGGTTAGAGAGAAACAGTGATTAGCTTACATCACCAAACATATTGACGTATGAAAGGCAGAGAGAATCGGCGATTGCTTTACCTCTCTAAAATTATTGAAGCAAGAAAAGCAGAGGACTACAAGGAGTACTTTAATTCGCAATTCACAAGAAGGGCAGATAGAAACAATAAGTAACTTACTTCGCAGTTCTTATTGAAGCAAGTAATGCAGCAAGAAAGAGCGAGTACCTTAAATCGCAGTACTTATTGACATAAGAAAAGTAGAGAGAAAAAGCGATTACCTTATCTCGCTAGGCTTATTGAAGCAAGAAGGGCAGAGTGAAACAACAAGTACCTTACTTCGCAGGACATATTGAAGCAAGAACGACAGCGAGAAACAGCGAATACCTTACGTCGGAGGACTTATTGAAGGGAGAAAGGCAGAGAGAACCAAGAAATGCAGTGAGAAAGAGCGACTACTTTACCTTGCTGAATTTATTGAAGGAAGGTGATCAGAGAGAAACAACGAGTACCTTACCTCGAAAGAAATATGGTAGCATAAAATGCAGAGAGAAACAGCGAGTACCTTACATCGCAAAACTTATTGAACCGAGAAGTGCAGAAAGAAAAAAGAGAGTACCTTAACTCATGGATTTATTGAAGTTCAGAGAGAAACAGCGAGTACCTTACCTCACTGAACTTATGGAAACAAGAAGGAAGAGAGAAAGAGCCTGTAGCTCACATTAAGATTTATTGAAACACGAAGACCAGTGTGAAATAGCGAGTACCTTATTTCGCTAGACATTTAGAAACTGCAAGTACCTTATCACGTTTGACTTATTGAAGCTTGAAGGGCAGATAGAAATAGCGTGTACCTTACATCGCAGTACTTATTGAATAAGTGCAGAGAGAAACAAAGAGTACATTAACTTTTTGGTATTATTGATGCAAGAATAGCAGAGACAAACAGCGAGTAAATCCACTGGTAGGACTTATTGATGCAAGAACGGCAGAGAGAAATAACGAGTACCTTACCTCGCAGGACTTATTAAAGAATGAAGGGCAAAGAGAAACAGCGAGTACCTTACCTTAATTGATGCTACAATGGCAGAGGGAAATTGCGAGTACCTTACCTCACGGAACTTTCTGAAGCAAGAAAAGCAGAGAGAAACAACAAGTACTTTACCTCGCAGAACATATTGAAGAAAGAAATGCATAGAAAAGCAACGAGTGCCCTATATCGCAGGACTTATTCAAGCAAGAAGGACAGAGGAAAGGTGCCTATGTGGAAAAAAGATGACTTAAGATAGAATGGGAAGGACAATAAATGTATCACAATTGCTTAAACCTATAAAGAATATGAAGTGATGGAAAGCGGTGCACGCCTAATATAATAAAAGGACAAGATACATTAAAGAAGCTGATCAGTGCTAGGTAAATTATATTACACTGTTAAATAATGACTGAACGTCGCCCTTTACTAATAATAAAAGTATAAATATATTATCGTTTTCAATTGTACGTCGTTGGACGTTCCTATTAATTTTCTCAGGCATTTGTTCTTTTCGAAAAAGAACTTTGTTTACACTTTAATGTTCAAGCAGATCATAGAATTTCTCTTTGTAAAGTGTTCTGTATTGACATTAATCGAAATTGCACCGGTTGGCGCTATTGATTGAGATTTTTATTTCGCATATTAATGTCTCAATTTAACGGCCTCCGAAAGATGAAAAATAATCGACGACATGTTTACAGGCTTCGACGAACAAATGACGCCCATACGCGTACAGTAGTAACGCCTGCAATAATGGTTAGAATAATTTATTGACCATTGAAACTGGGATTTGTCTTGAGACGGTGTCCAAAACAAGGTGTTGTATTCGATTAAGTCAGCATTAGTATAAAAAACACACTAACATATTTTTCTTATTCCAAGGAGACTTGATTTTGTTCCCTCATTGTCTCGACAGAATGGAGAATGTGTTCTTAGTGGTCAGGCGTACGAGCGGATCTTAGTGTTACTCAATGCATAGTTTGTTGTGACACGGATCCTGTTTCAGCAATGCGACGATAAACAGCAGCAAATGTCGGATAACTCGGCTGCTTTCGGTCTGGAAAGGCTATCATATACGGCAGTGCAGCCTCGCGTCCATTTAACATTCGCGCGACCGTATGTAAAAATCATATCAGTCTCCTTACTATATTTATATCTTGCCATTGTTAAACGGAACAATTATCAATTAATTCACTAAAACACACGTTAAACGTTGAAAACAAACTAGACACAAATATACACGAATAACAAATGTAACCTAGTGTATATATCAACACAGTGACATCTACCGTAAACTGTGGTTGGTACTGCAAAAATGCTGAGCAGAGCTTAGTTACAGTTTCTGGGAGAGAAGCGTGTTATGTAGCGGGATCAACAATCTGAACAAAACCAGCACGCACAAATGATGATATATCCTCTGATACTCAGCTTGTCGTGGTGGATAGGCTTGCGCGGTCCAATGACTTTGAGAGCGATGTTGTTGGGAGTTCTAGGGTCAACACGTGGCGGCTAGGACGAAGACATGGACCAAGCGCAACCAACCCCAAATACCCCAACGATGGAACAAGCCGCGACGATCACAACAGATCTCAACGGTTGAACTAGCGGATGAAGATAGCTACGCATGACGGACATGCTACAGATGGTGCCGCTCGAAATTATAGTTAGCGGCAGTCCGTTCCAGTTTCATGACTGGATTCTGCATGTCTGCGCCGCAGATGAAGGCCATGAAATCTAGTCTATGAATCACTTCCTGGTAAAAGTTGAAGGCCACCATAAACAAATTCACGCCATCCGCACTTTCTCCTACTCTGATTTCATTTCACCTTCAACCAACTTTTGCAAAGCCAAAGAGCTATAGGGAGTGGACAGCAGGAGCAGATATTGATAAAAATGGAAGCTTCTAGTCCCGAATCTGCACGTTGGTGGCGAATTTAGTCATAATAAAGGAAGTGAAAACAATGAAAGAATGAAATTGTTGGATCCGAGATAAAGCCGAGATATATATATATATATAAATATATATATATATATATATATATATATATAACTTATTTGAAGAGTTATAATTAATTCATCGAATGTAGAAGAATCTTCAGCAGAATGCAGAGGATGTCCGTTTCGTCCTATTTTGGGGACTCATCAGCAGTGCGCTTCCACGACCGAGAATTGAACCCTGGCCGTTGTGACATGCCGAAAGCATCATACCCACTGGACCAACATGTCACGATGACGGAGAGGTAACAAACCAGACTCGACATAGCGCCAGCTCTTCACAAATTCCGTCGTGTGATTCATCCGAGTCATAACAACGAACCGTGCCCCCATGAGTCATATATATATATATATATATATATATATATATATATATATATATATATATATATATATATATATATATATATATATATATATATATATATAGAGAGAGAGAGAGAGAGAGAGAGAGAACGTGAGTAACAGCAAAATTGTCCATTAGATTAAGCTTTGAACCGTTCCATTGGAGGAGTATATTTTGAATAATAAGAATGGTATAATTACTCTCCAAGCTTAACAAAAGAATCGTGATGACATCGATCATAAACGAATATAACATGTTCCTCATTAATTACTCATAGCTAAGGATCCGAAGCTCATGAAGGTATATATATTTTAAATATATATATATATATATATATATATATATATATATATATATATATATATATATATATATATATATATATATACATTATTATTTTCTCTTATTGTATCGTTTCTAATTGATCTCTGTAGCTCTGTTGAAGTTATCCGCATTGCTGTTGTGACCTCCTTATCCATTTTTTTTCTTTAAACATTTTCACTGTTCCTCTGATGGTTCTTGAATGGACTTTGAAGATGGACGCAAGCGCAGGAATGTTGGTACCAATACTGAAGTCCGGGATGATCTTTTTTCTCTCAACATTGCTCAGTTGGGAAGACAATGAGGGTGACACAGAACGATTTTAACATGTTCTCTTTCTAGCTGAATAACTCAAAGAGCTTTTCAGTGATTCTTACGATAAATGGTGTCTAGTTGACTAAACATCTTATCTGAAAACCTGGGAAAATGAGACTCAATTTATATATATATATATATATATATATATATATATATATATATATATATATATATATATATATATATACATATTAGGTGCAGCGGGTTTTGCTTATGATGAGATGAACACTCTCGGTGTTTATGCAAACAAAAATTATAAACGAAATTGATAATTAAATTCTCCGTCTTCTTATCATCATATATATATATATAGAGAGAGAGACAGAGAGAGAGACAGAGAGAGAAAGAGAGAGAGAGAGGGAGAGTCTGTGTATCTGAAAAAAAAAGAGAAAACACAGTATAATCCATATATGTTTATATATATATATATGTGTGTGTGTGTGTGGATTATACTGTCTTTTCTGTTTTTTTCAGGTACTGTGTATCTGAAAAAAAAGAGAAAACACAGTATAATCCATATATATATATATATATATATATATATATATATATATATATATATATATACGTATGTGTGTGTGTATGTGTGTGTGTCGATTATACTGTGTTTTCTGTTTTTTTCAGATACACAGATTCTAAATGCTTTTATTTATTATTGATTACTTATCTCTCTTATATTCTAAGATGTATATTAACATATCTTCTGACATAGCGGTATCTTGGCCTTGAACTGTGAACGTCAAAGCCAAACTAACCTGTTTTGTTTTTCTCAGCGTTGTACACTCATATCTCGGAATTTCTTTTTTTCTGTCGTTATTTACTCTGATTGCCTGTTAAGGCGTGTCTTCTGCTTTTCTCGGTGTAGAGCAGATTCGAAAAACATAATGAATATAATCTGACACCACAGCGTGTTTTATTTGTTGACCAGAATTTGAAAAAAAAAAACATATTTGAAAGGTTCGATGAAAATAAACAAATGAAAAAAAAGTCATGTACATTTCTTTGAAGACATGACTTGAAACAACAGAAACGTTGTTCAAATCTCCTCCTACCATAAGGTGTTATGTTTTTTAAATAGCCTTGTCTGATCTAGATTCGCTTTCTTTCCTTCTCTGAAAAGGCTGACTAAGTCCGGCGAGAAGACACATCCTTGTCTTATGCCGTTTTTTTTTTACTTTTGTATATTTACTGAAATGATTTTTTGACGAAAAGGAGGCGTTTACCTCCCAATATATGTTTGACATTTGACTATACCTACTTCAGCCAGTTCTGATATACGTAGTTATGTACATTTTTGTGTGCTTGGTTTTATTAAGTCTTAAAAGTAAAAAGCCGCCGACATTGGACGACATTTAAACAAGTTCTTACAGAGGGCTCTTGATTGGAACTTCGGCTTGTTCAGGAGTCTGAGAGTCCCTAAGTCTTTGCATATTCTCAGCATATCCATTACATTACCCGTACATCCATGCTTACAGTACGTGATATTCAGAAGAGGTCACGCATCTAGGTACTGACCATGCTCGACGATGCTTAACTTCAGTGATCGGACTAGGACTGTTATACACATTGACTTTTTTAAATCATATGATGTTTTTTTCAGGTTACATTTTTCTGATTGTAAGGCTTATGTTGAGATAATAATTATTTTCTGATAAAAGTTCTAATATTTAACTCATAGATGGACCGACAAGCGGCGCATTCTTACCTTTCCTGGGAGTATTTGGGCGCGAGTGAATTTAACGAATCAAACAGAAATTGGAACTTGATTCTCTGAGTTCAAACTCCGAGCCGATATTCATACATCACACGCACATTCAAGCTTCCGGCACACGTGATATTCCCAAGAGGTCAGCCATCTTGCAGCTGGCTATGCTCGACGCTGATTAACTTCAGTGATCGGACGAGAATCCGTGTCTCAGTGTGATATGGCCGTAAGCCTTCGTCCTACAGAAGAAGGCTGAAGATAGCATCGACTGAACATGCTAGCAACGAGAAAGTTTTAACGAGAATAGGAAAAGAAAGAACACTAAGAAGTTTCATTATCGCACAAATACCCTTTGGGAAGGTATGCATTTATCTCTTCTCCACTCAGCTATGGGTTAAATAGTAGAACTGTCCGGTCGCTAACTTGGGTTGGCAACAATCCTATAAGACGGACAACTGAAGCTATCACCAGTCGTCCAGCGCGTCCTTGTCAATGGATTATGCTATTTGATGTTTAGAGAGTAGTATTCTTGTTGAAAAAGCGTCTATCACTCTAATCTAAGTTACAGGTACCTTCTTTACATGTAAAGAAGAGGTAATGTTCAAATCCAGTAGGCAGACAGTATACGTCTATATTTATGAAATAAGGTATTATGTACACTATTTACATTATTCGGACTATTGTCCTCATCTTTGTTGCCATATGTATCACAACGTTTCGACCGTTGTACGTTCCGACCTTCTTCAGGTGGCTAGAATGTTGAACTAAACCCTTTATTTTTCGCTCGCTGCGGTAGACTGTTCTAGTTCCACGTGCCATGTCTAATGGATGTCAGTTATCAGATATCTACTGTTAATTCACCTCTCCAAGTTCTACACTGCCTTATCCAGGTATTGAACTCACACTGTCACTGGATCTAACCAACGCCTTTATCCACTGTGACATGTGTCCTTAAAGCCAGCCAGCGAAATAAAGGGTTCAGTTCGACATTCCAACCACCTGAAGAACGCCGGAGCGTACAACGGCCGGCAGGTTGTGATAAATATGGCAACAAAGATAAGGACAATAGTCCGAATAATGTAAATAGCCAGTATACACGTGACGTGTCACTCTAAGTGAGCTCCTAGTAACACGTAATTCAATACTCCCTGTCACTAGTGCGATGGGATGCCTTGAAAGATTAAAAAACAAGACATGCATGTTATTCTTGTGGTCATCTAGAACACGGTTCACTTGTAGCGTTTGGCCCCTTAGCCTTCGTTAATATATTCGGTTAAGAGAAAGAATACATTGATGTAGCATCCGTGCCTCACTGTAAGGAATGAGGTATACGGTCACTTCTTTTAGGTTTATTGCGTTTGATGCTCAGAGAGTGGGTTTCACTCAGTGCAGTCTATACGTACTATAAATGAATATCAAGCATAGAATCTCTCGATATGGTAACATCTTACTTTGTCGTAGCCTAAAGGGACACCTAACTCATTGATGACTGAAAATGTTGCTTATACAGATAGCAATACTCTGGAAGTGTTTCAGCTCAAATGCTGGATGCTGTCGCTGATTAAAATGCGACTCATGCATTTTACTGGCAATGTGGCTCATCGGCTAGGCAAGACACACAAATATTTAATCGCAGGATCATTACATAGGTCTTGATTAATATCAAGCAATGCATTATTAGCAGCAGCCAATATGTGAGATATACGTATATATGTATGTATATGGTCACGTGCGCAAGCGGATACAATGTTAGTATTCCAACCATGAGACCAGAGTTCGAATTTCGCCATGGTCGATTAGTCACGGATGTGACTTCTTGATATATCGACCCGGGAAGACGAACCTGACATGCAGCACTGTTCTCTCTTAAACTGGGTAGACGAAACTGCTCAAAAGCCGTTGATAGTTGTACTAACGCAAAGTCGCAAGTCATCGTATTAATGAATTTCAGCATGCTGGCATTGATCAACTACTTATCAGGACCAGATAATGCAGTCTTTGATTAGCATAATTGCAATAAAACATATTTTTGCTCTGTGGGTGGTGAACACACGCAAATATGCCTAAGATGTCAAACACAGGGATTAGTTAGCCAACCGAGTAGACATTTGTACTCTAATACGAGCAGCTGTTCCTCGATATATGTACGGCTGTATATTAATCTTTTCGGCCATTATTTTCTCTTTCTCTCTCTCTCTCTCTCTCTCTCTCTCTCTCTCTATATATATATATATATATATATATATATATATATATATATAATTCTATGCATTATCTATATATACAGATAGCTATCTCATTTATCAATATCTATCACTGTCATTTTATCTCTCTCTCTTTCTGTCTTATATATATATATATATATATATATATATATATATATATATATATATATATATATATATAATATTACATGTATCATTCATACAAAAAAGAGATATTGAAGTTAATGATATAAATGGCGAGAATACATCCTCACAAACAAATTTAATAAAGTACATTAACCCCGAACCTGTAGATGAATGTTATGATCCCTGTTTATAAATTCCATTTGCATAAGGTCTTTTTTTATTTTTTTACAAGCTTTCATCTGTGCATACAGACATCATCAGGTATGGAAGTAGATTTGTTTGTTACTTCCCGGTAATAACAGGACAACGAAAGAATAGATGTAATCCGAAATATGTTTTTAGAAATGTGTTATTGTTAATTGTAAGAAATTTTTTGGGAGCGTCCGGTCGCAACGCTGAGGTTGAATTTTTTAATTTTAAGATTGTGCATTTTTGTACTAATATGATAATAGGAGAATTCTTTTGTACTGGTAGGTTTTTCAGTCAATGTGGCATGAACTAACTTGTTCAATAAATAAAGGAATGTCACAGTTATTATCCGAAAGTGGCACGTCGGATGAGTTATTAAGTACGTGGTGCAGTTCAATAATGTAGTTGAGGGTGATCAGTGTCTCTCTTTTTTTAATGGTATTCATCCAGCGCCGAGCTTTACGGTCCGGAAGGAAACTAATTTTCAACTATCCTTCTTGGATGTCCTAGTACATCGGACATCGACAACTTTTCTCACCTCAGTTTATAGGAAGCCAAAGTTTGCGGGGTTATATACGCGTTCGTATTCCTTTTGTCCTAGAAAACGGAAGATAAACATAATTAGAACCCTAGTTCATAAGTCATTAATGATATGTTCGGAGTCTTTCTTGGATGATCAAATTAATTTTGTGAAGGAAACCTTATGTGGTTTAGGGTATCCCCAACATACTGTTCATTCGGTCATCCAGAACAAGATTATGCAGTTCAGAAAGGTCAAACTTTGTACAGTTAAAAGGTGCCCTGTTTATCTTAGACTTCCCTGGATAGGATCCAAGTGTGAAAGCATAACTAGGCAGATTTCAGCTAATGTTCGTCGTTGTTTTTTCTCGGCTGAGGTTTGTATAGTTTTCCAAACCCAGCCTAGGTTTCGTTCTATGTTTTGTTCTGGGTACAAGGATGTTCTTCCTCCCCATCAATTCTATTGTTTATAAATATAATTGTAATTGCGGTGCTGACTACATAGGGAGAACGACTCAACGGCTGGACATGAGAATTAACATTTTCCCACTAAGATCAGGAATCACACCTTATCTTTGAATAGGCGTGTCCCAAATACTTATGGTACCGCCATATGTGAGCACCTCTTAAATAACAGAGTGTGTGCTGCTAATTTTAGTAGTGCCGACTGGTTCACTGTTATTTCCCGGTCGGACTCTCTATTGAATCTCAAGCTGGAGGCGCTTTATATCGGGTCTTGCAAACCTTCCCTGTGTAAACAGCGGGAATGTTTGATGGGGTTCGTTGTTATTTATCTCTAGCTCTTTGTGTTCATTTTTTCCTCTTCATTACACATTCTCCTGTTCTTTTAATCTAAATTTAAATCTCCCTTAGACGCCTGAAAAGTGGGAGCGAAACTAGTTGCTTCGTTTTTAAAATGTCATGTAATATTAAGCCACACACTTTCATTTCTATAATATATATATATATATATATATATATATATATATATATATATATATATATATATATATATATATCACATGTACATATATATATATAGTCATCCACAGACAACCTGTTTCGCTATATCACAGCTCATCAGTGTGGCTACAAGACTCTTACTTGTAGACTATCGGTGCGCGTTCATTTTTAACGCATTATATACGTGCTATATAAACGACATATCGGTTGCCATACCACTCAATTCTTATGAAGAGTGATACACTCAAGCAGCAGCATCTGTTAAAACTTTGCTTTTCTTCATAGTACACAATCGGCGAACGAGAGCCTAAATAGTCATTCACAAACAGGCTGTTCCGTTGTATAACTGCTCATCAGTGTGTCTAGACACCCGATTGCTTCGATTTGACAAAAGTCAGAGGCTCTTCAGCTTAGTCTGTACATATCTCTCTATATATATCTCTCTCACTCTCTCTCACACTCTCTCTCTCTCTCTCTCTCTCTCTATATATATATATATATATATATATATATATATATATATATATATATATATGTTTAAATAAAAAGAAAGAACAGTAAGATATATAATCCGGTGTTCTTATAGATATTTTTATTTTTACAAAATAGTGCTCAATGTAAATTTACAGAGCATTAATATTATAAATTAATTAATTTAAAATATTTTTCGCTACACAGTTTTAACCATGTTTCAAAAATATAAGCTAAAAGCTTCGAATTTAATTTTGTAATTAAATTAAAGATATTAGTTCCATTTCATCCTCAAGCGAATTTTGCAGTCTTTAGCTTTTAGGTTACATTTTTGAAACATGGTTAGAACTGTGTTGCGAAAAAACATTTTAAATCAATTAATTTATAATGTATATATATATATATATATATACATACATACATATATATATATATATATATATATATATATATATATATATATATATATATATATATTTAGGCGGCATATCTTTATTCAAACATGTTTCATTGAATAATATATTTTTACCACGATCCTTTGCTACTTGCTAATAATGTTTTTGAAGTCATGATGAAATTCAAAGAAGTCGCCATAGATTTTCCCACCCAAAATACTGCCGGGAGAAATATACATTTTTGTATCCATCCTAATATGTGCTTACGGGGAATTTAAAAGAAAAAAATACAACAGGGATCTTATTGTAAGCTGGAAATTTAAAAAAAAAAGGTTAATCTGTTCATTATCTATCTTTGATAGCTATTAGTCTTATCAATATCTATCTATCTATCTATCTATCTATCTATCTATCTATCTATCTATTTGTCTGTCTGTCTCCTATCTTTTTCTGTAAATATATATGCCTATCTGCCCCTTAGTCTATTCATCTATTAATAGACCTTTGTCTCTCCGCAGAGCAAACTGTGGACGTGCCAAACAAGGTCAACCTATCTACTTCCGTCCTTCTGGCAGACTGATTTGTAATCCACTTCAAGGAAAACACACGTATCTTAAACATTATTAAATACAAAAACATGTTTTTTTCTCTGTCGACTTTTATAGATATCCACCAGCGATTTAAATGAATGAATAAAAGACCGAAATATGATAGGTCCCCAAAAAATGAGAAAGAAAATGTAAAATAAACACGATTAATGGAATTTATTTATTTCTATTCTTTTCTTTTTTTTTTTTTTTTTTTTTTTTATTTTGCAATGAAAAAAAAACAAAAAAAAACTCAAATCTTTCCACTTGGGAAGTTTAGTTTTTGGCTTCAACGAACAAATAAAAAATAGACAAGCAAAAGTTTACTGAACGATAGTGATTCGCGTAACAAGTATTCGATTTCAATAGAACTTTTATAAGGGACGCTCATGTAAACATTGCGTGATCGTTTCAAGTAAAAAAGACTTCATACAAAAATTTAATGTGAGTGTCATTTTCAATTTTTTTATTTTTTTTTAGAACGTTTTCTTTTTTTCATTATTATCAGTGAATATATATTTCCGATCGAATGTTATTGAATTTTTTCTGCAGTTTCGTGATATTGTCTGAGACATCAACTTACACCTGCATCGACATTCAGCAGTTGTTATCGTTAAGTCACTGCAATCATATATAAGCGTTACACAGAAGAATAGTGACTGTGAATTATTTTCAATGAGCAATGTTTATTTGGATTAGTCTGACTGACCATTACTGTTGAGTAGTGAGTTCGATCCACACTGATGGTCCCCAAATTTCGAGATTAAATAACTCAACCGGTGTTGACAGGTTGTGAAATCATGCCACCAGAAATCAACTTGGAGTATTTTTCTTTCCTTCCTGTGAATATTTAAATATAGTCGCTATAGAAACAATGGCATATTATCAATTTATTCTCTTATTCTTTTTTACAAATGCCAGGACCTTTCATGGGATAGGCTATAATGGATTCCACAGATTTTGTTTTCTTTATTATTTATGGTTTGACAGAAATTCTTAGAAAAATTGTCGTCGGCATCCGTCTGTCTCGAGAGACGATGGAATAGCGCGGTGCACTACGAGCCTGGGCGGGATATATGGAGAACTAGGGCTGCCCGAACGTCTAGTTCCTCCTCTCGGCCTTGCTAGCAGAGTCCAAAGGAGATAATAAACCAATACAGTTTGGTACCAGCGCAACTGCAGGATTTGCCGGAAGGTAGCGCAAAGTGCCGTCCATCTGCCTTCGGGGATCCACTCAAGGTTTGAATTCAGAGTTGTCTTTCTAGACTAGTTGCCATCCAAGGTTATAGAACCCAGTTTGTCCTGCTATTTACCCATAGCTGGAGGGAGAAGAAGAGGATTCACACCTTTCCCAAGGGTATTAGCACGTAAGTGAATGTAATGGATTCGACTGGAATTCGAACTCGGCTCTCCGATTCCTCAATCCAAGACGATATTACTCAACCGTGCCTCCTTCAAAGTAAAATAGTCGTGTACATTTCCTTTGTCTTGTCCGCGTTCATTTAGAGCAATCTTTGTCCTAGACTAACTACCACACAAGCCAAATACACTAATAGCTTAAAGGAGAGATGCGTTCATGCTTTTTCCAATAGCATTATTGTGAAATGAACGACATAATCAAGGCTGCGATTTGAACTAAATTTACCGATTCGATTTTTATACATATATAAAATATTAAGGAGAAAATAAACACGAGGTACTTGTTTCTGGGATTTTTATAATTACGCTAACCACACTGCTATATAGGAATAAAGTGTCACTGCTGACACTTGTGTTTGAACATAGATCGCAAGTGAGCAAACATAGAAGAAACGCATATATGTAGGAAGTAGCTGACGACTAACGTTCGACATTTCTAGTCTATCCTCTATTACTATTCGAATCACCATTTCTACGCTATCCTCTATTGCTATACGGACTGCTATTCTCTGTACTATTTTACTATACGGATTACTATTTGAGCAAGTATTATCGAGCAAGTACTATTAGTGCGAGTGATATTCGAAGGCCTCTGACACCAGTATTGTTCAACGGCGTACTATAGTTGTATCTGCGATTATAAAGTCTCTACTACAACGAGCATTTCGAAAGTGACAAGTATTTGTTGACATTACAAAAGTGTCAAACGAGATTTTGTTTAAGTCCCCAAAAAATATATGCATTAATATACAAAAATTTAAATGCAATATCAATTGTTTTCTTCTGTCTTCTTGATTCCTTTACTTTTATTGTTCTCTCTCCTTAACGGTGTATTTTCTTTTCATATTTTCTCACACTCAGTAACCCCTTACGTCTTAGTGGCTTTATGCATTGTTTGTGGGTGAAATGGTTTTAAAAAAAAGTTCCTGCGATTACTGTTACATTGGCGTCAGAGAAATTCTACTTGAACCTCTTAGAGTAAGAATTTTGAAAAATCTGAAACCAAGAAACCGTACAAGGTACTGACTTATACGGCAGTGAAAATGTTTTTCTTCGTCATTTTTTGTTATATGGGAATAAATTGTCGCTGACGGCACTTGAGTTTGAACATAGATCACCAGTAGCACAGGCGATTCCATTATTGAATTAGGTGGACCACATAACCATAGAGGAAACGCATATATGGGAGGTAGCGTTTGTCTAACTGATCTCCATTTCTAGTCTATCCTCTATTACTATTCGGATCGTTGTTTCTACTCTATCCTCTATTATTATACAAACCGCTATTCTCTACTCTATTCACTTTACTATGTCTCTATTCGAATCACTATACGGATTACTTTTCGAGCAACTATTAGCGCGAGTGCTATTCGAAGGCGTCTGACACCAGTATTGTTCAATGGCGTTACTATAGTTGTATCTGCGATTACAAAGTCTCTACTACAACGAGCATTACTAAAGTGACAACGAGTATTCGTTGACATCACAAAAGTGTCAACGAGTGTTCTTTGACATCACACAACACATTCACCCTTTGCTGAATGAAAATAACTAAGTATTTTTCCTGTTTTTCTATATTACTTGCAACTTTTTTTTAATGAATATGTTTAGTAGTTGAGATCTTTGCTATCTACACCGCTCAGAGAAAAGAAACAAATGAAAAGAAAGTTGTATTTTCTGAGAGTAGTGAATTTGATCCACTTTGAGTGCCCTATAATAAATTGACATTAGATAACCTAACAAAATCGGGGGCTGGGTTAGCGCGGTGGACTCTAAGCAGGAAGTGCGGATCTGCCGTATACCTAATTATGGCGGCGAGCTCAACAGGTGGACACGCGTTGTCCCAGTTGCACCTGGTTCCTAAGCGTGAGGAAGAAACGTACTACAGGAGATATAATCACCCACACGAGGAAATGGGCAGTCTCCCTCGCAGACGAGAAAGCAAAGTTCACGTTTCGGATGTGACGCACTTAAAAACACTGACTGACAGTAACTGACGAAGACAGGATTTGAATGAAACGTAATGTTACGTATGAATAAATCGCGTGTTTTCATTGGTCTGCGGAACGATATCATTACGGATTGACATGTCGCAAAATCACCCAACCTGCCAATTATTATCAACACGTTCTAGACCAACATATCCTACTCCTGTTAAATTATATTTATGAAGGGACAAAGAAACGGCTTATACCAAAACTTGAAGTCTTATCACATATGGTATGTCCTTGTCTTTCATAGTCTTTAAATGTCAGCCGAAAATGTTCGCCCGAGAAAGCGCAATCAGTCACGCTCTTGGAGGTTAGCATCAGCCATAATGATGGACGGCAGAATGGGTCTCTCAGGTGATTAATAGAGAGCAGCTTAGTTTTGGAGGCGTTAAAATTAAAAATCCATCTTTTGTCTCACTTAATAACACACCGAAGGTCGTTTTTGACATCAACTGCCACTTATCGATCTGACCGGACTTACTATCGAGAGTAAATGGTTGTATCTCCACAGATACCAAGTAGAGAGCTCATGCCATCGGGAAGGTCATTAATTAAAATTAAAAACAAATTACGACCAAAGATAGAGCATTATGGTATCAGTACGAATAGATCTGGGAGAGAGCTCATCAGAATAACTTTCATTTCACGAATCGAAAAGAAAGATTGGACCAGTTCGAAAATTTGTCCGGAGATACTGTAATTTTTCAATTTGTGAAGAAGACCTGTATGCCAAACCCTGTCGAAGGCTTTCGAGATATCCTTCCTCACAAATATCGTTGTTTACATTTCAGATAGGACAATTAATTTTTTTTAAGCGTTTCACCCCAAGCAAGGCGGGAAGCCACTAGCACGCAAGGGGTTACAGAGAGTTGGAGTGAGAGCAAAGACGAGTGATAGAGGAAAGGATGAAGAGAAGTGGATAGATCACGGCATCTGGAGACGTCGATTGGGATTACATTTACATTAAATATCAACAGCTTTGATTTTTTATTGATTTATTCGTTTTTGTACGGCTTATCAGCTCTTTAAACGTTATTTGAAGTCAGAAAATATTTGTAGATAGTAAAAATTATAGGGAGATAATAATTATTTACTGATACAAGTCTAACTAATTGACCCACCTCTTCGTTGAGGAGAGGTGGATTCATACCATTCCTAAGGGTATTAGTGTATGATTAAATATAACGAACCCGATTGGCATTGGACCTCGGCTCTACGATTATCCATGACACCAACCACACTTCCAAGCTGACACCTGGTATTCTCAGGTGATCACTCGTATTGCCACTTAGTAACAGACCAGACACGATGTTGCTTCACCACATACGAATATAGGTGTCTGAACGTCTTTTTCTTTTTATGTGCTATGTTCTTTCTGGACGTAGGTGATCATGGCTCTCCACCTCCCTCTATCTCTTGCAGCTCTCAACAAGTTCCTTACCTCCGCCATTTCCTCCAAGACCACGTTCTGCCATCCACTTACTTAAGCCTGCTAGGTATGTCATGCGTTGTTTTCCCTTGCATCGCTTTCCCTCTATTCGACCCGTGAGTATCAGACTCTCCAGGGCCTCCTTCAACTACTTCTTCCTGATGTATAAGCCTCCCCTTTGTTTACAAACTCTCTAAGGCCTCATTGTTTCTCACAGGTTTAGTGCATGATATCCCTAGCATTCTTCTGTAGAACCACATCTCCATCACCTCGAGTCTCTCGAAATCGCCCAGCATTCGTTTCCCTAAAGAAGGACATATGTCACGTAACGGCTCAGTATTCTTTTCTTTGTTACCAAAGAGATCCTTCTGTCTCGCAATAGTTTCCCCAGATTTTGGAATGCGTCCTTGGCCATCCCGATACGTCTATGGATCTCAGTGTCTCACTTACCGTCCTCTGTCAAAATGTTTCCTAGATATTTAAACTTCCGCATCTCCTTTATTCGCATTTCGGACTCATTTTTTTTTACTGATGACAATGTATTTTGTCTTGTAGTTGATGCTTAGTCCATTCTTCTCAACTCTCAGTCGCTACCTTCTGTACGAGATTTTGTAATTTCTTTCCATTGTCTGCTATCAATACTGTGTGATCTGCGTATCTAATCTTGTTAAGATTGTTGACGGCCGTAAACCTGTGTGTATGTTTGTGTGTGAGTATCTGTGTGTTGAATGCCGGCTTATCTATACGTTTTCTCAACTATTTTCTTCATTTCTAGGATTAAAATAGTTCGACGTTTTCTGCGGAAATAAAAAATATTATATTTGTCCAGCTTATTTGCCTTGCTTCGTACGAATGTTTCCATTAAACATCAATTCTGAAAATGTGCAGACGATAAATTTTTTTGACTTCATTAGTTTCATTTGACTTTTCCTATTCATCAAGAAATTAGTTTTTCGTTTGTTTGTTTTTCGTTTGTTTGTTTTTTGTTGTTGTTGTTATTTTTTTTTTTTGTTTATGATTTTTGTATTCTCAGACTGATTATCACGACTACCAAATTCTTCAGTTCAGCATTACCTAACGTAATATAAGTAGTAACATATCTGTCATTCTGTTTCAGTCTATTCTAAGACTGTTCTTAAACTCTGTTTGTTTCTTCGTATCTATAGATCTATCACGGTCTTTACCTCGCAGTCCAGGTTAAATATGCTCACAGCTGTCAATTGTGGTTCGTTTAGATTTATATAACTTTGTGTTTATTCATCTCGTCATTCTTCTATTTATGTATTTCGACTTTGACATTTGTTCTTGTCGGTCAAACTGTCCATCTCTGTGTGTAAATGTTTCCGTCAATCCATTCACCAACATATATATATATATATATATATATATATATATATATATATATATATATATATATATATATATAAATGCATTTTTATGTTAAACATTCTTTTTGTAGATAAAAATATTTAAGTAAATGCTCTGTTTATAATAAACAGTATTAAACAACATTTACCAACCTGAATTTACCGGAGAACGAATATTTTCTGTGAAAATTTTTCTCGGATATTCAGGCCGGTAAATGTTATTTAATACTGTTTATTATAAACAGAGCATTGACTTAAATATTTGTATCTATAAAAAGAATGTTAAACATAAAAATGCCTTCAAAATAATTGTCGGACGTTGTCTATTTCATATTATTTATATATATATATATATATATATATATATATATATATATATATATATATATATATATATATATATATATATATATATGCCCCACTCTTTCACTGTCGAAAAGGTTAAATGTACCCGTCTCTCCTACTCAAACAACTTCTTATCTCGCACTTTCCGACAGTGGAATACCCTTCTTCTTACTTGCTTTCCTGGTAGCTATAATCTTTAAATATTGAGTTGTTATATGAATCGACATTGATTTTGATCTCCGTCTTTCTCTTTATCCTTTCTTCAAACACCCCTCTTTACTCTTGCAATCATTACACCTTGCATGATAGTGGCACTACCGCCTTGCTTGGGTTGATATGCTTAAAAAAAGAAATAAATGTGTGTGTGTGCGTGTGTGCATATGTGTGTGTGTGTGTACTGGGTGTAACAGCAAAAATCGTCAAGACCATTCTTCAGGTGGTTGGAATCTCAAACTGAACCCTTTATTTCCTTCACTGGGGTAGACTGTTCTAGTTCCATGTGCCATGTTTGATGGATGTCAGTTATCAGTTATCTCCTGTTAATTCCTCTCTCCAAGTTCTCCACTGCCTTAACCAGGTATTGAACTCACGCTCTTTGGGTCCTATCACTGGATCTAACCAACATCTTTATTCACTATCCTTAAGAACACATGGCACGTGGAACGAGGTCTACCCCAGTGGGTGAAATAAAGGGTTCAGTTCGACATTCCAACCACCTTAAGAAGGCCAGGGCGTACAACGGTCAAAACTTTGCGATAAATATGGCAACAAAGATGAGGACAATAGTCCGAATAATGTAAATAGTGTACATAATACCTCATCTCAGAAATATAGACAGACTCTTGTTTTTAACCCGGAAATTTTTTTCCATTTTATTTGTGATTTGTTTGTAGGCCTTGAAGATTGTGAGGTGTTGTTTTTTGTAGGTTCTCAGGAAATAGAAATTATTACCTATTTGATTTTAAGTGTTGATATTCTTTAATCAATAATAACTCTGTCTTTGGTCACAGATGTCTCCCTGGATCTATATCCTCCTGGAAATTCCATCCGGATTATCATATTGCATCATTACTGTACATACATATATATATATATATATATATATATATATATATATATATATATATATATATATATATATATATATATACATATATATATATATATATGGTCCGTAAATTTATATTAAGCACTGTTTTTTAAAAATAAAAATATCCATAAGAACACCGGATTATATATCTTACTGTTCTTTCTTTTTTTACTATAATATATATATATATATATATATATATATATATATATATATATATATATATATAAACAGAGAGAGAGAGAGATAAAGAGAGAGAGAATTAATATGCACAAACAATCGTCTTTATTAAGTTTATGAAATGTGCAGGCCGACGGACACAATTCATTGTTTAAAAAATTCCGTGTCCTCTACTCAAAGTTGTATGTTTACTAAACATAACCTATGAATTCATATATATATATATATATATATATATATATATATATATGTGTGTGTGTGTGTGTGTGTGTCTGTGTGTGTTTTTGTGTGTGTGTGTGTGTATACTTATGTATGTGTGCCAATATGTGTGTACATTCGTGTGTGAGTGAGCAAGAATATGTTAATATTGATGGAGAGAAATGCAAATCGAAATGTCGAATTACTTCGATATGAAATAATCGTAAATTCCGTTCCCACGCTCCTGGATCCCCTTCGCCCCCCCCCCCCCGAAAATACTGAATCCATTTTTTCAGCTTTTTGTCTTAAGCACTTCACAACAATTGGCGGAACACCTCGGAGTCAGTTTATATTTATTTATTTTCCTTTATTTTATCTTTCCCAATACTCAAACATCTGGTCGTTTCCCAAAAGGAATTGTATTTCCGAGTGTGAGCAATGAACTGGAGTGGTTGGGGAACGTGAATGGTCTGATGAATGATGTTTGGGAGTGGTAACAAAGACGCAATGCTCCTTTCGTGGATGTCGATCCATTTGCTGATTCGACTGTCTCCGTAAAACAAAACAAAAAAAAAACAGGTTTCCTTGGATTTTCGTTTATCTCTTTGGCCTAAAGAATAACTTAACATGGCGGTCTTGCTTCAGCTCACGACTGACAAAAAAAAAAAAAAACACAACCTGATTTTGTCATTCGGTTTACCTCGTCGAAAACCTACGGACTTCTTGTTCTCTGCTTACGGCCATAGCACGTTGGTACACCGGTTTCCGTACTATTATCGAATTTAAGCAACGTTGAAATTGTTCAGTAAGTAGATAAATGACCGCTTGGGAAATACTTTTTGCTATGGCTGTAAAGTTGGATATGTGGAGGTGGTGTAATGGATAATGGCTAATAATTGTTAATCGGAGAGCCGAGTTCCAATTCCTGTGGAGTTCGATATATTGACTTACGTGCAAATACTCCTGAAAAATTTATGAACCCACCACTTTTACCCACAGCTATGGGTTAATTAGTAAGACTTATATCACTAAACCATAATTATCTAAAAAAAATCATACAATTTCAAAATATTTTCTGGCTTTAAATAACCAACAATGGGTTGATAAGTCGTAGAAAATGAATGAATGAATCAATCCTCTTCTTCTTCTTCTTCTTATAATAATAATAATAATAATAATAAGAAGAAGAAGAAGAAGAAGAAGAAAAAGAATCATAATAACATTTATTATAATTATTATTAGTAGTATTAGTATTAGAAAGTGTATTTCGCGACAAATCAAGTTCTTATGCGTTATTTAATGCCAAAATTTAATTTCGTTGGGAGCAATTGCAATTTCTTTTACAAAAATGTATTGCTGGTAATTTTTTAAAAATATGAAACTGTATTGCTGATACTTTTACTATATTTTTTTTTTATACTTTCATAGTATTTTGACTTCTATTTGCTCATAGCGGAAGCCCTAACAGGTGCTACCATCCCCGATCACAGTGGACCCGGGAACAACAGCCATTACGTGGTCCTTGTACGCTCTTCGGGACCTTTTTATCAAAGACCTTGCAGCCATAGGCAGTTTCTCATCATAGCCCCGGACGTAATATTAGAACATTTTCGCCTTAATAATAGCAATTGGAATATTAGCCGTTTCCTTACAGGAAGCATTTGACATACATTGACCGAAGTGTTAGTGCTACTGTAAATTTAAAATTATCATTTTTTTTCTCTTAAAACCATTTTTCAGGAAAATAAATTTCTCCAGTTGCTGTTAATGTACTTTACACCATCGATGCGTCCTTCCTGCTTTTCCCTTTGTTTAAGGTTGAGTAGAACGTCAGCATTTTGATTATGTCATTATTACATGTGTTTGTAGCTGCTATTGAATGACCTCAAGAGACGTGGTTTCTGTTATCTGGTTCTGGTCTTTGTTTGTGATTCTGTAGTGCCATTTCCCAGTGTTGGAAGACCTACATGCTTCATTCGCTCGAATACGTTTTAACCGTCGATCTGAGAAATCCGTTGCATGCAATCAATAGTTTAGATATTTCTGAACGAGTTACGCATGGCATTCATATGAAAGTTAAGATCTTATGAGGCTATTGAAAAGCATGTCACCTATACCTTCCAAAAATACCTCCTATATTCCTTCAAGAAATATTTCCCACATATACTTCTCATAAATACCTCCCAGATATACCTTCCAAAAATAGCCGCCACATATACCTCTCAGAAATACCTCCCATATTTACCTCCAAAAAATACCTCCCACATATGCATCCCAGAAATACCTACCAGGTATACCACCCAAATAAACCTCCCAGAAATACCTTCCACATATATCTTCCAGAAATCGTTCCCAGTTATACCTTCCAAAAATACCTCTCACATATAACTCCTAGAAATATCTCCCACATATACTTCTCAGAAATACCTCCAAGATATACCTTCCAAAAATAGCCGCCACATATTCCTCCAAGAAATAACTCCCAGGTATATCTTGCAAAAATACCTCCCACATATACTACTCAGAAATACGTCTCAGACATACCACCCAAATATAGCTTCCAGAAATACCTCCACATATAGCACCGAGAAATACCTATTATAAATAGCCCCACATATAGCTCTCAGAAATACCTCCCATATATACCTCAGAGAAATACCTCCCAAATATATCTCCTAAAATACCTTCAAGAAATACCTCACATATATATCTTCCAGAATGCTTCCGATATAATTCGTGGCACTGGTGTCTTCATCTAGCCAATGTCTTACCATTATTCGCGAAGTATTTCTAGGAGGTATATGTGAGAGGTATTTCTGCAGCACCATGTATTAGAACGGAATAGGTTCTCTAGTCTTGAGAAGGCAACCAATCTAGAAAGCAAACACTGCATTCGAAAATGTAAAGAAGGCAACGGAGGGCCAGTTGACTGTATTACACAAGAAAAGTCATAGCGATATACAATTTATAAATACTAACCATTAATGGCCACTGTAAAATCCGGTATAAATTATTCAACTTTTAATTAAAATCCAATATTAATAATAATAAGAATAGAATATTAATAAAAATATAATATAATATATATTAAAAATATAAATCTAGTATTAATTATAGTTTTCTACGTTTCACGCATTGATGGCCACAGTCGTATTTTGGGGAAGGTGGCATTAAATGCGTTAAAGCTAAACGAAAATGTAGAAATCCCTGCCTGTCTGACAGAAAGCTGTGTTAAAAATATATATATAAATCTGTAGCTTTTGTTGATTTTATGCAGGAAATCGTTGTCACTTCGAAAGAAACGTAAAAAAATAAATGTCTTTGAGATTGTATTAATGAAATATCCGGTTATGACGATTCTATTTATAATGCCCTCTGAATACTTCAAGCAAATTCAATTTATTGTATCGCTTTGGCAAACAGTTTACGCGTCCATCTGATTTTAGAAAATTAACAATCTTTGGGCGCAGTCGAGTGCAGCAGAGAGCAATAATAGATGGAATGAGCATGTTTCATAAGATGCTTTTAAAATTCCTGGTTCAGTTACTGAATGATAGATATTTTTTGTGAGAATTTATCGTTCCAACTTTATACTCAGGATGGAATTGCATTCTACAACATTACATATTATCAGGAGATACGGTCGATTTCATCTTAAATACGTCTGTAAATGTAGTTTATAGTGAAATATAGTTTTGGTCTACAATGTAAGCATTTAACTAAAAAGAAAAGTGTCTCACGACAGGAATATTTAATGGCAAGAAAATGAGAAAACTGATTTTACTTATTTTGAACATAATTTCGATAAGCGCATTACTAGATTGGCAGAAAGGTCTCTTCATTTTATAGTTTAAATGACTAGGTGTAACCGTAAGTTCTATGCTAACAGTTTCTTCCATCGCAATTCTCGCTTCTGGAACTCTTTCCCAGTTTATTGCTTTCCAGTCAATTTTGAACTTCAAAAATTTAAATGCAGTGTCAATCGGTACCTTCTTCTTAACTCTGGTCCTTTCATTGTTCTCTCTCCTTAATATTTTTTTCTTTTTCTTATACTCTCTCTCCACTATTATTTATTATAATTTCGTCATACAGACAAAAACAATTTACTCACAACAAAGATGCAACTTCGTTTCGGTGCATTTAGTTGCACCTCGACTGGTGAGAACCAAAATAGCCATGATAACCATTTTGGTCTTCACCAGCCGAGGTGCAACTAAATGCACCGAAAAGAAGTTGCATCTTTGTAGTGAGTAAATTGTTTTTATCTATCTATCTATCTATCTATCTATCTATCTATCTATCTACATATATATATATATATATATATATATATATATATATATATATATATATATATATATAGTTTAAGAAAAAATAGGTAATCCGTATGGGTAAAACTAAGGAGGATAAAATTCACAGAGCTCAATGTAAATCCAGAGCAAATAATTTAATTTACCTATGTTTAATACAGCCCGTCAAAAATGTGTAAATTTTCTTTTCATTTTTTGTTTGGAAGTAAAGTCTGATGATCCGCAGTCCTTTAAAAGGGCTGTGGTGAATTAATTTATTACATGGAACTTTAAAGTGGTCAGTTATTTATTCAATATATATATATATATATATATATATATATATATATATATATAGAGAGAGAGAGAGAGAGAAAGAGATAACGTAATGAAAATTTTAATTATTGTTATTTCCTAAGTTTAATGGTGGAAATTGTGTAAGAAATATGTTTCGTCATTATTCCAAATGTTTGCAATTGTTTGCTTCGAAAATTTATATTCCAATTCGTCACATTTTACTTGGACACGAACACAAACTGCCGGTAGCGCATATGGAGTAAGCCACATCGAATGTCCATTGTGTTTATGCTCATTACATTTTTTACCATGCGTTTTCGCCCAACGATTTCTGTTTCAAGCGCCCATTTACCATTATAGCATTCAATGATGCTTCCGTGAAAGCGTCACATTCTCCCTTGAGACACACGGTTTACATTGTAGTTATATTCTGTTAGATGCCTATGTCTTCACGAATCTTTATCACGATATGCTTGTTTATTTTCTTAATTCTCCAAAGATTTTCCAATATTTTACCTTTCTTTTCCACTAAGTTGATGCGCAGGATATTTATAGAAATCATTCATTTTTCACTGATTCGCCTATTATGCTTCATTTCTTAGTTCTCTTTTCCCATTAGACCGTAATACTACTTCCCTCTTCAATAGTGTAGCATTTTTCTTTCCTTTATTGAGCTGCATACCAATAACAACGTTAGTTTTCTCGTGGCTTGGATCAATGCAAGGGAATTCTTTCTACATGTTTCTATATTTTAATTTCGTTATTTTTTTTTTCGGGCGAAATGTTTCAGATCATTCACTTATGCGAATTGGTTACTCTTTTCATAAAAGTTGGTCAGTTCAAAACTTGTTTTTATATTTGTAAATGAGATTAAAGATATTACAAAAGAATTGTTTCTTTTGTAATTATTTCACGGAAAGACTTCAGTGAGCTACTTTGTCAGCAGACTTTGTCAGCCATTTTGAATTTTCTTTTTAATTATTCATCCCGTCTGAATTACGATGGTCTCTCAAGCTACTGGTTTAAATAGAAATAATTACCAAACCGCCAATAAATTAAATTTTGTACATTTTTAGTAGAATTTGAACGGCATTGATGAGAAGAAAAAACTTTACTATTCTGATTGTATATTGGATTTTTGGATTTGAATAGAAGGACAATTGCATCCCTTTGTCATAATGTGCTTTTCAGAAGACGTAATGAAATAGAGACACACATTTTTTACACATTTCTGATTAAAAATTTTATTTTATTATAGTATAAGTAATTCCGATGAGTATTTGTTGTTGCTGATATCTAACATTTTTTTCAGTTTTTCAAGGTGTTATTAAAGTATATATAAATCTCAGAGGTATTATTAAAAGTCTGTATAAATCTCAGAGGTGTTATTAAAAGTCTGTATAAATCTCAGAGGTTTTATTAAAAGTCTTTATAAATATCAGGGGTGTTATTAAATGTCTGTATAAATCTCAGAGGTGTTATTAAATGTCTGTATATATGTGTACAAGGGATGAGTAAGCTGTCGGCTGAAAATGCTAAATTTCAGACCACGAAACCCTGGTTCGAATCCCACGATGGTCGATTTGTCACTTCCTTGACTATCCGACAGTGGAGGCAATCCCAGTGTGAAGGTACCGTTTGCATGTGCCTGAAAGGAACTATATTGTTTTCTTGAAGAAATTCGAAAGCCATTGATAGTTGCACATGTTGGGATCGCTATGAATTGAGTGTGAAATCAGAACGTTTTAGTTGCTAGCGTGATGAGTTTGTAAGCATGTTCTTCACATGAATCACAACAAATAAAAGGATAGACGTATAAGTCGAATAAAACTCAATTCAAAAATGAACAAGTAACAATGGCGGAAGTGCATTCAACTAGAAAATATCGAACATTTATGTACATTTTTTACAAATAGAGAAAAGGTTGCGTATTGATGTTATGCAAGTTGACGAAGTTTGCATCAAGGATATTGAATGAATTAAAGTTCAACAATGTTCAATTGTTTAGAAAATGTTCACATTATAATACCAAAGGAAAATTTATCGAGAAGTAAATTTAAAAATAATGTATGTGAGATTTAAGTTGAATTTGTTAACCTTGTTCTGACAGAGTTGTTCACCCTGGACTGTATTTTCTTTTGTCTTATGCTAACATTACAATTTCTGTTTCATAGTGTAATTAACACTTTTTAAGAAAGCTGTGATGGGGTTTAGAGAGATAGAAAGATGTTGTTAATTGAGTCAGGAGTTGACGCGCGAAAAGTTCTCAAGTCAAAATGTAGACACGCGTGGATCTGTGTGGAATCTCTTTGAAGGCGAATTACTGACAATATTTAGTCACCCCCCCACCACCACGTGGGCATCATGTGGCACAAGGCCTCCTTTGGGTTCCTCCCCGCCCGAAGGCAGAAAGTTCTACCGATCAGTAAGGCGAATTACTGACTATATTAAGTCACAACACCCCCCATCAACACACGTGGGCATCATGTGGCACAAGGCCGATTTAACGTGGGATCTCCGAGCCCGTGGGATCTCCGAGCCCGTGGGCTCGGCCAAAAATATCCCTATTGAACCCGTATAAACGGGTTCAGGGCCGGTTTACCTCCCCGAAAGAGAATCCGCCACGTTGCTTATATGTGGCACAAGGGCGGAAGTATGGAGCACCTAGTGAGGATCGAAATCACTACTCAGTCGTAATATGTTCTAGCAAGACAAGCTTGCTAACCACAATTGGTGAATTGGACTGAAATTCGTCCTTTTATTTGTTTTGGGAAGCCAAAGTAGGCTTCCAGAAGCCTGGCGGGAAAACAGATTTTTGACCATGGATACACATTCTCGGGTCGTCTCGACCAATAAGAAGCCGAGTTTCACAATGTGTGGTGTTGATTGGTCAAAGCTAATTCTTATAGAAGAGTCTATTTTTAACGGGTGAGTGGACAAACATGGACGATTCTATATACTAACACGAAGATACAATTATCGTGACCGGGGGTTTTATGGTATTGCCCTTGTTCAACTCTAGATCACGTCAGATTATGCACTCTCAGTTAGAGACCTGTTGGTAAGCAAGGTCTGCTCAGTGTTGTTACAGTATAAACAACGTGTTTAAATGAGCCAACTCGGGCGTCTGCAAAATTTGACCACCGTTCCGTTATTACATAATTTCTTATAATATCGCTTGCACTTTCACAAGGGAAAAAAACACGATTACGTAAACATATATAGATATTTTTTTGTCTAATATTTTCTTTATCAAAAATTTTCCCGCGCACAATTTTTCGAATCTGTAATCATTTGTTGAATCTTTAATCAGCCAGGTTGCTGAAGGAAGAACATTTATGAAATAGATTTTGCTTTCTTTTCTTCACGGCTGGAGGGAAAAGAGAAAATAGGTAATTATGTGGAAATAACAAAACAAGATAAATAAAGAAAAAGAAAAGAAAAAAAAAGTTTCGGGTGTTTCAAACGCAGGTGAAAATCTGAGGGAAGATTGTGAAAAGAAATTAAAGGAAATGGAAACTGTTGAATATTTGCAATTATGCACGCATAGATATCTATCTTCATGTTTCACACAAATTTACACTCACACACATACACATATACATATATATATGGGCGCGTGGCCGAGTGGTTAGAACGTTCGATTTCTGACCATGAAACTCGGGTTCGAATCATACCACGGTTGATTTGTCAGGAAGTTTCTGACGTTATCGGTCAGGAGGGGGATGATCCCAGCGTGAGGCACCTTTGGAAATTGGGTAGACGGAATACTTGGGGGCCATCGATAGCTGTACTCGGACGAGTCCCGAGGGTTTGAGTGTGCTGGCGCTGTTCAGATTGTTGATCATGCTAGATAACATATATAACTCTATATATCTCCTTCAAAACGGTGCAGTCACTCCCTCAATCTGCAGCTAATGTTGCCTCTGTGGATGTTAAACAAGAGAGTCTGCAATAGGGATTGGTTAGATGCTCTAGCAGACGGGAATCCTCGAATACGAGTGGCCATATATATATATATATATATATATATATATATATATATGGGGGTGTATATTTAAAAGCAAAGATAAGATGAATTTGGCTAGATTACAAAACTTATTTCAAAAAATTTTGACACTACCAATGTCTCTCCTTCATGCGACTGTGTAGTCAACAAAGCCAGACCGATGAATTCCTAACGGTTGAAACACGTCACAAATAAACGTTTTCCCATTTTGTCCAACAACTCCCTCAATATTGTTCTTGATATATAAAAATATACATCTTTATCTCATATATATATATATATATATATATATATATATATATATATATATATATATATATATATATATATATGTATGTATGTGTGTGCGTGTGTGTGTAATAAAGGAGCAAAAACTCTTTATGTAGCCGCACACAACCTTGGTTTCAACCGTCAGGTATCTTCAGGTGGCCAGTTATAAGTATTCGTAATATCATGCTACAATTATACAGCTATGGCACCGTAAGTAGAGTATAGAAGGAGGTGTAGAAAAAATTCTACCGGGGTCGTACAGACCGAGAATATTTTTACTTATATGTCTACATCTGGAAATTATTTCAGTTCTGTTATTTAACAAGTTCTTATGTTCTTATAGGTTGCTATAGCCAGCTCTCTTCCTGTCAAAGCCTACCACATCTATCATTTGTTCTGCTCGGTTTAGCTTTTTTTTAAGATACCTGACTTTGTGTATGGTCTTTTGCCATGTTACTCCATTAATTTCCAAAAGTGATGTACCAATTTTGTTTTGTAACCACGTTTCTCCACTCTGTAAGTAGAAGTGTGATTATACCAACGTTTTTTAAATGGGCCTTCGGTACAATCTATATAGATCTTCTGGCTACCGTCGTCGCTAACTTCAACCTAGTAGAACACCCCCTTTTATAGAGCACATCCCGTATAGAGAACATTTATTTTTAATTCTGCAGTTACTTAAACTGTTTTTTCCCTATTTCTTGGACTATTTATATTTAAGATTTTAGCATTATGCATTTTTCAACAAAATATTAGGTTGGTGCTAAAATAATGACGTAATAATGTCGTTTTTTGACGTTAAAAAATACGTCAAAAAACGACATTATTACTTCATTATTTTTGCACCAACCTAATACTTAAATTGCCCATACAGTTACAGCTTAAATTTAACGGGGTACCTATTGAAAACCTTTGATAGTTCAGATGATTTAGGGAAATACTTTTCCAAAAGACCAAAAAAAAATTTTTCCAATGTTAGTTTTAACATATTGAAGGGCAGGGGTGAATCATATTACGCTTATGCTTCTCTGACTCTTATTAATATCTTCTGGATAAACTTGAGTTTTAAAACTCAGGTCGGCATTGTGTCCCTCCTTCTTTGATGATACCTAATATATTCTTTTCTTTTCTTCAGAGATTTACTAAGTCAATGAATTTCTACACAACCTGTATTAAAATCCTTTTCCTGGTGTGCTTCATTACTCTTTTTTGGTGGTTAGACTTGGTATTTATCTTTTTTAAAGAGGTCTTCGGCTTTGTTAATGGTGAGATTGTACCAGACAATAGATTTTTTCAAAGCGTTTAGCCCCAAGCAGGGCGGGTAGCGACTATCACGCAAGGTGTTACAGAGAGTTGGAGCGAGAGCAAAGAGGAGTGATAGAGGAAAAGGTGAAGAGAAGGATAGGGGATAGATCAAGGCATCTGGAGATGTCGTTTGAAATTATATTTGAATAGTTGCAGATTATAGCTACCAGGGAAACAAGAAAAGGGGAGGGAGTTCCACATGCGAGAAGTGCGAGACATGAAGCTACTGGAGTAGAAGAGACGGCTACATTTAACAGTTTCTACAGTGAAAGGGTGATAGCGAGAAAGCCAGCCTCGTTGAACGCTTAAATTCATTAAGTCTGGGAACCAGCGAAAGCTGCTCATCGGAGCAGTTACCGTGAAATTATTTGTAAAAAAGACAGAGGGAGGCGATGACATGTCTGTGAGAAAGCGACTGCAGACGAGATGTGAGACCAGGGCCAATTAAATTAAATGTTACATATAGTGGAATTATATTCCATTTGTTCTTTGGATATATATATATATATATATATATATATATATATATATATATATATATATATATATATATCACACACGCATATATATATATATATATATATATATATATATATATATATGCGTGTGTGTGTGGATTTAATAGATCTGTTAATTAAATTCGAGTGATAAAAAGACAACAAAATGATAAAAAATACTGTCAATAAAACTGATATTTATTATATATTTAGGTCTTTCGAATAAACTGAAGAACAAATAGAAAGATATTAAAGTCGGAATTTTCGAACACGCCGTATCCTTATTCAACGAGACAAGAAATAAACAATGAAATGGGACTCATTCATCCGGAGAAATGTATTATTATTATAGTTTTTCCTTTATGTTTCGTATTACTGTAAGAAATTTGATTTTGATCTAGTAGCCCTCCACGATTAGGTCTGTTATGTGGTGTAGTATAAGGCTCTCTCTGGAAACTGTTTATTCCTTTAATGGGATTCTATTTTGAAAATGTGTTTGAACACCGATTTGCGTCTTTCTTGTTGGCTCTTAAATGAAGACACTAAAAGCACGCATCTGATGGCATCCATACCGTGTCCCGGTTGATTGAAATGTGCAATGACAGGGAAATTGTTGTCCTTGTCTTTAATGTTTGTTGAACCGAAGACGGAAATCCGTTTACTGTTGATAACTGATAATTTCCTCTTTTTTTGTAGAAAATAAATATATAAGATTTGAACTGTCAAAAGTCAAAGCCAGTGATCTAAATAATAATTTGTGGTGCTGAGATGTGTGAAAATTCTATCAGTTATGACATTCACAAACTTGGCACCGGGATTTACTGCACGAGGTGCCCCTTTAAAGTGGTGATTTATATATATATATATATATATATATATATATATATATATATATATTGCTTCATGAGGTTTTGTTTAGTGATTGATTTGAAGTTTTGATAGTTTGTTACTCAACAATATTCAAAAACTTTCTCATATCTTACTAAAATATTTCCAGTACTTAAGACTCGATCACGCAATTAAAAAGATATTTAGCGCAAATTCACGCAACGCTCAACCTATTAATGCCACAGATTGTTCATTGCTTTAAACGTTATTTTCAGTGGATATTCGTATTTTATTAGACGCTCTGTTTATTTATTAAACAGTATATTTATTTATTTTCGTCTACCAGCTTGAATGTTTCAGAAATATTATAATAAAAATTTAAGCTCTTTATACCCGTGTGTGTGTGTGTGTGTGTAAAATTCCAGATATAAGAGAACTATATCTGTAAAATGAAAATATCAATAAAGACAAAAGAAAAAACTATCTTAGTCGATGCGTTTCGTACTCTGACATTTACCATGAGAGCAAAACGCTAAAATAGGTTCTTGTGTCTTTATTCACTTAAATATATATATATATATATATATATATATATATATATATATATATATATATATATATATATATATATATGCATATTTCATTGAATACGACAGACAAGGTGATCTGATTTAGTTTTTTATAGAATTTCTCATGCGATATAATAAATTTTCTCATCAGATGATAAGTTATATAAAAATTGTCCGAATGTTTCGCCATCTTGATACCATTTGTCGTAAGATTCACTGAAAAATCCATTGAGTTATTCAGCTAGAAAGGGAAAAGGTTAAAATCGTATTGTGTCCGCCCGAATATGTCTTCCTAAGTGAGCAATGATGAGAGGAAAAAGAACATCTAGGCTTTTAGTAATGGTACCAACATTTATACTCTGGCTTCCATCTTCAAAGTCCATTCAAGAACCATCAAGAGAACGCTGAATAAATTTTAAAATGAGGGAACAGCTGTAAGAAAAACTTGATCAAGTGTTCACAATAGTAAGAGGGATCATTATTTCAATTAAGATCTAAAATACATTCTTATTGTTCAATAAAAATCTTATTGTTTTATAAAAATCTCTGAGAATTCCAGTAAGATACTTTAATCATTTCTAAGATACGGCGGTTCAAATCTTAATCTAACAATTGGATAATTTTGCTGTTAGACGATTTGGACAATATGTCTTATTACCATAAATGTTAATTCAAGTGGGTAAACTTCGTTGGGTTGCTATCTCAGTTGTTTGTTTTTTTGTTTTTGTTTTTTTGTTATTTTTGTTTGTTTTTTTTTGTTTTTTTTGTTTGTTTTTTTTTCTTAAAAAATGAAAATAACATAATATCCTAATGGCCTCCGTCGTTTATCAATGACCATAGATTTGATACCACACATCTGCTTCTCTGGAACATCGCCGTCTATGGCTTAAGAGGCCGATGCGCGAGAGTCAGTCTCTGTCACACCTTTGAATTGTTTGTGTCTTGTCTATGCTGCAGCGTTTATTTCTGCGGGCCCGCTTGTCTTCTGCTCTGTTATTCAGTTTCTCCACTTCTGATATTGGTTGTTTAGTCAGGTGGCTTCTCCACCTAGAACGGTCAGCAGCAAGGTCCGCCCAATGATCATTACTGACCACTGCCCTAAAACTGTGCCTCCTTTTCAAATGAGGAAAAAAATGATGGTTGTCATTAATTTCACTGTTTAATAAAAAAAAAACAATAAACAATTCAGACGTGTACACTTAAAATGACCTTTATAGCAATAACACAAACACACACATACATATATATATACTCGACTCTCTCAACGAATTCGACGTATTAGGGGGAAGCAGATCAGTTCCTAGGAAATCGTTAGCCCGACACCAGCACATGAGATTATAGTGGTGAAGGCTTTGTGAAGAACAAATCACACTTTTTGAACGGCCGAATACAGATACCCGATGCACTACGTGCCACAAGGTCCCCATACAATCATCCGACAGTTTTGTCCTGCTATTTACCCTTAGCTGAAAGGGAGAAGAAGAGGATTCATACTTTCCCAACGGTATTAGCATGTAAGTGAATGTCATGGATTCGACTGAAATTCGAACTCGGCTATATATATATATATATATATATATATATATATATATATAATAGAAAGGCTTAAATACTAATATTCCATGGTCATAATTTATTCCATTGGAATCATAAATACGATTCAATTCATCAGACCTACATCTGATGAATTCGATGGTATTGATGATTCAAATGGAATAAATTATAACCATGGAATATTGGTGTTTAAGCCTTTTTATCATATCCGTACTCTGTCCCGGACATTGAGTTCTACCTGGATTCTATCCTCTTGGATTTATTTTTTATACAAATATATATGTATGTGTATGTATGTATGTATATATATTTATATATTTTAGATATATGATTGCATATGTATGTGTATATTAACCACTAATTTTATATATATATATATATATGTGTGTGTGTGTGTATATTAGGTTGGTGCAAAAATAATGACGTAATAATGTCGGCTTTTGACGTTAAGAATACGTCAAAAAACGACATTATTACGCCATTATTTTTGCACCAACCTAATATATAAGCATATATGTATATATATATATATATATATATATATATATATATATATATATATATATATATATATATATATAGAGAGAGAGAGAGAGAGGGAGAGAGAGAGATTTGAAGATGCACGAGATTTAGAGATTTCTTTCATCTAACACGACTCGAGACCCGGATTAGTCAACACTTTCCTGCTCATATTAGACAGGGTTCTTCTGATGTTAGTTTGCGAGACACCCAGCCTTTTTCATGACGGCTATCGGTCAACACTTACTTAATAATCCGATTTTTGCAGCAAAATACATGAAAGATTATCCCTTCTTTTTATTTTTTTAACTTTTATTGAATATTTATTTTATCTCTTCTTTCATGTCGATATGACTTTCTTTCCTAACAAAAAAAAATATATACAAAATCACAATAAACAGAGTAAACGCAAAGCAGACTCAACAATATGATATAAAAGTGAAAGCAGTTTAATAGCACTGCGCTAACAGAAATCACGCTACGTTGTATTGCTTTTGATGTGTTACGGTAAGAAACACACCCACAAATCGAATCATTGCAATATACAGATTCTGCTTAGAAATTAGTTTTAATCCAATGCAGAAAAACGGATATATTTGCGCTTGACTTTATTTCTTCTTTATCCGATGTTAAAATTCTTTTATTCTTGAATATTATTTCAAATCGATTCTGAAAGCCGGCATTTTAGCATCAACGGAAATTAAACTTATTATTGAAGATTAATAACACTTTCCGTACATATTGCATTGATGACTGACTTTGTATATTAAAATATTCCCTTACTAAAAAAAAACATTAGAAGAAATACCATTTCTTGAATGCAAAGCCTAATACTTGCGGAATCTGAATAAAGTGTTTTTTCATGAATAAATTCTGGGAAAATAAAATCAAGTCAACCTTATTTTAATGTTTAACTTAATGTATTTAGTTCTTACTTGGTAAAAAAATATATTTATTGGAAACAAAATTATGCACAAAATCCGAAATATTTAAACTGGCGAATAAACTAGGGCGAAGATTCATTCTTCAACATTTTAATTTTATTTATTAAGTTTTATTGAAGTTCTATGGTGTATCGAAAAGAGAAAAACATTTTAAGGCATTTTTTTTAATTATTATTATGACCGCTTTGGGAATAGCAAGTGCAGTAGGATCGAATGTGCTGGATGTGTGAGGAACAACATCTCGGAATTAGAAAACGGAGAGCCGAGTTCAAATTCCAGTAGAGTTCGTTACAATCACTTACCCGCAAATAGGAATCCGTCACTTTTCCCGCCCTTCGGAGAGACTTGGTCCTATAGTCTGGGCTGGCAATCAGTCTATCTCAGAAAATAACAACAACCTGCTACTGGGATTCTTCTGTCAAGTCAATCAGGAATCAAAAAGAGACATGGTTACCTAAGCGTGCATCATGCATGACACTTAATGAAGGAAGAAATTAATTAAATGCCAAAGTTCTACTTTTATTTAATGTCTCCTTTTTCGCTTTCGCTTTCGCTTTCAATGGTGTTTTATTCACGGATTTTAGTTAACTTTATATTTGACACTTTGTTCGGAGAGGTGACAGGTCTTCTTCTCCTCCTATGATCCGTGTCTCTTCAGGACGTAAGTGATCATGGCTATCCACAGTTTCCAGTCCTTTGTAGCACTTAGTAATTCTTGTCATTTTTCGATCTCTCCTAATCTTTGTTCTGCCAACCATTTTAAGAAAGCTCGTTATTCGCTGCATTTCTCTCTTGAATTGTTTTCAATGTCTTTTGAGGGACAAAACAACCATCTTTCCTAATTATGTAACCTAAGAATTACAACTGTCTCTTTCTAATTCTAAGTTTCCTTTTTGTTTAGATTTTCCCCTAAAATGTCATCGTTGCTCACATTTTTCAGTCCATGGTATTCTCAGTATCCTTCTGTACCATGACATTTCTGTTGCCTAAAGTCTCCTCTTCATTCGTAAGGGAATTTTCCAACATTCACAGTTATATTAAATGTCTAATATTACATAACAGTGTAGCACGCTCTTTTAGTTCCTAAGTAAATCTTAGTGTTTCTTATTATTTTGCTTAGTTTTTGGAAAGCAACATTTACTATCGCAATACGACTTCAGATTTCGGTGTCAGCTGTTAAAACACTTCTCAGATATTTCAATTATTGTACTTTGCTTGATTTTGGCATCTCCATTTTGTAATTTGCATGCTGGGATCTTTCTTTTGCTAACAACCATGCATTCTGTCTTCTTTCAATTGATGTTAGTTACATTTAAACGGATTTTCTTTGTTTCCAAAATGTGGGGCTACTTTTCTAACAATCTAACATAATTTTCTCATTGACCTGTTCACTAGATGTATGCACTCTGTTACCCTTTCTTTTGTCCCCTTTTACTTTCTTCTTCTTTTTAGTAATAATATTTTTACTATCTTAGGACTTACCTTAATAACAAAGTAAGATTTTCCACTTTTTACTCCCTTGATTTACTCCTCTCAGACATGGTTGCATTGTTTTTTCTTTTATCATAACTATTCAGCCACAAAAGAAAATCCTGACTGAAAAGTTTCTTAATCATTTGATAGCTATTGCTTCGTTGTTCTTTCAAGTCGATGGAAGCTATTAAACCGACCACGATCAAATTGGCAATCGATACTGTTGTCCCTTTAATCTCTACACCTGGTAATTCATTCATCGCTTCATACTCTTTGACCTTCCATCTTTGATAGGTTCGCCGCCAAATTTAACAATAGACAGTCTCTCAAATATAGTTAATCTCATAAATTCGATCCTTGTCCCATCGATAAAATAATTTGGGTATATTAAATCTAATTCTGTCTTACTTGCCATCGTCGTAATGTAGCAACAACTCTTAAGTTTAAGCTTATGAAACTTTATTTGACTAATTCCAGGGTTGGGAGTGGGTAGAAATAGACGGAGTTCATTCGCTCATTGCAGTCACAGAGTCTTGTTGAAGTGCATGTTCTACATAACGTTGAGCTAGGTTTAAAATTCTTACTTCCTCGTAGGATTGCTGGAGGGTAAGGTTTTCATTTTCTAGTAGACGCTGCTGAATGTTTAATCCATCAATAAATGCATAGCTTACTAGCTCTATATTTTGTGAATGTGCAACAGTCTTTGTTTAGTTCCGGCACAAAAATTCGTCGATTGTTTCTGAGGATTGCTGGCGTCTCGTAGAGAATAGATGACGTGCGGCCATTTTGTTTTTATTTCTGATAAACAGTTTGACACGAATTCCTTGGGCTTCATTATATTTGACTGCATCTGAGAAATACTCGTAGATCAGTGTTTCCCAAAGTGAGTGTTATGCCCCCACCCACTGTGGGCTCTGTTATGTTGAAAGGGGGCACTGCTAGTTTTTTATTTCATGTGGGGTGGGGCGGTGAACATCTATTTTTTTCGGATTTTCAAAAATTATTTAATATTGCCTACAAAAAGAAATTTCTGTAAAGTGCTGTGGGAAGCTATCAAACTTTTCTTCATTGCTTTTTCATATAGCTGAATGTGGTTTCAACGCAGTTACCAAGCTTCTTACTAAACAAAGAAACACCCTGCAAATTACAAAACAAGGTGATTTACGATTACTTCCAAGAAATAAGAAACCTAGAGTAAGAGACATAGCCAGGAAGCACCAAAGTCAACCGTCGCAATGAAAACATTGAGATAAACTATTAAATGAACCTAGAGTAAGAGCCTTGGCCAGCAAGCACCAACGTCAACCATTGAATTGAAAACATTGAGATAAGCTATCAAATGAACCTAGAGTAAGAGTCTTAGCCATTAATTACCAAAGTCAACCATTGAATTGAAAACATTGATATAAGCTATCAAATGAACCTAGAGTAAGAGCCTTGACCACCAAGCACCAAAGTCAACCATTAAATTGAAAACATTGAGATCAGCTATCAAATGAACATAGAGTAAGAGCCCTTATCCAGTAAGCACCAAAGTCAACCATCGCATTGAAAACATTGATATAAGCTATCAAATGAACATAGAGTAAGAACCTTAGCCAGTAAGCACCAAAGTCAAACATTGAATTGAAAACATTGATATAAGCTATCAAATGAATCTAGAGTAAGAGCCTTAGCCAGTAAGCACCAAAGAGATAAGCTATCATGAAAAAGGTTTTTTTAGGATTTTAATCATTAGCATTTCCAATAGAAATGAAAACAGCATTAACATTATTTTTGTACTAATACCTAAGTGTTATCATGCTATGAAAGATGAATTCAGTATATATAATATAATTTATCATATATAATAAATCAATATAATTTGCAGGGAGGGGGGTCTACAAAAACTTTGTGCCCAAAGGGGGCGTTGTTTGAAAAAATGTTGCGAAATGCTGCGCTAGACGATACATACTTTGTTAAGTAATGTAACTTGGCCGTCCCGTCGCAATATTCCTCCAAGAAGTCTTCAAACGTTTTTTGGCAATGACGGTACTCTCTTTTAGCGTTCTGAGAATTCGAATCTGTAGTTATTTTGTCTGGACAGAGTATACGTTTCATTATTGAGAAAGTCATTGATCAAATAAAGCTTCTACTTAAAGTTTTTACTATATTACAATTTATTTGACCAATTCTGCTTCAGCAGTGAAAAATGTTTATTTTATTGTGATGGATGGATACAAGCGAGAAGGAAGATGGGATGTGATTATTAACACAATCATTGCTTCTTCAGAGATTTTAAGACCTGCACCTCACAATCGTCTAACCGGTCGGACCATGTATATAGGAAATCAGTGAGATAAATGTTGTGGTAAACCCTCTTACAGTATAATGAACTCTTCTTCCTCCCATAAATACAAACTGCAAGAGTCGGATGAAAAGAGAGTGTGAAGAGGAGTGGAGTAGTAGACGCAGTGCTAATCTACTTATTACTAACACTATTGTTTTGTATATATCTTCAATATACACTTTCAACCGGCCTTCGTCTTCCGTGTCTTTCTTTCTGGTCCCTAAACAGGCCACAACAATACGTTTACAGATGTATAACTTTTTTTTCATTTGATAAAAGAATTGCAGAGCATAATCCGGAGTAATTTAGTTTTGGGAATTGGGAAGTCTACATTGTTTTAAATTATATTCTATGCCTGAATCGAATCAAATATCGATTAAATCCGACAGAATGATTAAATAAGGAATGTATATGAAAACGGGAAGAATGATTAATAATTAATACTAGCCGGAAACATATCTTACAAAGATTTTTATTTATAAACTTATTTATAAGTACGGGTGAAAAAAATGAAGAGATTTGAAATTGACAACGTTTTTTCCACTAAAACAGACATTAAACCCCTTCTGTATTTTTCTTTCTTTCTTTTTCTGACTGAAATCGTCTCTGATATGTCAGCTCCATCTTTTCACGCGGTCAGAACGGTCAGAAATAGTCCATTATTTATGTGGTATTGGCAGGACGTAACGGTCGCGTGAACTAACTAAGGAACTAACGAAGAGAGGGAGGGACAAACAGAATTATCATAGAGATCCTTCTATCGATAAAGACACGTCAGACACTTTTCATATCACCAACATTCATAAAATACTTAAAGAATGCAATATACAGACATATGCTTAGTTATATATATATATATACAGACATATGCTAGGTTATATATATATATATATATATATATATATATATATATATGTATGTATTATAATAGAAAGAAAGAACAGTATGATATATATATATATATATATATATATATATATATATATATATATATATATATATATATATATATATATATAATCCGGTGTTCTTATTGATATTTTTATTTTTACAAAACAGTGCTCAATGTAAATTTACAGAGCATAAATATTATAAATTAACTTATTTAAAATATGACATGGTAATTTCTGTGTAGCGAAGAAACCATATTTTAAATCAGTAAATTTATAATATATATATATATATATATATATTCAATTCCTCGATGGAATATTAATTAATAAAGGCCATACTTAAAGAATGTAAAATCCAAATATTTGGTGACGATGTAACGTAAGTTTTTCATTCATTCACTTCCATGATTTCGTCATTCTTTCTACACAACCGAAAAATACACCTTCCTCCAATAAACACCAAATATCTCAGAATGCACCTCCAAAAGTATATAATAATAAGAATAGCAAAATAATAATAATAAAAAGAAGAAGAATACCAAAGTCTTCTAGATACGCATGATATTTTCCTTAACAATAAAATTTGCTCTAAATTTCAGCAAGTACATTTCATCTACAATCAACACATGCATTGTTATAATAAAAAAAAACCGCAATCCCAACTAGAAACGTGATACACAAGCATACTTCCCCGTTTCTTGCTACGACCATCTGCAGATTGAATACACACACACATAGACAACACACATAGACAACAAGAGATGCACAAAAATGTCCACTAGAATTCAGATGCATACGCACACATTAACGCTACATGACATAAACACATTGGATCTACCTGACCAATGAAAACACAACATAGAATTGAAAACACCGAAAAAATGGCTTCCATAAGTCCTTTAAAGAAAATTCGGATGAGGTTAAAATACAATTGAAACATGTTAAATTCATAAAAGTTTTCCTATTTATTCCTTGTTTAATAATTCTCGTTTTCATAAAAGTGTTATTATCACAGGCCTGGGAGAAGATCGGATGGAATTCTGTACTTAAAACTATGAGATACGACGGACTTAATTGCATCACTATATAATAGTAGTATCTATATATAATAGTAATATCAATATGTAATAGTAATTTAAAATATATAATAATAAAGTAATATCAATATATAATAGTAATATCAATATATAATAGTAATATAAATGTATAATATAGTAATATCAATATATACTAATATAGTAATTTCAATATACAACAGTAATATAAATATATAATAATATAGTAATATAATTATATAATATAGTAATATCAATATATTAGTAATATCAATATATTAATATAGTAATGTCAATATATAATAGTAATATAAATATAATACAGTAATATCAATATATAATAGTAATAATGATAGCATCAATATATAATAGTAATCATTACTTGCCTAACAGATTCAGAGAGAATGAAACCTGTAGATGATATCGAAAGTCTTGATAAGACTATTTGTGAGAATGGCAGGGATATCATTTTGATAACAAGATAACATGTTAATATCGCTAAGTACAAGGTCTGATCTACAAATTGAAGATACCAGTATCAAGTAAGTACAGAGGTGTAGAACTATTTCGGTTGTGTCCTTACAAACGCCGGAAAATGTGATGGAGAGATCATGTTAGACTAGCGAAATATAATATCCAAAAGCTAAGCAAAGTCTTAAACAAGAAGATTTTATTGGAAACAAAAGAAAAGAGTTCTGAAATGCTATCTATCTACATATAATGTAATAAATTCTTGGAAGTTTTCTCTCGGTTGATACAGAGGCTTGAGGCCACAGAGGAGTGGTTCTACAGGAGAGAGTTGAGAATGTCCAGGGCAATGAAAAAGGAGGAAATTTTAAGGAATACGAAACCCCAGTGGGCACTTAGAACCAGAAAGAAACGGATGAAGTGCTTGTGACACGTAATGAGGAAAGGGGACTTGGTGATATTAAAACTCACAAGGCATACTGAAATAAAGAGCGTCTGAGGAGAATAAATAATAGCCTACCTAACGGAGCTGTATAAATGGATGTCAGAACCGGAACAAAGGTTGCTTAGAGCTACAAAGTCCAAGAATTTATGATCCCGTATCTGCTGACGAGACAAGGAACTTAAAATTAGAAGAATTGATAAGTACCGAGTGTAACAGCAAAATTGTCCAAATCGTGTAACATCATAAGTATTCATCTCACAAAACGTTCAATATCTAAAAAAAAAACAAAAAAAAACCTACACTAATTGTGTTTCTTTCTTCCAGGTTTTCAGATAGCATTTAGCCAACCTGACACCATTTGTTATAAGAATCACTGAGAAACCCTTTGAGTTATTCAGCTAGAAAGAGAACAGGTTAGAATCGTTTTGTGTCTGCCTGTCTTCTCAAATTAGCGATGGTTGGTGGAAAAAATATCATTCAGGCCTTCAGTAATGGTACCAACATTCATATTCTGGCTTACATCTTCAAAGTCCATTCAATAACCATCAAGAGAAGGTGAATGAGTTTTTAAAAAGAGGAAACGGTAGAGAGGAAAACTGTATCTAGACGTTGAAACAGCAAGAGAGGTCATCATTTCAACTTAGAGCTAAAGAGATTAATTAGAACAGATCCAACTCAATACATAAGAGCAGAGTTGAAAATGAAATCGTACGTGAAACGCGTGAGGCAACTTCTTACTCCAGGACAGAAAGTTAGAAGTGTTAGAGCGGACGAAGATCATCTTGAATGAGTTGGAAAATGATACTGGAATTATATATATATATATATATATATATATATATATATATATATATATATATGGACATTATTTCAATCCTTCATGAGGTACCGATCCTTAGCTATGGTTAATTAATGATGGACATGTCATTTTCGTGTTTGATTGATTTCATTATTGTTCTTCAGCTAAACTTGGAGAGTAATTATACCATTCTTATTGTTCAAAGTAGAATCCAACAGAACCGTTGACAGCTTAATCTAACAATTTTGCTGTTACTATATATATATATATATATATATATATATATATATATATATTGTCGTCATCGGCTTTATCTTGTATTCAAGAATTTAATTCGTTCATTGTTTCTCGCTTCCTTTATGAGATTCTTGAATAAATTCACTACCAACATGCAGACTCAGGACTATAGAAGCCTCCAGTTTCACCATTGCCCGCAGTCGTTATCCATTCCCCATTCCCTATAGCCGTTTGGCTTTGCAAGAGTTGGTTGAAGGTGAAGGAAAACCAGAGTAGAAGAAAGTGCAAGTGGCGTGAATTTGTTTATGGTGGGTTTTAGCCTTTCCAGAAAGTGATCCATACAGTTGATTCCATGACATTCATCTGCGGCACATATGAAATGATACAGAGCTTAATATATAAATTAGACAATTTTGATGTTATACGATTTGGAAAATTTTGCTTTTACACCCGAAAGTGAATAAAAGCGATCATCTAAATAATTTCCTCTACTAATGACATATTCCATTGTCATGTGAACCCGGATTATATTAACACGAATTATCTCACTAATAAGTAGAGGAAATCATGTTGCCGTGACCTATAAATATATAAAGTCTTTGATATTATCGAATAGATTTGTTGTCGCTAATGCTGTCATGTAGAAGTACACGATTTCTCCTATTGACTAGAGCGGGGAGCTTTTCGAACAAACTTCTAAAGACATATTGCAGCTGCTGTAAGTATAAATGTGCATTTAGTGTTTCAGTGCATGTTAAGAACTGTAAATGAATAATACACCAAAGAACCTATCACATGCGAATACCGGGGGGTATTTTTGGTGTCGTTTGTGATGATTTATCCTCATCAATTCACTGCCTCTTATGTTGAACATTTTCGTATGGAACCCATTTTTCATCATCTGTTAAAATATATTAAAGGAGAAATTAGTTAGGATGATCAGTTAATTATGTGCGATGCGTGATATTATTATCGAGCAAGTATTATTAGTGCGAGTGTTATTCAAAGCCGTCTGACACCAGTTTTGTTCAACGGCGTTACTATAGTCGTATCTGCAATTACAAAGTCTCTACTACAACGAGCATTACGAAAGTGACAACGAGTATTCGTTGACATTAGAAAAGTGGCAACAAGTGTTCGGTGACATCACAAAACTAGTCGATAACTGTTTCTATTTTGTCGTACTTTGAACAATTTGTTACATTCAGTTATAAAGGAGTTTATTTTTATGTTATTTTACCCTTAATGCCAAAACAAAAAAACACAAAGTGATGACTGCATTTAAGGCATTTTGAAATGGTTTTATTTTCCTGTATAAAACGAACTCTGTTGTTGCATGTAACTAATTCTTCATCTAAACCGTTAAAATTCTAAATGTCCAAAGATAGCTTACACGAAAATTATCTAAATAATCTCCTCCAATAATGACATATTCTGTTGTCATGTGAACCCGAATTATACTAACGGAATATCTCACTAATAAGAAGAGGAGATCATGCTGCCGTGATCTCTAAATATATAAAGTCTTTGATATTATAGAATAGATTTGTTGTCGCTAATGCTGTCATATAGAAGAACAACACTCTCGCACTTCCCGTCTGTGGAACTCCCTTCCTCTTACTTGGTTCCCTGATAGCTACAATCTTCAAATATTCGAATGTAATGTCAATCGACATCTTCAGATTCCCTGATCTAATTCCCCGTCCTTCTCTTCATCCTTTCCTCTATCACGCCTCTTTACTCTTTCTCCCACTATCTGTGGCACTCCCGCCTTGCTTAGGGTGAAATGCTTAAAAAACAACTTCGACGTGGCGTAATGGTTAGCAAGCTTGTGATTGAAAGTACTCCTTTTATTAATAATAATACATAACTATCTGAACTAATATAATACTATCGGAAATTCCAATTTTTAGTCTCTTGATAACTGTACTATTTCTTAAAAACCTGAATAAATAAACTTATTGCATTTTAAGAAATTTAAAAGGTTGGATTCACTCTTTTAGGATATTTTACCATCAAAAATAATTCATTAGTTTTACTTAAGAAACTCGCAGATATACTATTTTACATAAGTACCTACACGAGATCGCTAAAAAAAGAGCATAGCATGATGAAAAAGACGCTAAACTAGACGAAAACAAACTTTTATCGTCTAAATGTTTATGTTATTATTAAGAAAAAAGATCAAAGTATTTTTGAGGTACTTTTTTACATTTTCGAATCGTTCCTAGCACGTCCGAAATTTTCGTTAATTTTTTTTTTTTTTGAGTCAGCAATATTGACAGATTTCAACCATTTTTTTTCATTTTATAAAAAAAATGAAAATCTCACTTTGAAATTCTTTTAAATATCAATTATCATTTTTACAAAACTTATTTTAAGAAAATCAGAAATTATAATGTTTATTAAAAATATTTTGAACCAAGATGAACTTAGCTTTTGCGCCGAAAAGTTGTAATTTGAAAATATTCAAAGCAGGTCATAAACTTTCGCGTCACTTGACAGGTGATGAATGACGTATTGACAGATTCCGTGAGGATAATTTGTTCTACGGAAGGAGAAAAGTGAAATTATTTACATTTAAGTGCACAAATTATTTACCTCGTTATTTTTAAGGAAAACTTTTAGCGCTCTAATTTTTTTTTGTACCTAGCTTTCACCTTTACATTTACGATGCTTTATGAAAAATATTAGGTTGGTGCAAAAATAATGACGTAATAATGTCGTTTTTTGACGTATTTTTTAAGATCATATAAATTTCATATGATACTGATACTTGTATGTACCCTTCTCAGTTGAAATTTAAAAAATCAAATTAAATTCTCCACACGTGTTTCGCAAAAGTAAATGCCTTAACAGCGGAGAACAATGCTTAACTCAAATAAAGCAACTTATTTGTATTCTGGTTGGTCTTCCCTACTTTATAATTACGGTCCGATTATAAACACAAAATTATATTTCCTAATTACTGCGGATCTTTTGATTAGTTAAAATGATACAATTTACAACGCGCTAAAAAAAGATGTATCTCATAAGGACACTTAGGAAACCTGATGCGGCTTTTAACTAATTTTATAATATTTTAACAACTTAAATGTAAAAATCTATTATAATTAAGAAATAAAAAATAATTGTATTAAAAATCGAAATTTTTTTTTCTTTGCTTTCAACCATTTTTTCTTCATAAAAATAACTAAAAGCAAATAAAAGCATTTGAAATTAAATAATATCTTTGTTTTATTGAGTTTTGTATGTTACAATTCATAGCTGATTTTCAGGTAGGGGAGTCCCATTAAAAACAAAAAAAATATGACTTGCATTCCTTAAAGCCTTGTGCTTTTAACTATTGTAATCACTAAACATGACGTGATCGAATTTCTAGCCTTTTCATAAAATTAGTTATAGGGGAGTAATAAATTAAAAAAAATATTTCTGCCATGACTTTAATAAAAAGAAAACATATTTCGCATAATTTCCATCATCTGTGAATATTTTCTGAAAGTTTCATTAACCTCCGACAATTATGTTTATTTTTGCAAGATTTTCCAAATTAATGTGTGGCATACAAAAAAAAAAAAAAAGCGCTAAAATTGTATATGTTATTTTACTAGTTCCGGTGATACAAAGAGAAACAAGGTTTTTTTAATCAAAATTTAGAATGTTCTAAAAAGAAAGAAATTTTTTTTTAAATAATTAAATTAAACTTTGATCTTTCCTCTTAATAATAACATAAAAATTTAGACGATAAAATTTTGTTTTCGTCAAGTTTGGCGTCTTTTTCATCATGCTATGCTCAATTTTTAGCGATCTCATGGAGGTACCTAATTACTATATATTACTGGATTTATATAAAATATATAAAAAAAAAAGTTTACTAAATCAGAGAAATTAATTAGCTATTTTTGCCGCCATTGTCAAAAATTTTACTTAAATAATATTTAAATATAAATTTAAAAAACAAAATTGTGACCTAGTAATATACATACTTATACTTGATGTGAAAATAATTTTACATAGAGTAAGTGATTCTAATACATTTACTTGTTTTAAAAAGAAATATAGTATACTAAAAATTAAAAGTGAAATTATTTTAAAATCGTAGTTAAATAAAACGTATTCTAACCTAAACACTCCCAAATCTTTAAGTATACAAATAGAAAAAAATGCCGTAAGACTTTTTGCCGTTAACAATAAATTTTTTTTTAAATCCAGGCGACATACATTTAACGGATGTCAGAATTCATTGAAAAATACATCCCTACCCCTACCAAAACGTAACTAATAACTGATACATCAAAATACAGCGATGATGAACACTCAAACACCCCTTGTCTGGATGAATAGAGTTCTCTGTATCCTTGGAAAAGTGAATTATGATTTTTTGCTGTGCCTTTAAAACCCAGTAATTTTAAATGTTACTCCAAAATTCGCTTGAGGATGAAATGGAACTAATGACTTTAATTTAATTACAAAATTAAATTCGAAGCTTTTAGCTTTCATCTTTGAAACATGGTTAGATCTGTGTAGCCAAAAAAATCATATTTTAAATCAATTAATTTATAATATTAATGCTCTGTAAATTTACATTGAGCACTATTTTGTAAAAATAAAAATATCTATAAGAACACCGGATTATATACCTTACTGTTCTTTCTTTTTATTTATTTATACATACATACATACATACATATATATATATATATATATATATATATATATATATATATATATATATATATATATATATATATACTGTTAGTTCACTCAATAAAGGGTCCAAAGTACCACCCACAGTAATCAGTTACTCAGCGAGATCTCTGCTAGGGAATAGGAAGTAGAGATTAAGAAGTGCACATTATGAGGATGCAAGGATAGATACTTGAAGAGGCCAAAACTGTAGTTGACAGGGAAGCATTCTCACGGGAATTTTTCCACAAACTAACACTTCTGGGGAAGAAGCGTAACTTACCCCTCCTGAAAAGAACACAAAGGAAATAGAGATGATGCGCCACCATCCAAACGGTATGCTGCGTCCTAACCGTGAAGGTCTGAGCTGGTAGAAATGTAACTCTTTGGAACGTCTGGAATCACAATAGCGAAAGAGTAGTGAGAAGTTAGCAACGTTCCGTATGGGAAATAAGAGTTGCATCGTGGAGAATAATTCATAATGCACAGAACCGTTCAACGGCTTTTGAACTCTGTTACGACTGGAGAGATTTGATTTCTTTTACGGCATATCAACTACTTATTTAATGCCAAAATTTAATTGGAAACCTTGAAGTAACAAAAATAATGTTATTCTGCTTTCACAGTTGAATACATGGTAGATGATACTCCGCTTCTGTGCTTATACATGTTTGCGTAAACATATTTACTACAGGCGGTTTTATATGTGTTTTATGTTGTAGTTTTGTTGAAGTTATATTTTGGAATACAGTTTGATTTATTATATGGATTAATGTCATAAAAGCGTTCTTTCATATTAGCTGACTCATGTTTAGTAATTTTACTATAAGTATTGTTGGTAATTATTTATATAAACATTTATTCCTAGTATTTTACTATGAAAATGTATTTTTATACTTTCATAAGGTTTTATTTTTGTTTTGGGATTTCACTATTTGCCCATGGCTTTGACCCTAACAGGTGCTACCACTAAGCTAAATATTTTTTTTACGTAATTTTATGCCTTCAACTGCAAATATTTTGTACATAATGTTCTACTTTCGGGGTAAACGTATATTTTTTTAAATATATAGTTTGTACATCGTAAAATGCATTGTTGGTATGTTTTAATGTATTGCTAGCGATTTCACTACAAAAAGATATTGTTGGTAATTTTTCCTAAAAGTATTACTGGTAATTTTTCTACAAAAATGGGATTAATTTTGTTCTGACTGTCATTTTACCATATAAAATGTATTGTCGGTAATTTTAGTATCAAAATGAATTGTTGGTAATATTATTATAAAAATATATTGTTGATTTTTGTTTAGGGGTTTACAGTTTTCCCATAAAGGGGACACTAACAGATGCTACTAACCCGGATTAGGGTTGGACTTTGGAACAACAGTAATTAAGAGGTGGTTCTCCGCACATCGAAACCTCCAATCTCCCGATCAGATGCCTTCATGTAGTTTATCGTCATGCCCAGGACTACTAGAAAAAAGTTTGGTTTGGTTTGTTGTATTTTACGATATATCAACCTCAATGGGTTATTTAATGCCGACAACTTTTTTTTTTCTGGTAATATTATTTTAAAACATGTATAGCTGGTAATACTTCTTTTTTTCAAAAACATATTGCTGGTAATAGTTCTTTTTCAAAAAGACACTGCTGGCAACAGTTTACTCCTTGAAAAATATATTGCCGGTAATAGCTTTTTTTCTTCAAAAACTTATATCTGGTAATAATTTTTTACAAAGTATTTCTGGTACCAAAACCCACCCTTACACATTCACAATGCCTTTTACTTCAGTTTCGGGGTTAACTATTTGCCACAGCTGGAACCCTAACAGGTGCCACCACCGTGGGTAAGGGTGGACCTGCGAACACCAGCAGTTAAGAGGTGGTTCCACGCTGCTGAAAACCTCCTGATCAGAGGCCTTGGACGTAGTTTATCGTCATACCCAGGTCGCGGATTTAGTTTATCGTGATAGCCAGGACGTTAGAAGAAAGTAACTTAAAAAACAAATTTACCTTTGAGGGAAGGAACAGTGCAAAAGGAACCGGCGTGCCATTGCATTATTCTGCCTTGAATGTCACCATGAACAATTTCTGAACAGAGGCCTTTCTGCCGGATGTAGTTATTGTCATCGTCTGAAGAATGGGGGCAAGGCAACACAAGCCCAGCTATGGCAATAATACCCTATTCTTGATTTGATCTGACTCTTGTAAAGTTAGAGTAGGGCAACAGGAGTTAGATATTTTTGGGGCGATACAAAGTACTGACCATTTTTTGTGATGTCAACGAACACACCTTGAAACTTTTGTAATGTTAATGAATACTCGTTGTCACTTTAGTAATGCACGTTGTAGAAGAGTCTTTGTAATCGCAGATACAACTATAGTAACGCCGTTGAACAATACTGGTGTCAGACGCCTTCGGATAGCACTCGCACTAATAGTACTTGATCGATAATACTCGCTCGAATAGTAATTCGTGTAGTGATCTGAATAGAGAAATAGTATAGTAAATAGAGTAGAGAATAGCGGTCCGTATAGTAATAGAGGATAGACGAGAAACAGAGATCGAAATAGTAATAGAGGATAGGCTAGGAATAACGATCCGAATAGTAATAGACGATAGACTAGAAATGTGGATTAATTAGACACACGCTACCGTCCATATATACGTTTCCTCTTTGTCTACCTGGTCTACTTAAATCAATAAGTGTTTACTCATTGGTGATCTATGTTCAAAATCAAGTATCGTCAGCGACACTTTATTCCCCTCTATAACACGCTTTTTCCAGCAACCCTTGCGATTGCACGGAGATAAACGCCCGATTATTTGGTGGCGTGTGATCTTAGACCCTTTTCGTCATTGAAGACAAACGTATGGCCATTCATTCGTATTGGAGCACTATTTTCAAGCGAATGGAAATATCTCTTTGGAATTGTCGTACTGTTAAGATCTTTTCAACTTGTAAAATGAGAGAATATCCTTTATTGAAAAGGGTAAAACCATCGTAGAGCGGGGAAAACTGTTTGAATTATAATAAACGTGTCGTACCAAATAAGAAATCCGCTGGAGGGGAGAATGGATGAAATAATTAATCGTCCCGCCATTCGTGTTTGCTACACAAGAGTAATCAATCACATATTTTTTGACATTGCTCTTTTGTTCAATTTTCTATTTTTTCTTTCCATTTACACATTTTTTTTGTCCTTCTGCCTTTATACGAAATTTTCTTTTATCTGTTGCCCTCCCCTTCTTTGTCTACTTCTACTCTTCAGTCACCCCCCTCTCGTTTTGATTCACCTTTCCTCTCTAAAGTCGTATTTGTTTCGCTTATTTACATTTTATTCGAACTTTATTTACTTTACATCTTTGATTAGAGCCAGGCGTTTTGTAACATGGAAGAAGCACATCCTGTTCTGATTATGAAGTAATTCTATTGCCTCTAGCTATAGATTTTAACTAGCATAAAAAAAATAGAAATCCTGGCTTCCGGCCACTTGCTACTAACAAAATGTAACATGCATGCTTACAATTGAACATCATGATTTTTCTTCTTGTTTTTCGTACTACGGTATCGATTGTCATGTGGCGTCAATATGCTAGTTACTATTTTAAAATTAGATTTCAAAAAAATTTGCACTCTTGCAAAATTCAGGTTCGTGCTTTTGTCATCGTATTAGAAAGCATTCGAGCTTTTGCCTGAGGGCCTGGGAATAACTATTATTACTGTTAAGTAAGAGGGCAGTGGGCCAACAAAGTGTCTGTGTGCTACTAATATACGAAAACCAATACACGCATCATAACACTTTGTCTGATAAGAGTATACCAGACACATGTACAACAGTCAAATGTGAATTATATGGTAGCAGGATTTGTTTATTATTATTATTATTATTATTATTATTATTATTATTATTATTATTATTATTTCTGATGTGTGCACATTTCTTGTCGGGTCCAGCTCAATGACCTAAGGTCAGAAATGACACACGCATATTTTACATTAATAAAGCCCTTCCTAGGGTGTGGGATTATTATTATTATTATTATTATTATTATTATTATTATTATTGTTGTTGTTGTTGTTATTATTTTTATTATTATTAAGGTGTGAAATCTTTAATCCGCTGTTCCGGGGAGTGGCAACTCACATGATCCGGTACTGCTAATGAACTAGAAGAAGACCTGATCAAGGTGAAGGAAAGCTTAAGGACCGATATTGGGATTATTAAAACAAATATGTGTCTCAAGGCACGGGAAAACTTTATGGCTAGTATTGGGTGGTGTCATCGATTTATATAATGGCATAATTTATCAGCTTATCGCCGGACTCACAGATCACAGAAATTAGCCGCTGTATTTGACTAGTAATTTAAATTCTTTGATACAAATTGCTTTATGACACAGATATGACACAACTTGATTGACTGTTGAGTTTATTACGGCTTATCAACCGTTCGCAAGATATTTGAAGCCAGAAAATATTTTTGGATTGTAAGAAGTTTTAGGAGATAATAATAATTTACTGATACAAGTCATACTAATTAGTCCAAAGATAGGGAGAGAAGAAGCGGATTCATACCTTTCCCAAGATTACTTACGTGTAAGTGAATATAGGGAAACTGATTTGAATTGGAACTCGGAGTCCCGAGTTTCAATTCCGAAGCGTTTAGATCTGATATAACATCTCGATTATTGGGACCTATGAACCCGGAAATAAAAGTTAGTATTTATTTTCCATCTATAGTACGCTCCTAAAACCTCTGAAAAAGTGAATATTTTAAAACAATAGTTAAGTGAAGAGGTAGAGGAAAAAGTGGCGTCTCAACATTAATTTTTAGTTATAACTTTAGACCTACAAAGGATAGACGTTATTGCTGGGGTAGGAATTATGTTCTTGCTGGAAATATTTAACCAACATGAATTTAAAAGCCACAGTGAGGAGAGTTAGTGTAATGTTTACGGCTTTTAGGGTTTAAACTTATAAGTCCTTATAATATTAGTGGCGACATAGATATATACCGATAAGATATATGAAGAGAATTACTGAAGATTCTTGGACAAGACATCTTTTGAATGACGCAAGTCATAACTAAGAAACGTAAAGATTACGAGTAGATTCAGTCTGTTATATGCCATAGTAGGTTACCATTTCTGCCTGCGGTTAGAGAATGCTATTCTCCACCAATAACTGGAGGGGTGGAGAAGAAAGAGTATTAATACCTTTCCCAAGGTTATAAACACGTAAGTGAATGTAATAGATTCGACTGGAATTCGAACGCGGCTGCCCGATTCTTCAATCCGTACCGCTGTCCATTACTCCACCGTGCACCCTTAATTCAATCCCGCAAGAAAATGTTCTCTTGAGGCGAATATTCTTTATCTTACCAAAAAGAAAAAGAAATATTTTAAACACACCAAATTAATTTAGATATTAATCCAGTTAAAAACATATGATACATCATTATGAGAATTCTTTTGCAATAACGAAAAAGTATATTGAAGTAGAGAAGCAATAAAAATTCGTGGCAAATAATTTATGATACCAAGGAATAAAAAAGTTAACAAAACCAACGATAGAAAAACCCGATGGAGATTAGAGAATATCAAGGAACTATTTTTAATATGTAAAATTATAAAATAATAATGCATTATGGTATATGAGATATTATGGCATGTATATATAGCTGGCCACTCGTATTCGAGAATACCCGACTAATAGGGCGGCTAGTCAATCCCTTTTGCAGGCGCATTTGTGTTTATTCAACACCCACAGAGCCCAGCTGTGGTTTGTACTGCAACTATTCTGAGGAGACCTTAGTTACAGTTTCTGGAAAAGAGCGTGTTATGTAGCGTGATAAAGGCCAGCACGCTCAAGCACTCGTTCACGTCCACGATGACTTGTGACTTCGTGCTAGCACAGCTATCGACGGCATCCAAGAGCCCCGTCTACGCAATTTCACTCACAAGGCTTGGGTCAACACGTGGTATGGTTTTCAGGCACTTTCCAAAGGTGCTGCACGCTGAGATCGTCCCCTCCAGTCCGATAACATCAGGAAGTCTTCTTCCTGACAAATCCACCATGGTGAGATTTGAACCCGGGTCTCATAGTAAGAATGCGAATGATATTATCATAATCATATATATATATATATATATATATATATATATATATATATATATGTGTGTGTGTGTGTGTGTGTGTGTGTGTGAGAGAGAGAGAGAGAGTGAGTGTGTGTGTGTGTGTGTATAAATGTAAAAGTGAACATAGAAGTCAACACTTAGAGGCGACAGTCTATTTCATGCTCGATGCAATCGTCAGGCCACGAGTGCTGTTATTTTTCTCGGCTATTTATATATATATATATATATATATATATATATATACGGGTCAGTGGTGCCTTGTGGGTAGTCTATTTTGGCGGTTATTTTACCGGAAGTCGTTATTTTGTTTAAAAAACAAGTCGTTTATATGTTTAAAAAACAAATAAACGACTCCCGGTAAAATAACCGCCAAAATAGACTACCCATAATGCCCAACTGACCCATATACATATAAATAGCCGAGACAAAATCACAGCACTCGTGGCCTGACGATTGCACCTAGCATGAAACAGACTGTCGCCTCTAAGTGTTGACTTCTATGTTCACTTTTATATTTACATACCCTCTATCTCTGATATTGAGCACTTTATCCCATAAATATAGCACATCTTAAGACTATATTTCTTCATATATATATATATATATATATATATATGTGTGTGTGTGTGTGTGTGTGTGTGTGTGTGTGTGTGTGTGTGTGTGTCGATATGTTTTGAATAAATAAATATTTATAAATAAAAGTTCAGGATACACATTGCTGCATAAATCCTAGAATTTGGAAAACGAGTTGTCAATATTTTCACGAGAATTGTAAATTAAAACGAACATAACAAACAAACCATTCTGCTCGTATAAAAAAGAGTAAATACTGGAAAATTTAACAGCATAGGTTGTTTAATACTTATTTTACAGGGACTCGATTTAATTAAAGCATAAAGTCTAACATAGTATATATCTATATCTATCTATCTATATATATATATATGTGTGTGTGTGTGTGTGTGTGTGTGTATTTAATTGCACATATTCTCTTCTTAGCCAGGATAGATAGATAGATAGATAGATAGATAGATAGATAGATAGATAGATATGATCTGAATTACAGAGTGCGATGGATAAATTGTTGTCATAATTACGCAAAAATGAAAATAACACTGACATCTCATTTTAACAGATATAAACAAAATTACACAGAAATATGTTAAAAAACAAAGAGTAAATTTATTCAATAAAATCGTCATTGGCTTCAACCACGGCCTCCAGATGACTTTGGAATCTCCTGCAACTCTTCTGGACAGTTTCATTGTTTAAGTTGGTGAATGGTGCCATAAGCCTTGCCTTCAGTTCAGCTTTGGTGTTACGAGGAGTTTTGTTGTTCTTTCGTTCAACTATGCCCTACATATAATAATCAATAGGATTGCAGTCTGGTGAGTTAGGTGGCCAGATATAAAGGATTATGTGGTTTCGGAAATTGTCGGACATACATGTCTAGATTCCCCTGCTTGTGTGGCATGGTGCCGAGTCCTGTTGCCAGATATAGGATCTTTCAACAGCCACAATATTGACCCAGGGCCACATTACCTCCTCATGGCACTTAATGTAGGCCTCCATATTGAGTCTGAGGTCTTGTGGGATAACGTCGCTATCACTAGTGATCATTCTAAACACCATGATATTGACTGGATATTTAGTCCAACTCTTTCCGAATCCTCTGCACTGAGCTCAAATTGACACTCAAAAATATTCAGGCCACGAGTCTTTATAGATAGATAGATAGATAGATGTTAACAGACTAAGATATTCACCAACTGAGATAGGTAGATATGAATTGACTGAGATAGATAGATAGATAGATAGATAGATAGATAGATAGATAGATAGATAGATAGATAGATAGATATACATATATACGTAGGTATGAACATAATTAGACTGATATGAAAAGTATTACATAGATAGATAGATAGATAGATAGATAGATAGATATGAACCGAGATAGGTAGATATGAACAGAGAGACAGATAGATAGATGGATAGATAGATAGTTATGAACAGACTTAGATAAGCAAGTGTATATTTCCCAATCTTTTATATTGTGCCTTATCTTTTATTCCGATCCGCTTTTGATTCTAAGCAGAAAGCCATCGGTTTCTATATTTGTACGTGGATTAATGAAATGACTTTGGAACTTTGATACGTAAAGCAACTCTTAAAAACATACAAAAGAAGTTGTTTACATTTTTTATTTTATAAAACGACTTTAAATTGTAGGATCTGTGGTTGACTTAATCCGATGGGCTAAAATACGCTTGTTGTTTTCGGTAAGCATCTTATAAAAGGTAGTCTTTTGTTTGAAAGTCTTAGACTAAAAAGTCTAGCTTACCTTGTTTTACTGTTTCCATAAATATGCTAGTTTGATAAAAATAATTATAATCTTGGCAGTGATTATGCTAATATATTATAATGTGATAATACATTAAGTATAATTACGCAGCAAAAAAGTCATCCAAACAAGGTTTTCTTTAAATTGACTCTCAAGACATGTTTCAATAGTTTATTCATTGCATTTTTCTATTTAAGAAAAGAACATCACCCATCGGATCAAATTTATAGCGTAAAAGTATAAATTATATTCTGTTTTGGGCGAGTATTTGTTTTACAATTTCTTGTCATTGTTAGGCGCAATAAAATTATCGTTTCATTTTTGGAAACATGGTAATTCTTAATGGATGTGAGTTTACTGTGACGAATATTAGTGCGTCCAAATTCCGGGTTAGACGTTGCGTTCAATGTTGCACAAATCACCTTGAGAAATGTAGGAATCGGTATCTTCTCTTCTCAGAGGTGAAATAAATAGCCGAGCAGAATGGGTTCTTTGACAGTGGGAAACAACCAGTATAAAAATTTAGATTTATAAAAAAAATAGCCTGAATAGGGATACGCTGAGGATATAGCCACTGCTCTCACAGACGGTTACGTGACACGTGATAATTTCTATTTCGAATGAAAAAAAATCTTGATACTTCAATAGTAAATATGTAATCAAATGCAAGTGATCTTATACGTAGAACAATTTCATCTCTCTCTTCTACTCAGAATCTGGAAAAGGGGGATTAAATTCCTCTGGCACATAATGAGGTAGGAGGATGTGGAGAACTTACCCCTCACGTGGCATACATAGGGAAAGAGAGACAGGGGAAGGCAACAAAACAATTATCCGACGAGCTTATGTGAAAGGATAGAGAAGTGGAGTGTCTTAGCAAAAGTATTATATATATATATATATATATATATATATATATATATGTGTGTGTGTGTGTGTGTGTGTGTGTGTGTTATGGTCTGGTTCCTTGTACCACGATGACAGTTCAAGGTAGAACCAATAAAGAAGAACTCGAACACGGATATGGAATAACACAGATATATTACAAACAGGAATATATACAAAGAAGTAGAAAGTGTTTGTATGAACAATCAGGTTTAGCAGAGAGAACAATGTAGTCTCAGCCAGTATCACTATTCCAATGTCTTGCAGTAATTGTCTGAACGCGACTCTGTTTCGGACTGCCTCTAACTCGACTCTGGACTCGACCTGAACTACTGACTATACGTAGCCTCCGAAGGCAGAGAGTTCAACCGAACAGCCGGTCAAGACTTGAACTACTGACTATATTTAGTCATCCCCCAACCTACGTGGGCATCATGTGGCACAAGGCCGGTTTAACGTGGGCTCGGCCAAAAATATGCCCACTAAACTGTATAAACGGGACTGCCTCTGCCTCTGACTCGACTCTTGACTCGACTTGAGCTACTGACTCACTTGCCTACTCCTGAGGCTCAATATTTATTAAGTATGGAATAGTCCATTATTATTATTATGGGTAAGATCCCATAAAATAAAATTAATATATATATATATATATATATATATATATATATATATATATATATATATATATTACAATATAGTAATCCGTATAAAATTTCCAGGTGGATAGAGATCCAGGGAGAGCTCCGCGGCAAAAGACAGAGCAAAATTATTGTTTATTAAAGAATATCAAACTCTTAAATCCAATAGGTATTAAGTTTTATTTAATGAGAGTTCTAAAAAAGCAGCTCACAAACTTCAAGACCTGCAAACAAATCACAAATGAAATGGAAAAAAATACCTCGGGTTAAAATCAAGAGATGTTGCTATCTCTCATGAAAAATAAGTTTCATATTTTTTAATTAACAATATATATATATATATATATATATATATATATATATATATATATATATATATATATATATAAGAATGTTTCGCTCTATTACAGCTTATCAGTGTGGCTAGACATTCGTTTGTTTCAAGCCGGGATCGAAACTCGACCGATTTGGGCACTGCAGAGAAAGGGAAACTTTTAACGTATTATATATGTGATGCATATAAACGACAAATCAGCAGACAAAGCGCTCAGTTCATAACTGAAGAATGATGCGTTATAAGCAGCAACAGCCACTGTAATATATATATATATATATATATATATGTATGTGTGTGTGTGTCTGTGAGTGTGTGTGTGTGTGTATGTGTAAGAAATTGTAATTGCAACAATATAATCATATTTTAATACCATATGCCTTCTGAATTGTGGTAATCATGGTTATCTCTAGCTTCCTTTTCTTTATTATCTATGAATTGATATGACTTGTGAAAGATAGGAGATAGATTTTCCGCTGAATAGTGTACGATTTTGAATTTAAGTATGCTTTCTCCTATGCTAGTTGGCACCGAAAATCTATAGAATGAAGTCTGCCCTGCTACGTAACCCATAACTGGGGAGAGAACAGATATTTTCATCTCTTTTCCAAAGGCACTAGTTCGAAACTAAAAACAACAGGCGAAGCCGGAATTTGAGCACGGCTTATTGTTTCCTCTTTTTCTCTTCGAAAACCATTACGCTATTCCTTAATAACTCCGATTATAATTGATATTCGCTAAGTGAAAGATTCGTATAAATATAGTCTGGCTGGTGAGGTAAACAAAAGTCCCATGTTATTTGTCTATTTTTATCTGAAGATTGATTCTGAAATCAATTTTCATTCTCATGGCAGTCAGAAGAAAAAAATTGACCCTATGATATAAAGCAAGACCAAAGTTGTTTTATTCTAAGCATACAAGTTATGGCCAAATTCGTGCTTGAATCCAGTGTGATATAAAATTGCTACCGTTTCGCACCTCATGAAATGAATTTTTCCCTTTCATTGACAAGTTCATTGCTGTCAGGTATTCGTTATTTTATTGATGCTATAAGCAGTGCTGGAAGTTGGTTTGTGATTATTTCAATACAGTCCAAACTGGGATTGGTTGCTTCTCTTGCGAAATTTAGTAGCGTCATGGCATAAACTATTGGAATAAGCATTTAGTCAGAGTACGTGATTGTAGGTGCAAAAATAATATCGTTTTTTGACGTTCAACTTTATGTGAGAAAACGACATTATTTTTGCACCAACCTAATATTTAGTAGGTTGGTAGGATAGGAATACATTCTATATACACTGCACACACACACACACAAACACAGATAAACGCACACACACACACACACACACACACACACACATATATATATATATATATATATATATATATATATATATATATATATATATTAATATATATGAATTACAATTAATGAGATCCAAACGAATTACCTCATACAGATGATCATTTAGTCCATGGGAAAGTAGTTTTACAAAAACATTTACTAAAAGTGCAGGAAAAAAACTATTTTCCCATGGACGAAAGTGTCATCTGCATGAGGTAAATCGTTTGGATCTCATATATTGTAATTCACTTATATGCTCTATAATAAAATTATATTGAATTCTCTTTTTGTGGATCAGTTTTGATATTTTATATTTTAATAGAATCTACTTGGATTACTTCCCCACGGATTTTTACCTGTCCTAAATATATATATATATATATATATATATATATATATATATATATATATATATTTGAACAAAAGAAATAAGAAGGGAAACTATACTTAGCCGACGCGTTTCGTCCTCTGATGGATTTTATCAAGGCAATGTAGGATTTATTGTGCAGCACGTGTTTATATACACAATTGTTATTGGTTTTTCACGGCTTATGAATTTGAGGACTTCCATGAATGTTCATCAGGTGTTTGAAAGGTCAGTCAAAGCATATGGAGGACACTAAGCGCCACAATTCAAAGTCTCGTAAGAAGTAAAATGAGCGAGTAATATTCAATATTTTTTTATTTAAATGAATATGGCTTGGATTTTGATTAGATTGTGATGAACTGTACATCTTCAAAGGCTAAATTCATGGATTTACATCCAAATAACTTCCAGATAATCAGAACCACTTTTAAAATCATTATGGATATGATTCAGAACGAAAAACAGCCATAACAGGAATAATTCAGGAACAGGCACATATAAAATAAATTCCCAACACTGTTTCTTAGAGTACGTTGGGGAAACACGCAGAAATTTAAATAAAACATCTATAAACACAAGAGATCTCATACATAAAAATTTAACAAATGCACTTTTATATACAAATAAATTTGACCACAATCTTGATCTAAAAAATTACAAACTCATCAAAAGAGAAAGTAATTTATTCAGAAGTAAATTCTCGAGAGTTCCGCCATTGAATATTATCGAAATATAAATCTACGTCTCAGTTTTTTTTTTTTACAAACTCACCTTTCCTGAAAGAATTAGTAATTTTCCAAGCCAATATACACAAACACAAAATCAAAATAAAATGGTTAAATCCATCACTTCAGACTTTATAGATGTACATCTCTAACTTCCATTTCATACCATAACCATCTAATCACAATCCAAACAGTAATAATTTTTTAAAAAAATATTGAATTTCTTGCTCACTTTACTTTTCACCAGACATTGATACTTTGTGACCTCCATATGCTTTGACTAATCTTTCAAACAACTGATGAATATTCATGAACGTCTACAAATTCATAAACCATGATAAACCATAGACCACCTTGACTCTGTGTATAAAAACACGTGCAGAATAATACATTAACTTGATAAAGTGCCTCAGAGGAACGAAACGCGTCAGCTAATCTTAGTTTTCCTTTTATCTTTTCTGATCATTTTGTCTCTCCTACAGATACACTGTATCTGACAACATTTACACACACGCACACACACACGCATATATATATATATATATATATATATATATATATATATATATATATGTGTGTGTGTGTGTGTGTGTGTGTGTGTGTGTGTGTGTGTATATATATATATTTCCCAGTGCTTCTACTAGATTGAAAGCCTCACTGAGATTGAGACAAGACGGAATTGGCCAGAGAATAGTTTAGTCTGTTGATGATGATCCTGCCAAAAATGTTTCCGCTAACACAAAGAACGGAGATACCGGTATGGTTATTACATTCGCATTTATTGCCCTTCTGCTTATAGAGATGAACAATACAGGCGTCTTTAAACTCCTGGGGAAATGAGCCTGGATCCCAAATTAAAGAAAAGATATCACAAATTTTGCACAAGAGGCATGGTTCTTTCAGAGGGCCCAGGGCGGACTGGATGAGGTTTTGTGCACTTCTTGCCCTCTCTGGTGAATTGTACGATCACTCTATTAACAGTAGAAAGGGGTATTGAAAGATTTTCAGATATTTTTCTTTGACTAAGACCACCTTCATGTTGGCCCACGATACATCCTCGCTGAAATTCGGATAGGTCTGATGCTCCTTTGGTTCATGGCATGTTCCAGTATTGTTATCTGCAATTGTAATCAAATAATCTAAGTTAATTTATGTTGGTTATTAAAAGAAATCAGAAATAAAATTTATCTTGGTGTCTATTCAATTCAATCATGTCTGTGTACAGTAGGTTGATATGTTTTGGTCTATTTGTGGAAGTATTATGTTCTTTTTTATTTATGTTAATATTTCTAATATCTCCTCTAATTTGTTCATCAACAATGCAATTATAAAAGTCATTATAATGAGAGTTTGTTTAATGTAGTTTTAATTCCGAGTAGAAAACTAAAACACTAAAAATTTGATCCGTGAATTTGAGACGATTAAAATTAAAATAAATAGACATATGTGTGCGTGAGTGTGTGTGAGTGTGTGTGTTAGAATATGTTGGTTTATGCAACGTCTTATCAACCCATGTTGTGTTTTTTGTGCTAAATATTACTCTTGTAAGATAAAAATCTCAATAAGTTATAACATAGACATAAGTTTGGCTTACACTTGAATAAGCACGTACGTATAGCTGCGATTTACACATTAGTCAAAATATAGCCACACTTTATCTTTATACATGAGACATGTCTACTGAGAAGGCGGCCCCCTTTAACAAGGGTGAACTCTTACCATTCTGTATAACGTCACCATGTACAAATACAAAAATAGATGCCAATGCTAATGGTAATATCAACCGTTTCCCGACAAGGAAACATTTGGGATTCATTGATCGAACAGCCCGTGCTACTCTCGGTTGAAATTTTTAAAATCTTTGTCTTAAAACAAATTTTCCGGAAAATAGATTTCCCAATTTCACGAACTGTCATTCCTCTTTCCATTATTAATTATAGTTTCCTTTCTAAACTTTTTTATTTAAAATAGCGTGGGACATCAACATCTTCATTATTTGAGTATTTTCTATTCGAATTACACATTTTATCCATTTTAGTTGTTGCTACTGTTCGACTGCTGTAGTTTTTCTTGTGTAGTACAGTACTTTGTGAATTTGTAACGCCGGTTCACAACGTTCAAAAAGTGATGATCTTTGCCAAGACCTTCAGTCTTCACAGATTCAAGGCCCTTTTTACCATTGATTCCAGGAAGCGGTTGTATACAACTGACAGTTTATATATTTGTGAAAAGGGCTTGGCCCATCCGTATTAAAATCTTGATCTAACGAGATAGATAGATAGATAGATAGATAGATAGATAGATAGATAGATAGATAGATAGATAGATAGATAGATAGATTATTTGTAGTGATGACCTTAGCCCTAAACAAAAGAACTATTTTTGTTGTATAATTTATTCAGATATACAATGAAGATGCATATAGAATTACATAAGATAAGGAGCCTTTTATTGTCCTGGCGATGTTTTGATTGTCCAAGATGCAAGTAAATTTTATGGAGATTATCCAAATCCTACCACTCTAAATTCGTCAGTTATTTGAATGATTTCCATGACAAGCGCCAATAAAAATATGTGAACCAATAATATCTTGAATAAAAAAAGGAATAGGGAAAGTGTCTATTGCTAATCTTATATTAAAAGTACGCAATTAATTCTACCTTATTTTTCAAGCGATTTAGAAATAAGTGGTTTAGATCTTGTCCTCAAATATGAAGAGACATCCCCTTTGAATTAATTGCATCTTATAAAATGGGAACACTACTGATTTCTGAAAAATAATGTAACGTTTTAAACGAAAATAATGTAACGTTTTAAACGAAAATAATGTAACGTTTTAAAACCTTTGCTGTCTGACTTTCTTACAAGTATTTCCATAATTTATTTTTGCCTTGATTTTCTTTGCATCTAATTACGGCTTTTAAGCACCTCGTTCAAGTCGACCATTTTTTTTTTTAAATGAGAAACCATAGACGAGATTCGAACTTGATTTTTTTGTAAATTTTATAAGATGTTTTTGAAAACTTTGTAAATTTTTGTAATTTTTTTTTTTAAATAATACAATACTATGGAGTAAATTTTGAAATCTCTAAATGATCAAATATTATGAAAACGTGAAATTTATTCGAAAACTTATCATTTACACTTGCCTTGTTCTTCTCATTTTATTGCTGCTTTTATTATAGCTTTCGGGTAGTTACGTTCTACGACCATTTTCAAATCACCATCATTTACCAGAAACAAGGAAAATTCTTCGATGAGATTTGAATGAGCCTGCTATATCCTTGTAAACTGTCATGGACGTCAAATTTGCGTCAGTGAAAAAACGGAGCAGCCGTGCCAAATCTACGGCCATGTAGCCTCGTCTCCCTCATCTGGCATCTTTGCACAACTCTGGTTTGACATCAAAATTGAAAGAAGCTCCAAAAGGTACATTTTCTTGTCCGATTCAAGTGTTGACGTTTCTAAAGTCAACTAAAAACTGCCTTCATGAACGGAATGAAAAAGCAGGGAGGATAAGAAGTTTGAAAAAAAATGTAATACGTAGGAAAATAATCATTTTGAAAAAAAAAATTAAATTTTAATTTTTCAAGAGAAATAAATTTGCTCCATTTTATTACGAATTTCCTGTTTCTGTCTTGTCTAAAACTTGATTTGTATAATTGGAAAGCCTTTTTATCAATCAATTTATCATTCCCACACTATATTGCAGTCTGCGCCAATTCCCTTCTTGCACAGGTTACGTTAGACGACCGACTGTTGCTATTACCCTAGCCTTTCCTTAATAAAATAACATATCTTGATTATAAACAACCAAAAATATAACATAAAAACAAGCTAAAAAAAAACACCTAAACCCCTAAACCTTTCTTTGAATTCGTGTTATTCGAACCAACTTCTGCAGCATGGAATCATTCTTCTTCGAAAAGTCTCTGGGCGTCCTAGCTCTCTGCAAAACTAACCTTAACTCTTCAACGCCCTCCTCTGATTTCTCGATTCCTATTTACCATCTTATCATTAGAAAGGACTCTAAAGTTCATATTCATGATCTGGGAATTTATGTCCACGAACATCTGCCGCTGGTTAGTGTCTCCGTCTCTCTCTCTATCTATCCCTCCCTCTCTCCGTCTCTCTCTCTCTCTCTCTCTCTCTCTCTCTCTCTCTCTCTCTCTCTATATATATATATATATATATATATATATATATATATATATATATATATATATATAATTAACTCAGTCAGCTATCGCTTCTTTCTCTACTACCCTAGGCCTTACTAAATAAAAAACATCATGACTATAAACAATTAAAGATGTAAACCTAAACCAACTCAACAAAAAAACGCCTAAACTCCTTAACCTTTCCTTCTTCAACATTTGTGGTATTCATACCAACTTCTGCCGTGTGGAATCGTTCCTCTTTGAAAAGTCTCCTGACATCCCAGCTCTCTGTGAAACTAACCATAAATCCTCAATCTCTTTTTTTTATGATTTCTCGATTTCTGGCTATCTTTCTCTCCTTAGAAAGTCCACTTGCATGACCTGGTAGTTTACATCTGCAGACATCTGCCGCTGGCTAGGGAACTCTCTCTTGAATCTCCAGACCATTCTTACGTGTGTCTCCGTCTCTCTCTACACTGAGTTATTTCTTCTTTCTCTACCGTTACCCATTTCTCTCAAGACTGTTGAATGATACATAGTATTTCCGATAATATAGATAAGGCCATCGCCCTACAGCCGTTTGCAAATATATTTCTGTTCAATGATTTAAAGCCCACCATTCCAGGCTTAAACACTCTGTTACTAACTTCGCTGGCATCCAAACCCTTAATTACTCCATCTCTCACGAAAATGGTTAACTTCCCCACGCGTTTCCCCAGTAACCATGATGGACATGCTTCTCTTCTTGATCTCTTTCTTTACCTCTATCCCTGACTTTACTACTATGCAGCTTTGCCATCTTTGCAAATCCAATCATGCGGTAGTGTCTGTAAAGATCTCAGTTCGCTCCCCCACCAACCAAGAACCTCCTGCCAACAAAATGTCTTTCTGTTATTAACGAGCAGATTGGAACTAGTTCCGAAATTTTCTTTCGGGGCGTACCTTGGAATGAAGTTTTCAATCATCTTACTTAAAAATGCGCGTTTGAGGTCTCCTACTCGGTGAAAGACGGCATCGATGCTTTCATTCCAGCAAGGAAATACGAAGTTAAACCGCGTTCATCTCCTTGGTTCTCACCTGCATACTCAGCCACTATAGTCAACAAGAATGAATTCTTCCAGCTGTACCAAAGCGACGCGTCTGATTGCAATACATGTCTCTTTGTCCCTGCTTGTAACGATAGCAAGCGTGTCCTCAGTGAAGTGAAGTAACTGTTTGCTAATAGAATGAAACAACGTATACAATCTCGCAAGTTCGGTTCTAGTGATTATGGACGGCTCTGCCAGAGTGCACTGAAAAACAGAAAACCTTCAATCTCGCCTCTATTCAATCAATTCAAAGTCTTGCCATCTACATCACATAAGGTTGAATTTTTTCCTCGGAAATCCTGTTCCAACTCAACACACGACTACTTTGGAGTACCCAGACCTGATTTCCACAAAAAGGACAGAGAGTCTAGTGAGTGATATGCGCATAAACCTGTCACTGGTCTTAGACGTCATTTCTAAATTAGACTCCGATATGGAAAGCGGAGAAGACGGGATCCCAGGCAGTGTTCTAAAGAAATGTGCCCCCGTGCTCGCTTTAATCCTCTTTAAATTCTACAACTAATGGTTGGCTGCTGCTTAATTTCTGGCTTGACGGTATTCCTCTTTTGTAGTCCCTGTTTTTAAGTCTCTTACCAATTTTCGGCAAAGTATTCGAGGTTTTAATCAATGCTGAAGTGGTTAAGCTTCTTACCTCTCACGGCCTACCCTCTGACAACCAATATGGCTTCCGGTTTGCCAGGTCTACTGCTAATTTGCTGAATATTTATAACAAGCTTTTGATAATAACGGTCAAGATCGAGCTGTGGTTCTAGATACATCGAAGACGTTTGACAGGGTTTGACACGCTGGTTTTCTCCGTAATCTCTAGGGCTGCGGTATTACTGGAAAACTGTTTCATTTAATCCAATCCTTCCTATCAAATCGTGAAATCAAGGTCGATTTGAGCGGGTTCCCTTCCAGATCCTTTCACACGGATGCGGATATCCGCCAAGGCTCTATAATGGGTCCTACGCTGTTTTTGATTTTCATCAATGATCATTTTGATGTCATCAATTCCCAAGTAGGCATTTATGCTAATGACACTACCATTTACTCTTGTTTCAACAGCAAATCCACAAGAGCTGACAAAGTTAACCTGGCCGCTACTCTTGAAAAGGGCCTTGAATCAGTGGTTAATTAGTGCAAGAAATGGATTGTAAATTTTAACGCCTCCAAAACTAAACTGCTCTTATTTAACCACCACAGAGAAAATTCCCTGCCCGCCATCTGTATGGCTCGTCTCCAGAAGAGTGTCTGACCTCGCCTTCTTGACCTCAAACTTTCGAATGGCTTGAAGTGGAGCAACTACATTGAATCAATATCTGCAAGGAAATTTAGTTCATTGTGTTGGGCCAGAAAGTTTTTCTCGTCAGAGTCCATATTGCACATTTAAAAATCTACCATTCTTCCGTACATTGAATACTGTTGCCATATCTGGTCTGGTGCCCTTTCTGTACATCTCAAGGTTCTTGACAAAATCCAAAGAAGGATCTGCAATACAATCGATCCTAACTTTGCATCTCGACTTCAGTCTCTCTCTGACCAACATGACGTGGCTTCCATCTGTCTTTTCTACAAATATTTTCATGACAACTGCTCTGAGGAGCTTCTTTCCATAGTGCCCGGATTTCGTGAGTTTAAGTGTGCTACTAGATTGGCATCTAGGTCCCACCCTATTACTGTTGAATTATTTAAATGTAATTGCACTGTCCGCCAGATGATCTCTCTTCAGTTTCGCTACTGGTAATTACAATCTTCAAAAATTTAAATTCAACGTCAATCGCTATCTCCTATCTTCTTGAACCCTGTTCAGCTTTTATCCTTTCCTCGATTTCCTTATACCCAGTCTTTTCTCCCACCTTCAGTCTCTGTAACCTCCTGCGAACCAGCATCGTTCCCGCCTTGTTTGGGGTTAAATGATTTTAAAAAATCAAAATATTTGTGAGCAAATCGGACATATGAGAAAAACAAGATTATTTTACGACAAACTTTCTTGTGCGAAGCGTCTGCCTGCCTAACTGATTCGGCAAACCAGCATTGTAACTGATAGCTTTAATTGGTTGGCTGATTTGGTGTTGCGGCATATCAAACACTACGGCAAAATTTAAATAATTTGTACGCAGTTTTATGACTTCATCTACAGATACTTTGTACAGAATTCTATACTTTCAAGGTAAACGTATGTTTCTCAGATATATAGTTTGTAGATGATAAAATGTATTATTGGTATTTTTTTAAACATTTATTGCTGTTAATTATACTATAAAATGTATTTTCATCCTTTTTTCTTGTGTATTGATTGTCATTTTGTTATAAAAATGTAGTGTTTGTAATTTTTTTATAAAAATTTATTGATGTTAACGTGAGTTTTGTTTTCCCATAATTGTGACATTCTCCCTGGGTTAGTGTGGCCCTGCGAACAACAGCGATTAAGAGGTGGTCCCACACTTCTGAAAGCTTGCAATATCTTATTTCAGGGGCCTTGCTGCTGGATTTAGCTTATAATCTTACCCAGGACGGGATTTAATCCGAGCTCGAACACTAATCTTTGGTGAGAAACTTGTAAATATTTTCCCTGGAAGTCAAAAGCACATTACGGGCATTTTTCGATCAAATGGAGCACGATTTCAGATATCCTCTAGCATAAAAGGCATCCTAAAATCGATCGTTATAGATTGAAAACACTCCAAAGACCTCTTTTAATGAACAGAAAAAAAAAAAACGGACAGAAACTTTTTAGTGCTTTGAATTACGTGTATGTTGTCTCTTCGAAATAAGTAAATAAAAGGAATATAATCCTCTGTGATATTAATTAAAAGAACTGGTAATAAACGTGAAACTAGTAATAAAAGATAAATGGGTAATAAAAGAAAAAAGAGTAATAAAATTCTTATTGAACAAGATTCGATGTCTTTTTTTCCTTATCTCAAATGATTTTTTCATTCGGTTCTCCGTAATTCATACGTTCTTTATAAGAATAAAAGAAATATAACGAAATGATGGAACGATCTATTGAAAATGATTGCAGAAAGCTATTTTCCGTAAATAACCTTTGACTGGTGGTGTGGATAAAGGCAGGGACGATCTTCAGAAACTTTAACATCTTGAACTTTGAGAGAAGTATCGATTATCGATCAATCTAAAACTTTACTTTTATCAGAAATGATGCAGTAAAACCCAGAACGTTGCATTAAAAAGAAAAAAAATATATATATGATTCCTTCTGAAAGAAGGATTCTTAATGCCCAAGGACAATTCATAGATGAGCAAATTCAAACAACAGATAATCTTTAACCTTATAATAAATACACAACTAACTCACAACTGAGTGGAGTCAATTACGTGTTCATTATACATATGGATGTGAAGGTGTAGCAAAGTTTAGTGACGTGAACTCGGCGAGCCGGGTTCGATTTGCGGTCGACTTTCTTACACTCATTTTCACATGTATGAGTTTCTGAAATCCCCCACCCAAATATAATTTAAATAGCAGAGCAGACTGAGCGCCCAATCTGTGATTGGGATCAGTCTAGAAAAATAACAACTCTAAGGTTCGAACCTAGCCAACTGAAGCTTTACAAACAGGGCTTGACATGGGTTGTTGGTTCAATGTCTAAAACAAAAAAGTACGATAGATGATGTCACTGTAGGACAATTATCCAGAATAGTGTTGACGCCAACGGGCATGAAGTTCAACGAAATATAGATCTTCTAAAGAAATATACTCGGAAAACCAGAACGATTTTCCAGTCAAGCCGGTTATCAGTTACTCTATACACAAGCTGCTACTGGCCCACAGAGGGAGGGCGCCAATGGCAACGCCACCGGTCCTCTGGCAGCAGCCTCCAGTGTGCCACCAGTGGGTCACAAACGGTCCGCCAGTGTTAACATTGCTGAGAGGAACATGTCGGCGGTCCGACAGAGGACCAACAGTGGTAAACGCTAGAGGCGTACAACACAGTGTCAGATTGGTTGCTTGCGTGTAGGGTATCTCCCCTTGCGCTTGAGTTTGTTGGTTGGTTTTGTTTAGCGGCATAACAACACCTCTATGGGTTATTTAATGCCGAAATCTAAATATTTGTACGTAATTTTATGCTTTCAATTACAGATATTTTGTATTTAATGTTATACTTTCAGGGTAACAGATATGTTTTTAGTTACATAATTTGTAGATCATAAAATGCCTTGTAGATATGTTAAATGTATTGCTGGCAATTTCACTACAAAAAGATATTGTTGGTAATTTTCATAAAAGTATTGCTGGTAATTTTAGTATATTAGTTCTTATGAGTCTCATTTTGCGATAAAATGTATTGTTGATTATGTCACTATTAAAATGTATTGTTGATTATTTCAAAATAAAAACATAAGGTTGATTTTTGTTTGAGGGTTAGCCGGTTATCAGTTACCCTATACACAAGCTGCTACTGGCCCACAGGGGAAGGGTGCCAAAGGCAACGCCAACGGTTCTTGTCAGCTGCTACCAGTGTGCCAACAGTGGATCACATGCGGTCCGCCAGTGGTAACATTGCCGAGTGTGTTCTTATGACTCTCATTTTTCCATAAAATGTATTGTCAATTATGTTACTATGAAAATATATTGTTGATTATTTCATAATAAAAACATATTGTTGATTTTTGTTTGAGGGTTTGCTATTTTCCAATAAATGGTATCCTAACAGAATCTATCAACCCGTGTCAGAGTGGACGTTAGGAACAACAGCACTCAAGAGATAGTTCCATGCTTCCTGAAAACCTCCAATCTCCCGATCCGAGGTCTTGATACCAGATGTAATTTAATGTCATAGCCAGGAATTACCTGGAAAATACCGGGTAGGATTTATCTCTGAGTTGCGTCTCAGTTCGGGCAGAATGCGACTCTGTTGTGTCTCCGTAAGAGAACAGATAAGTGACGATAATAAAGACTGCGAGGTAGCCGGCCCTCAGGAACTGTACCAGCTCATTACACTAGACAGGAGTATTGGTGCTCGCCACCGAGGCCAGCGCAACCGACGGTTGGGGAATTACTTCATTACGGATATGCCAAAAAGAAAAAAAAAGCGCTTCTCTTACCTAAAAAGATTAAAGTTCTCTACTTAATAAAGAAAGAAGAATTCCGTATGCTGAGTTAGTAATTACTAAGCTGGACACAGGGTCACGACTGTGGTCTATTCAGTAAAGATCGAACGCAATACTCAGTAGTTTACTGCTAAACAGAGACTAACTTGTTAATCATTGCCATATTTTCAGGTGACCATATCATGCACTAAAGTTGTTAACACCTAATCGTTCTATACATAATCAAAAGACAACTCCGAATATCAATTATAGAAGCTTTATTCGGATCCTTAGTACTTAAACAGCCTTTCTAGAGAGTGATTTTTTTAAGCGATTCACCCCAAGCAAAGCGGGAAGCCACTAGGACTAAGGGGTTACAGTGAAAGGCTGAGAGCGGGATGCCAGCCTCGTAGGACGCTTGAATTCTTGAAATCTGGGAACCAGCGAATGCAGCTCCTCGGAGCAATTAACATGAAAGTATTTTTTTTTAAACGATTCACCCCCAAGCAAGGCGGGAAGCCACTAGGACGCAAGGGGTTACAGAAGATTTGGAGCAAGATCAGATAGGAGTGATAGAGGAAAAGATGAGGACGAAGGATAATGGATAGATCAAGGCAACTGAAGATGTCGATTGACATTACATTTGAATAGTTGGAGATTATAGCTCTCAGGGCAACTGGACTAGGGAAGGGAGTTCCACAGGCGAGAGGTGAGAGATATTGGAGTAGAAGAGACGGCTACATTTAATAGTTTCGACAGTGAAAAGGTGAGAGCGGGTTGCCAGCCTCGTAGGGCGCTTGAATTCATGAAGTCTGGGAACCTATTACTATTGAACTGTGTACGATGAGATAGTTCTTTATTATCATAGTATGTCCTGTCGGTGAGTTTCAATAATACGATGAATGTATCCCCTGAAGTTGCCTAAGATCCCGGCAAAGTGGCCATCGTCCGAGTTGAAGCATTTAGACTCAACTATGAATACGACTAATATTTATTTATAGACCGAAGTATCAACACGGGCATTGTTACTGATAGACTCAAGTATAAGCCGGATCAAGTAAATTCAAGTATAGACCCAACCAATGTTTACCTATAGATTTTTAGATAATAAAAACAGATTTTGATATGAAAATCCCATAAAGATTTGATAGGTTGCAACTTATCTATATAACTTATGCGTCACTTTGATAGGTCGTAACTTATCTATATAACTTATCCGTAACTTATTTTTATTATAGCAATTTGTTACAATTACTATATTTAGGGATCAATTATTATTGCAGCTCTCTAATTCATACTTCGTCTTA
>OZ010584.1:80638903-80641403 GCA_963932145.1 Acanthosepion lycidas | reverse complement strand
TATGTTAATAAACTGAAGTTCTTTAGTGCTCAATACACAGGTAGAGCCTAAATTATATTAAAAAAAAATGATTCCATCGCTACATAAGAGTTCTCATGTTTTAAAAACAGAAGCTAAAAACTTAAATTTAATTATAGAAATTAAATTGAATTAAAGTACTCAGTTCTGTTCCATCTTTAAGTAAATTTTGGAATAATATATATATATATATATATATATATATATATATATATATATATACAAACACACATACATACATACACACACACACACACACACACACACATATATATATATATATATATATATAATCTACTGTGAAAATATTAACAGAAAGTTTAAAAGACATTTTTATGTTTATACGTTCTTTTTATAGATACAGATATTTAAGTAAATGCTTTGTTCATAATAAACAGTATTAACAACATTTACCGGCCTGAATGTCCGGTAAATATCGTTAATACTGTTTATTATAAACAGAGCGTTTACTTAAATACAAATTAGTTGTGTTTATCTGAAAATTATTTTTTTATTTGTGAAAAACGCTAAATTACTTAGTGTACGATTTTAAATTGTAAGATGTAAGCATACTCGTGTAGTAACGTCAAGGGGGTAACAAGATTATTAAGATATGTACATATTTAAAAAAAAAAACTATTTAAAGCTATTATTTAAAACATAGATATTTTAAAACTATCTACTGTAAACCTTTTAAAACATGTGTGCATGATTCATAATTGATTTTATTAAGTGTTGGTTTCAATTATTTAATATAGATAGCTTCAAGAATGTTGAGTTTATGTTTATTATTTTCATGAAAAAGTATAGATGTATTTTCAAACAAGATTTTTTTCTAAATTGCGAATGTGGACAGCCATGCTGAAGTAAATGTTTAGAAATGATAGATGCATCATTCAAATGAAAACTCAACCTCTGAGACAACGTAGTTGAAGTGTGACCAAGATAAATATTTTTTCTGATGGAGATACAATCTCTCAAGGGACATTTAAATTTATATATAAACTGGGTTTTCAGCAATACATTAATTGGTGGGGAGGAGTCATTTGAATGAGTAAATTGAATACATTGAATTTAGTATGGTGTATAATTAATTTTATTTTTTACTAGGATCTGTGGTGGAGATATTAGCATTTATTTCTTTTTTAGGATATTTTCATCCTGTATTTAATTGGAATGTATTTGATTACGACAGAAACGATTAATATGTTTAGGGTTATTTCAAGAAGTATTATTTTCCATTTGTTTTATATTAAAATTTCTAATGAAATATCTTATTTGTTCATCGACATTACAATTAGGGAAGTTATAATCATTAGTTATAAAAGAATATGAGTCAATATGGTAACTTTCTTAGTTTAATAAGGACATTAAGAATTTTGACCGTGAATATGAGTAGATCATATTAAAAAAAATAAGTAGACAAAATTTGTCTAACTCATTTAATGAGACATAAAAACATGCTGCCAAAATATACGCAATACAGACATAGATACACGTACACACACACACACACACACACACACACACACACACACACACACACACACACACACCTATATATATATATATATATATATATATATATATATATATGTATATATGTTATGCAGTGTTACATTGGAACATGCACATATCCACTACAAAATTGTACATTTTTGTTTCAACGTCAAAAAAAAGGAAAAACTTTTTTAAACGTCTCATCAGGTGGGGAATCACCATGTTACTAAAAACTTTTATTCAGAAACACAGTTACCGAAGCAAATATCACCTACTTCCGTCCTTTGGAAATTTTCATAAAAGGTATTCTAGAATTTATATGTGGAGATTGAAGGGAATCTAAGTCATTAGCACTTGCGGGCAAAAAGAAAAGAAAGGGAAAAGGAAAAAGGGGAAAGGAAAAGAAAAAAGGGGAAAGAGAAAAAGAAAAAGGAAAAGAAAAAAAAGGGGCTATGGAAAGGGGAGGAGATTATAAGCGAAAAGAAGAGATAAATCTGGCCCTAGAATTCCGTTAGAATGTAAAATTTGAAATTTAACGGTCTCTTTGGTTGGTTAGGTCGATGCTTCAAATGAAAATAATTTGTGGTCAGAGACAGTTAAAGTGTAGATTAGAATATTAGATATCCTTTTTTAAACTTCGTAATATTTTTGAGATAAATCGTTGTCAAGAAGAAAAAATAGGGGCAAATACGTAGTGAAATCCATATAGAAATAAAAATCAAAATAAGATTAAAAATTAGTATTGACATTCAATTTCCATTAATGTAAGTTGGAAAAGTAAATTAATACTATTGCATATAGAAAGGTAGAGATAAAAAAATATATCGAGCTTAGATTGAAACCCGACTATTGTCAGACAGAAACGTTACCACTTGTGCCATCAAGCGGTCCTATTTTTTGTCATTGAGCACTGTTTTTCAATTAATGTTTTGAACGCTGTGATCTTACTGTTCGTTCTATATATATATATATATATATATAT
>OZ010584.1:80613903-80636403 GCA_963932145.1 Acanthosepion lycidas | reverse complement strand
CACATACACACACATATATCCATGTACACATATACATATATATATATATATATATTCATATACATAACACATATATATATACACATACATACACATATACATACATATATGTATACATATACATATACATACATAAACACACACACATACATATACACATACATTCATACATATTCACTCCTATATATGTATACATTTACACATATATATACATATGGACATACACATACGTGCACATAAACATATATACATAAGACCTTACATCTCCATACAATTACATACACCCATCTAAACAAATAAACAATGTATCACTATATCTATCCGTCTGACTATACATACATATATACATAGATACATATATACTTACATGCATACATATCCACCCATATACAGATATATATGAATACATACCAAAACATACACACACATCTAAACACATCTACGTACACATCTACCTACATATACATACATCCATATACGCATACATATATATACATATATGCACATACATATTTCGCAAGCAATGTGAGTTGAATGCCCCATAAATGTTTTCTGGTACCAGATTTGGCTTAATCCGATAAATATAGATATCTGCTGAAGAGTGTTTAGAAGTGTCCAAATTTACATGTCATTTTCCTCTCCTCATTGATGCTATCAATATTCTGGCTATATGAAAAAATATGTTCAGGCTGAAAAAACACCGGATTTGATGTTTACCATGTGAAGCCTGTGGATCATAGCAAAGACAATCCTTCTTTGAACCTTGTGGACTGGTGCTACATAATCGCAAAAAAAAAAAAAAATAGTACCAGACAACAGAAACCACAATATTTGAGGACTGCGAATAGCGAAAATAAGAAAAATGGATACCACATGTAACTCGAAAAGTAAATGAAAACATAATCTAGATGTTGATATTCAACACTACTATATATATATATATATATATATATATATATATATATATATATATATATATATATCAATTTACCCCAATCAAGACGATAATGTCACTCCGACGCAAGCAGCTGCTGAGAATAAAAGACACGGTATCATTAATGTTTCGACGCATACTGGCAAACCGTAACTGGCGCTTCTTGTACTTCTCGCGCATAAACACAAGACTGAATCCATCAATAAATCCATTATTTGTTTTAAGCAATTCCTTCTGGTATTGATAATAAGATTTTTCTATCTAGTGATTTACTTAGCCATTATTAATCAGAGAGACATATTTTACATCATACATATATATATATATATATATATATATATATATATATATATATATATATATATATATATATGCATATTTCATTGAATACGTCTGACAAGGTGATTTTATTTAGTTTTTTATACAATTTCTCATGCGATCTAATATGTTTTTCTTTTCGGATGATAAATTATATAAAAACTGTCCGAATGTTCTATTTTGTCCGAGCGTTTTCGGCTATACATTTAGCCATTTTCAAGGATTATATTTTAACTGTTAAAATAATAAATAGTTTGTTGATAGTATGTTTTATAAAATGTTTTCATTTTTCAAAACAAAGATATTGTGTCCATTTTCAAAGTTATTAAGTGTTGATTTTTTGTTTAATAAAGCTTCCATTATTTTTAGCCTTTTTTGCATGTTTAAATGAGATCTAATTGAGCTATGGTCAGAAAAGTGTAGAGTGAATCTGCGTGCCAAAGATGTTGTAGTGTGGTATATATATATATATATATATATATATATATATATATATATATATATATATATATATATATGTATATTAGTTTAGCATATTACACCGGATATCATGTCAAAATCGCTACACAATAGCAGTCGTGTTTCGGTGCGTATCAACGCATTCCATCAGGCGATTATAAAATCCTGGCAAGTGAATGGTTTATTCAGAATTAAAAGCAAAATGCAACCTCTTTTTACAACAAAAAAGAAAAAGGAAGGTTATAAGTTTTGTGTGCTTTATTCAGATCAAGCGATCGAATCTGACCTACGTTAAATTTAAACTAAGGGAAGAAGCAAAACTTAAGAAACTATTTTTCATAACCCGTAGATGGCAGCAACAGACGTTAAACAGGTGCGGGTGTAAATGGATACATGTTATATATTATACAATGTTATTTCCTAAGAAATACACTTTATTTTGGGATATTACATCGATATTACATTACTCGAATCTTTGACTTAATAAAACATTATTTTCAAAGAACCTGATAAAGATCCGAGTTAACTGTAAACTGTAAACACAGTCTACCTTTACCTTACAATTCAATTAGATTTTGAATTTGATAATGTTTTTTCTTACATTTTAGTTGAACTTTGTTGCACCATATGTGCCTTATATTTCTCTCGGTATTAATATAGATTTAATATATCTTTTTATTAATCTTCTGTTTGTGTTTCTTACATCTTGTGCGGTTGCGTTGGTATTTGGTAGGTATTTTGATATTTCGCATTGATTGGTTATCTTTAGTCAACAGTTGCATATTAATTTGCCAAGTAAGTCAATACGTTTAAATTATTTACTGGTTTCTTAAAGAAGCTATTTATTTATCAACTTTTGATGTCGGAAACTCACAAAGCATGTAACTTGTCTAGCATTTTGTTAGATTACTACTTCATTTTCCTGGAAATGGCATTGTCTAATCTACAATATGTATCCATTTACATTCGCTCCTGTTTAACGTCACTAAAAATTCAATTTTGTACTAACGCGTGCTAACCGCTGAAGACAAATAAGGTAAATGAAGAAAAATAAAAGTGATAGAATGTGGTAACTTACTGGATGAAAATGGCATCGACTATGTTAGAAAGAAAAAAGAAAGAAAGAAAGAAAGAAAGTAAGAAAGAAAGAAAGAAAGAAAGAAAATCAGTGATGAGAACGAAGAAAGAAAATTATAGGTACATAAGAAAGGAAATGGTAGATATGTGAAATGAATTAATAAAGAAGAAAAATGATAATTGAGAAGAAAGAAAGAAAGAAAGAAAGAAAGAAAGAAAGAAAGAAAGAAAAAAGAAAGACAGAAAGAAAGAAAGCAGAAATTGATGGATGAGAAGAAAAAATGAAGAGAAATAAGAAAGAAAGAAAAATGGAAAGATGGGAAAGAAAGAAGAAAGAAATTGATGGATAAGAAAGAAAGAAAGAAAGAAAGAAAGAAAGAGGTAATTGATGAATGTGAAATAAAAAAAGAAAGAATGAACGAAAATAAGTTTGAAAAAATGAAAAGAAGGAAGGAAGAAAACAATGGACGAGAAAGAAAGAAAGAAAGAAAGAAAGAAAGAAAGAAAAAAAAGAAACAGAGAAAGAAAGAAGACAACAAAAAGTAAGATGATAGATGTGACTAAAGAAACAAAATTATAGGTGCTTAAGAAAGAAAATGGTAGGTCAGAAGAAATAAATTAATAAAGAAGGAACATAATAGACGAGAAAGAAAATGTGCGAGGAAAAGAAGAAAGAAAGAAAGAATGAAAGAAAGAAACAAAGAAAGAAAGAAAGAAAGAAAGACTGCAAACAAACATAAACAAAGCGAGGAGTAATTTCGAACAGATGTCATAGACAAAATATAAAGATAAGCAATCTGCCAAATTAAAGAACAAAGTACGGTTTATGGCAAAATTTGAAACATATAAACACACACGAAGGTACAGACAATTGCACATACATACACACGCACAATAAAAAACTTCAAAGGCTGGAAAATATCACTCTTCCTGCCATTGAATTTCTAGAGATCAAATTGAGCACGATTTATTTATTCTCAGCTATTTCACACTGTCGCTTTTACGGTTCAATGTACTCAATCTACATAGAAAAGAACTTCGAACAGTCCTCATCTGGTACGTCCCAGCCTACATAAAACTGACCATTATCTTTTAACACAAACACCCTGACAGCTGTACCGTCCATAACATTCTCGTCAATACCTATTTGTTGGTCAGAAACATCATCAATAGCGATCGCTTCATTATCGCTACTATGATCAAGAATTGGTAGAACCATATTCGCATCATCCGTGTCATGAAAAATACCACTCGCAGACAGTTAAACAAGGTTCAAGATGGCTGCTTGATATTAGTCAAGTGGCAGCAGCTTTTTAGTTTCTATGCTGTTTCCTTTTATTTGAAGATTTCAACAACGTAATTTCGTGAACAAAACGAGAGGCAGTTGTAGTTCCATTTATTATGGGAGGTAGGCACTGCTTCAGGGAAAAAAGTCGTCTGTATATCTCGAATTCCCATGATGCAAAGCAAAAAAAAAATGGTGGAAACATGTTTACCTGAAATAGAAGGAATGAAAGGCAAGAAAGAAGTAATTGATAAAGAAGGTCGAGTATAAAATGAACAATTCTAAATAGTTAGAATCTGTTTATATTTCCTCAAGGACACATGGCACAGTGGATAAAGGCGTTGGTTAGATCCGGTGGCAGACCCAAAGAGTGTGAGTTCAATACCCGTTTAAGGCAGTGGAGAACTTATCAGAGGGAAAATTAGAAGGCGATAACTGATAACTGACATCCATCAAACATGGCACGTGGAACTAGAACAGTCTACCCCAGTGATCGAAATAAAGTGTTCAGTTCGAAATTCCAACCACCCGAAGAAGGCCGGAGCGTACAACGGCCGAAACGTTGTGATAAATATGGCGACGAGGACAATAGTCCGAATAATGTAAATACTCTAAATAGTTAATTTTTAAAAAGTAATCCAAATGGAAAAAAAATGACATCGTCAAATAAAATCGAACACCATCAATAATAGGATCCACATAATAATTTTCTCTGTGCATTTTACTGCTACGCTTTCAGATATCCTATTATTCTACATATTGTATATTTTGTTTATTATCGAGTAATATTTTTTACCAAAGATCCCAAATCGTCTAAGCGTCTGATAGCATCTGTTACAATCCCATATGTCCATACTGTCCTGTTTCTGCTCATCTTAACCGGTGCTAATTTGACAGATCTTTTCATGTAAATTGTTTTTTTCTATTCTGTCACTCTGAAAGAGTTCTCGAAAGAATTCGTTCCATTTTTCAAATATTTCTTCTTTTTATACTATGAGAGTACCCATTTTTAGATTTCGTGCGTTCCATTGATGAAAAACTCTTCTGCCTTATTAATTCTTTTATCAGATTATGCATTTCTTTGTTTCGTAGTTTCTATCTATTCTCGTTGAGCCAAAATTCTTTCACCTACCTGCATTTGTTTCTAATGATTTTGTTTAGTACGCTATGCATTGTGCCATTTCTTGGTATTGTTTACTGTCTCTTTTTGATCAACTCAAATTTTCATAGTTTTTTCTTGTCTCTCTTTATTTGGAAGGAACTCGTTCGGCGATCGCACAAGAGCTTCCTTTAATAATTTCCAATATGAAATCTTCTCTTCTAGCCGCTGATATTTGTCTTTTGTTAGCATACATCTCCCTGCAAATGACACCATTCTGAAGTCCGTTGTAATGTCGTCTATGCATTGCTTTAGATTTTATTGATTTCCATAATTTTATTCGGGGTTTATATATGACTTCATAGCAGTTTGCTTGTACTCTTAATATTAAATTGAAATGTAGTTGCATAATTGCTATTATTTATTTCGTTATTCGCAAGAAGCAAATAAGAAATTAAATTAATTATCATAAAAATCATTAAACAATGTGGATTTATATTCTAAATTATATAAGACAAAAAAATTCCACTAATACATTTAGAAAATATAAAAGTTAATAGATAGATAGATAGATAGATAGATAGATAGACAGTAAGATTGCTTCTCTATGCCTTTTCTATAAATACTTTCAGTGTAATTGTTCGGATGGGCTCTTCTCCATGTTTAATTCCCCATCCCCTCCCTTGTTAGGTGGTCAGTGATGTTAGTTCGCTGGTGGATGCGGGGCGCCTTTCGATTCGCGTGAATGTTTTTCGTATTTGTTGTTGTGTCTGAATGAGTGCATGTCAGTGTGAGTGCGTGGGATGGATGAGAGTTTTATACTATTATAGTCCCGCATTGTTTTCGGCCAGTGAACTGATATTTCTGCCGCATTTAGTGATTGTGGGGGTTTTATTACTAATATTATTATTTTTAGTTTCTTGTAAATAGATTTTGCTTTCATATTGTAAATACTTATTGGGGCTAGTTTTTAGAATTGTTGTTTTATTCCCCTGCCCCCACAGACAATGAATTGTAAATATGGGGACTAGTTAATATTTTCATAGAGACAAAGAGGTATTATGGTGATTGTAGTCAGAAAGGTGCGTATGAATGTGTTGTTTTGGTGTAAGGAATATTGTTTGTATGATTGAAACAGCGTTTGTGGCTAGCTAAGTTATAGTTAAGAGAGAAGAAGACCGTGCTTACACTCAATATCCCCTTCGGCCTTGTGCCACATTTCTGTACATAACAGAATAAATATTACTCTTCTCCAAGACTGTATGAATTTAAGCACAGTACTAGACTGGCGACGAGATTTCATCAATTTACAGTTGAGCTGGCTACATGTAGCCGTAACTTTTGGAACTCCCTTCCGGTTCTATGCTTTTCAGCCAAATTTAATCTGCGAAAATTTAAATGCAGTGTCAATCCTCCTGATTGCTCTTTTCTCTTTCTCCTCATTAATAATATTTCTGTTCTTAATTCAGCCACACCCTGTAAAGCTGTGATTCCTAATGGCTGTACTGCCTTGCTTGGAGTAATACCGATTGAAAAGAAGATAGATAGATAGATAGATAGATAGATAGATAGATAGATAGATAGATAGATAGATAGATAGAAATGGACTGGGATAGATAAGAATGGACTGGGATAGATAAGAATGGACTGGGATAGATAGATAGAAATGGACTAGGATATGTTAAAGATTGGATAGATAGATAGATAGATAGATAGATAGATAGATAGATAGATAGATAGATAGATAGATAGATAGATAGATAGATAGATAGAAAGAAAGAAATGGACTGGGATAGATAGATAGATAGAAATGGACTGGGATAGATAGATAGATAGATAGATAGATAGATAGATAGATAGATAGATAGATAGATAGATAGATAGATAGAAATGGACTGGGATAAATAGATAGATAGATAGATAGATAGATAGATAGATAGATAGATAGATAGATAGATAGATAGATAGATAAAAAGAAAGAAAGAAAGAAAAAGAATTAATAAATCCGTATTTTGAATTATGATCTGAAACTTTCACTGTATAATGTTTGATCTATGCAATTAATATTCACTAACGATTTATATACTTAGAAATACATTAGGTGGAAATATAGAATTTCATTGCGTAAAATAAGTGCCTTTTTACATCTTTTTGCTTCAAAATTACCGATGATTTTAATCAATAAACCCATAGCCTTATATGTAGTTATAAGTTGAACATTATTATAAAATTTCCCCGTATGATGCGCATAAAATTCTATAATTTCTATTCAGCATCTCAAAAACGGCATGAACAACATGTGGTTTATGTTTGAATACAAATATTTGTTGTGTAAAATATTTTTGGGCCACTTAAGCTACGACCTTATCGATTTATCAAGGTAAGATATTCATAGACAAGAATTTTAAGATTGCACTAGATTAAACTCTTATTAATAATTGTTCGCCTTCCTTTAAGATTATGATCCTTCGATGTCTGTAATCGTTTTTGCGTAGACATTATATTGTATTTCGACCAAAATCTAACGGAAATTAGCAGATTCCCGCGGATATAGCTAAATCTTAAAGCCATTTATAAGACGTGATGCTAAATCCTTTTTCATACTCGTAAAGAAATTTCAAGTTTACATAATAAAGAAAGAGGGCTTGGAAAATGGAACACTCACTGAACATTTTAAAAGGAAGATGGGTAAAGGAAAATAGCTAAAGACCTACCTAACTAGTTTTTGTAAATGTTTGGCAGAAAAGGAATTAGAAGAAATAGCGAAAAAGACGAACACTGCTTCTAAGAGCTAGAAAGAAGTTGTAGAATCCATTATCTGCGACGTCCTGAAAGGAGACAGCATATAAAATAATAATAAGAATACACTTGGCATCATTCATTTCAAGCTTTGACAAGAATACAAATGCTATATTGTTTTCTGGACATTCTGTTTATTTCCTTAAAACCGACCGTATTCAAAAGTAGATGGATGTCAATATTTAATTTCAGCGTGTTCATTGACAAGACTTCACTTGTATCAGGTCGATTAATTCGACACTAAAAGAAACATACAGAAAAAGCCCATTCGAATATATATTTCTTCCTTCACTCGAGTGCCACCTTTGTCTGTTTGTAACCTTCTTTAAGGATACAACAATATATATATATATATATATATATATATATATATATATATATATATATATATATATATATATATATATATATACCTACTAAAGTTAAATAGGAAATTCTAAAAAGTGCCCCTATATAATATTGCCAATAAGAATTGTAGACTGTGTGATGACAACATATTAATAAATATTTACTTTTTTACTTTAAGAATAATATAACATAATCAATGAAATAAAATATCATAATTTACTTAATATTAAGTTGGTTAAAAAATAATGTCGTTTTCTCACATATGTTACTATGTGAGAAAACGACATTTATTTTTGTACCAACCTAATAATACATATTAACAAATATTACAATTTAATTAATGATATAACTTCTATATAAATTATGAAGAAAATTTAAGAAACGTTTAATTTCGAAGAAAAATTTAATTTAATTTAAAAAAAAAAACAGAATTGAAGAAAAACCTAGAACTGAAAAAATACAAATAACAAACATTCGTGTATATATATATATATATATATATATATATATATATATATATATATATATATATATATATATAAGTATATGATTGGTGTATACGGAATAAATTCCAATAACTAACAATTACTATTCTTAAAAGAGTGCTCAATACAGAGTAGAGCAGATATAATTATTTATTTAAAAATTATGACATAAAAATGTTATAAAATCACTACAAAAACAGCCATTTGTAGTAATTTTATAACAGATTTATGTTATAATTTTTAAATAAATAATTATTTATATAAATACACACACACACACACACACACACACACACACACACACACACATATATATATATATATATATATATATATATATATTCTGCTTGCTTGGACTTGCTGTGCTGCGTTTCTATCATCTTAGTTGGTATAATTTTTATAATTATATTTTTTCTTCTCACTATCCATTTAATTCAAGTCATCCATGACAGACTTTCTTTTCTTTTTTTTCTCTTCATAATTTGTGTTCCCCGTTAACAGTTCTGATGAAAGGGGAAGAAACCGGTCGACTGGTGTGCGTGTTCTTGTTTTTATTTTAAATCTATTATGGCCTATAATATAACATTTCTTGCTTTTTATGCCATAATACGTTTCTGTACTATTTCAAACATATTTATATATATATATATGGGTATGTAAATATCCTCATGAATACGCTGGACACTATAGTAAGTAGGGGTAATATACTGTCTAAGTAGTCCACCACATAACACACACACATATATATATATATGTATATATATATATATATATATATATATATATATATATATATAGATAGATAGATAGATAGATAGATAGATAGATAGATAGATAATATTTGTGGTAAATATACGCATATATATGCAAAATTAACAGATGTATATACACACATGTATATATTTTAAATAAAAAATTCCGAGAGGATAAAATCCAGGTAGAACTCAATGTCCAGGACAGAGTAAGGATATAATAAAAAGGCTTAAACACTAATATTCCATGGTCATAATTTATTCCATTGGAATCGTAATTACGATCCAATTCATCAGACCTACAAATTCAAAAAGATAACGGAAAAGAACAACTCCGGAAATAAAAATAGAATTCAGAGAGAGTGTAAGTATGAGAGTGTGGGACGAATGTTAGTGCTAAAGAGAGGGGTAACATACGATAGAATTTGGGAGATTAAAACTTAACAGAGAGGTTTTTTTTAAAACTAGAGGTGAGTGGAAGGGGGGAATATGAATGTTGACGAATGTCTAATACATTAAGGATACATTTCGTGGTGACATACACACACCATATACGATCTAATGTTAAAGATCAGAATAAGAAGGAGGGAGAGAAAAGGAAAGAAGTGGTGGGGGAGAAAGATGGGGCGAGTGAAATTAAAATTGAAGGGCATATACTGAAAGGGACGCTATGTAATTGAGAAAATTTGACAAAAATAATATCGACTACAGGTTACAAATCAAATATAAACATATAAAGAATAAATATGACGATTATCTAATGATTACCTATGTTTTTTATGTTCAAAGCACATGCGAATACACACATACACAATAACATATACACGTATATACATACACATAGGCGTGTACCTACATACACACATACATATACCCATGTACACATATACACATATATCCACATATCCACACAAAAACTCACATACACATACATACACACACACATATACACATATACATATATCTGATTCAATATCTTAGCTCTATCTCTGATACTAAGCGATTTCTAATAAGTACCGCGCATATAATATACAAATAATTACACCTACATATATACATATACACATACACATATACACACATACATACACGCACATATATATATACACATATACACACACACATACACACACATATATTTGCATATACCTACACACACACACACATACACACGCACACATATATATGTATAAATATATATATATATATATACACACACATACATATATCCACCTGTACCCATATACACACATTTTTCCACATACATATACATAAATACATACAGATGCATACATATACACATATATACATACACACACATATATATATATGAATATATCACGCATTGAGTGCATGTGTGAATAAAATAGTGTTCGATGTAATATAACAGAGCTAGACTATTAAGTATACATTAATAATATATATATATATATATATATATATATATATATATATATATATATATATATATATATAAAAGTGAACATAGAAGTCAACACTTAGAGGCGACAGTCTGTTTCATGCTATATGCAATCGTCAAGTGGCTTGACGATTGCATATAGCATGAAACAGACTGTCGCCTCTAAGTGTTGACTTCTATGTTCACTTTTATATTTACACACGCTCTATCTCTGATATTGAGCACTTTATTCCATAAATATAGCACACCTTAAGACTATATTTCTTTATATATATATATATATATATATATATATATATATAGTCATCCACATACAAGACTGTTTCACTGTATCAGACCTCATCAGTGTGACTAGACATCTAGTCCTTCAAATAGATAGATAGATAGATAGATAGATAGATAGATAGATAGATAGATGTTGGTGGGTAGACGTGTACTACCCGGAAAATATATACAAAGCCTTGTTTACAATGTAACAAATCAGTAAGTTTAAGTTGTCATAACTCTCCGCGCCGCTAAGAAAGTGATGTTGATAGGAAACGTTAGGAAATAACCCATGAATCCCCGGTAAAATGTGGTACTTTCGGTGAAGAGAGCGCTCATGAGGGAAACGCTTTTGTATGCCGTTAAGTGTTCAACAAAGCTCTAATATGTTCTACATTTACATTATTAATTTTTTTTTTAAATTACAAACAAAACAAACGAATCAAACACAGAGCAAAAACAATGTTTTTATTATTGTATTGAGATCAAACTCCTACGCACAGATTACGAGCTGCAAACGTTAGTTGTTTTGAAATAGTCTTTTATTGCATGAGTTGAGTTCTGTGGCGCCAGAATTGCAATACAAAAACTTAAAAAAAAGAAACAGTTTGTAATGATTACCAAAGAATACATGACAGTTTTGTTATTCTGTATCAAATCGCCTAAATTGGAAGAGTGTATTTAAAAGAAATAAACCAGACTAACAAACAAGGAAAAACTTAGAAACAGAAAACAATGATGAAATGGTCGATAGTGAAAGATGCATGAAAGAAATACTTGAAAAAGGAAAGACAAAAAGAAAGAATACTCAGGAAAGAATAAAGAAAGAATATAAAAAAGAGAGAATTAAAAAAAGAAGTAACGGGAAAAGGAAAGGAAAGGAGAAAGAAAGAAAGAAAGAAAGAAAGAAAGAATGAATGAATGAATGAATGAATGGAGCAACGAAAGAAAGAAAAAAGAAAGAAAGAATCGAGGAACGAAAAGAGATAAAAAATAAAAAGTGTTAAAAATGATTTAAATAATTACAAATGGAAAGAAAAAGAAAATAAAGGCAAAGAATGATAAATAAATGGTCAGTGATGTCATTGAAAGAAAGAAAGAAAGAAAGCGAAAGAGAAAGAAAGGATGGACGAAAGAAAGAAAGAAAGAAAGAAAGAAAGAAAGAAAGAAAGCGAAAGAGAAAGAAAGGATGGACGAAAGAAAGAAAGAAAGAAAGAAAGAAAGAAAGAAAGCGAAAGAGAAAGAAAGGATGGACGAAAGAAAGAAAGAAAGAAAGGGAAAGAGAAAGAAAGGATGGACGAAAGAAAGAAAGAAAGAAAGAAAGAAAGCGAAAGAGAAAGAAAGGATGGACGAAAGAAAGAAAGAAAGAAAGAAAGCGAAAGAGAAAGAAAGGATGGACGAAAGAAAGAAAGAAAGAAAGAAAGCGAAAGAGAAAGAAAGGATGGACGAAAGAAAGAAAGAAAGAAAGAAAGCGAAAGAGAAAGAAAGGATGGACGAAAGAAAGAAAGAAAGAAAGAAAGAAAGCGAAAGAGAAAGAAAGGATGGACGAAAGAAAGAAAGAAAGAAAGAAAGCGAAAGAGAAAGAAAGGATGGACGAAAGAAAGAAAGAAAGAAAGCGAAAGAGAAAGAAAGGATGGACGAAAGAAAGAAAGAAAGAAAGAAAGAGACAGAAAGGATGAACGAAAGAAAGAAAGAAAGAAAGAAAGCGAAAGAGAAAGAAAGGATGGACGAAAGAAAGAAAGAAAGAAAGAAAGCGAAAGAGAAAGAAAGGATGGACGAAAGAAAGAAAGAAAGAAAGAAAGCGAAAGAGAAAGAAAGGATGGACGAAAGAAAGAAAGAAAGAAAGAAAGCGAAAGAGAAAGAAAGGATGGACGAAAGAAAGAAAGAAAGAAAGAAAGAGACAGAAAGGATGAACGAAAGAAAGAAAGAAAGAAAGAAAGCGAAAGAGAAAGAAAGGATGGACGAAAGAAAGAAAGAAAGAAAGAAAGCGAAAGAGAAAGAAAGGATGGACGAAAGAAAGAAAGAAAGAAAGAAAGCGAAAGAGAAAGAAAGGATGGACGAAAGAAAGAAAGAAAGAAAGAAAGCGAAAGAGAAAGAAAGGATGGACGAAAGAAAGAAAGAAAGAAAGAAAGAAAGCGAAAGAGAAAGAAAGGATGGACGAAAGAAAGAAAGAAAGAGACAGAAAGGATTGACGAAAGAAAGAAAGAATGATAGAAAAAAGAAATATAGAAAGATAAGCAATAAGATGGAAGATCTTATAAAGGTACACAACAAATTGAAAAAAGCAAAAAAAAAAAAAAAAAAAAGAAATAGAAAAAGAAGAAAAAGAAAGTAATTAACCGCAAAGGCAAAGTAAAATGGATGAACGGATGCATGAGATAGACTTTTAAAAAAATAATTAAAAAGGATCGAAAAATAAGATAAAATAAGATAATAAAATAGATAACATCAGTAAGTTAAACGACAATTTAAAAAAAAATTATAATGAAGAATTAGAAAGAAATTTCCAGCTTTGAAATGTTTAGAATATGGTCGTTTTGTAAAAAGCAGCTACTGGCAAGTTTTATTCAGAGTTAAGAAAGGAAAAAAAAAGAAAGAATTGAGAAAAGTAATCGAAGTAATTGACATTTTACCTATCAATTTTTTGCGTTTAAAGATATGCCAGTTGATATTCCGTGAATCCGTATTTATGTAGGAAACAATATTATTTGAGCCTTCATTGACATGTGCTGATGTAGATAAATTTCCTGTATTTAGTAAATGTCACAATATACAATTTACAAGATAAAAGGTAGGTCATTGTATTGATTTAGAGACAAAGACAAAAATGTTCACTTTTCAATGATTCCTCTTATATCTAACCGTTTCCTCTATATATTTTGTAGGAAAACGTCAATAAGTATGTTTGTTTTGGGGATTTTGTTTGTAGACGAATCGTAAATTTTGCATTGATTCACTTCAACCTGTTGCAGCCCCTCGTATAAGTTTTTCGGGGATAGAAGTTCAAACATTTGAAATAGAATTTGCAATAGGTTGAAGTCAGTCAATACAGAATTACAGCTTTACACCCATCTCCATATATATATATATATATATATATATATATATATATATATATATATATAAAACTATTAGTTGATAAGAGAATGTCAAAATCGAAAAACTCCTTAGTTACGTATTTTGTTTCGACAAAAACAATTCTTCTGATAATTAACGATTTTCCTGATCGAAATCTTTTTTTAGTGGAATACGAGATACGCCGGTTGTAGCTGACATCGAAACATCATTGTCGTAAACGTTTTACACGTTGACTACGGTCATCATTAACTAATTTTTGCCCCACTCACCCTACCTCTTTCTACCTCTTTGTCCATATATATATATATATATATATATATATATATATTAGGTTGGTGCAAAAATAATGACGTAATAATGTCGGTTTTTGACGTAACATTCATTATTTTTGCACCAACCTAATATACATATATATATATATATATATATATATATATATATATATATATATATATAAAAGAACAAGAGAACCAAGACGTGACAGCAGATTAACTCTGTCTTTATACCTATATAGGCACGAAACCTCGAAGTAAACATGAGGTAAGTAAAAAAAAATCTTTGTAATATTAATTCTATTAATGGTCAATCTCAATCTTCGATAGTGAGCACTCTTCTGTAAAGACTGCTTGCCTTAAATACCACCTCATCAGCAAAACATTGAAAAGCCATCAATTTTGGATTCAAAAAACAGATTTGAAATTGACATTATATATATATATATATATATATATATATATATATATATATATATATAAAGAGAGAGAGAGATGTGTGTGTAAGAGAGAAAGAGATCCTATCGATAAAGGCCATTAAAAATTAAATGTGCCTTCTGAAAGTGAAACGCGTCATTAAGGAATTTTTCCGTTTGGCATCCACCTACGTACCAACCTAGCTACTTACCACACACACACACACAAATGCACAAACACACATACACACGCACACACACACACACACACACACGCATATATATATATATATATATATATATATATATATATATATATATATATTGATTGATTGATTGATTGATTGATTGTCTTTTCTGTCCGGATTTTTTTCTCGTGTCTCTGAAATCTTTACACGCTATCTATTTTAATTATTCAGTCTTGAATATTACCACAAAGACACATGGGATAGAACGAAGCAAAAATAAATAAAAAAGAAACAAATCAAATAAACAACGATGCGTCCAGTGGAATTTCATATGAAATGAGCCACAGAAAAAAGGAAAAAAAATCAGAAAGAAAGAAAGAAAGAAAGAAAGAAAGAAAGAAAGAAAGACGAGAAAAACAAACAAATAAATATCGGAAAGCAAAAAATGAAATCGTATATTGCAGGAAATGGGAAAATCATGTTGGTTACTGATGAGACAAAAGAAGATGGCAAGCGGGAAAAACAACAAAGATTTTCACGAATGGAAGCTGATAGAAGAAAAAGGAAAAAAAAAAATCCCGAACTGAATCGAGTTGTTTTCTTGTTGTAATTCTTTAGAAGCGTCCATGGCAATCTGTGTTTTCTTTATCTCAGTTGCCACATCACACGATGCATCGCATCCGTCTGCCTTGATGTTGCCATGTTGAGAGAAGAACAAACAAATTGAATGACAAATAAACAACTGCTTTGCGGTAGTATTCCTTCTCGGGATCGAATCACGTTAGCTTCTTTTCACTCAAGTTTACAATAAATTCCTCTACCCACCATACATTGAATATCCTAAGGCAAAATCCACGTTCCCTCTTCAACGTGAATTTAAGAAAACAAGCAAGCAATCAGGATATAAGGCTTCCACTGGTAAAAAAGCGAGTACTTTGAGGAGTCCATTTCAAAGACGAAGAACAATGGTTTGGCATATTCTACTAGCGAACATTTGAACCGGAAAATATTGCTCACTTAGTGTGCAATAAAATATAATCTTGAGCTAAAATCCGGGTACAGTCCGGTGATTGTCTAAAAGGACTCTTCAACTGAGACAGCTGAAATTTCGAGGGCACATAATGAGGAAAGAGGGTTTGAAGAATTTGACGCTCTCGGGAAATATTAAAGGCAAGAAGGGCAGAAGAAAGCAGGGCGTAACCCTACGGCCCCGGGCTTTTGTAAATGGATAGCGGAACAGGTATCGGGAGTAGTGGTGAAAAAACAAAATTTGGAGAGCTATAATCGGCCATGTCTTGAAGAAACAAAGCCCAGAGAAAAAAGAAAGCTGATTCAGACTCTTATATGAATGCCATATATTTATATTTATTGAATTGTAAAGGGAAATGGGTGTAAGACAAGGATGTGTCTTCTCGCCAGAGGTAATTAAAATATACTGTGGGGCGATTCTGAGAGTACCACTTGTCTTCGGTATTCAGAACTGCCGGCCACAATCCTAACAACATAAGATATGCAGATGACACTGCTGATAGCAGACACGGAAAAGAAACTATAAAAACTCCTGCAGAAGGTAATACAAGAAAGCAAGAAGAAAAGACAAAACATCCATTGTAAGAAGATAGAATACATAGTTATCAACAAAAGGAACATCCTAAGATGGAAATTACAAATAAGAGATACCAAAATCAGATAAATATTACAGAAGTTCTCAAGTTAATATTTTTAATAATTTGAACGCCATATATGACATTCATATAAGAGTCTGAATGAGATGAAGACACTTATGAATATGACACAAGTTCTCATCTAATCATCGAATGACATGGACGCCAAGCATGACAATGACTCGAGATCTGGTGAGGTTATTTAAGAACATGAATCAAATTCTTAAGTTAATAACCAGTTTGATTTGTGCTAGTGATTACCTAGTTTAAACAGTGTTGAACATTATGTCAGGAGTCCAATTCTTTCAAGGGCACTTAATACATTTATGTACATTTAAAATCTATAAATAAATCACTTCAAAAGAATAAAGGAAGAGTACAGTTGAAAGGAAAGATAATAAAACAAAAGGTCAAAGTGCAATGAAGTGGAAGTGGTGGATGTCCTGAGGTGATTTGGTGGGTAACGATTGAGTGGAGGTGGATAGAGCGGTGGGGAGACATGAGGCGAAATAAAGAACAATTTCCTTCCCGAGTAAAATTTTTGATTAAATTTTAAATCGATATTCAATTATTTCATTTCTGCTAATCTTCGGTTGCCGTTGTTGCTGCTGTTGTCGTTGTTGTTGTTGTTCCGTGTTAAACTGACGCTTGCATTCCAACCAACAAATACCCGGATGTTTGCATAATTAAAGCAACGAATCAATAAAGAAGTTCTTTGAGGCGAAGAAGAAGGAAATTAAATTGTTCTATCATGATCAAGCAGGAAGAATGCATTATGCTGCGAAACTAAAGATTCATGTCGGTTATTCTAATTGACATATATCTATGTGAAAGTTACTTAACACCTACAACAATAAACGAAATCGAAAGTGTGAATGCTTCTTCGATGATTGCATATAATATCGATTCCAGGTAGCTGACTAAAGCGAAAGATCAAATTCGTGGAAGAAGATCGTATAGCGCTAATTACCAAATTGGAAAAAGCCTACTTTCCTGTGTACTTGTGAAAAGGAAATTATCACTAGAATTTTTTTTTGTCTATCAACCCTGATATATATTTGAAACCTCAGCATCTTTAGGCAGCAATACTTCGTTTAGACATGTTCTATGAAAGAGAACGGACAAGGAAACTTGTAAACTTGTATATTGTGCAGGTAGCTGACTAAAGCGAAAGATCAAATTCAAGGAAGAAGATCGTATAGCACTAATTACAAAATTGGCTTTTCTGTGTGCTTGTGAGAAGGAAATTATTATTCGAAATATTTTTTACTTTTTTGGCGATCAACCCCGATATATATTTTAAACCTCAGCATCTTTAGATAGCAATCCTTCGTTTGAAATAGAACGGGCAAGGAAACTTGTAAACTTGTATAGAAACTCGTCTAAATTATGTGTTAGGATTCGCGTACTTTCGATCATCGCTGGTTACTTTCCAGGAAAGAAGATAGAATTCGAGAAATGATCAGTGGTACGTTTACGTTCTTAGCGGTTCGCGGTTTGAAATGAACGTTGGTATGTATGCTGTGGTGTGGAACACATTCTACTGTCACAATACTCAAAGTACCATACATCTCAACGGTATTTTACCATGTGCGCACCGAGATCGATGCAAATTCTGTTGAGAGATGTTTTCTGTCTTTTGACAGGAAGAGACTCAAAAATGTCTAATTGATTATTTCTGTTGTATTAACGGAGAACTATTGCATTGTCGACCATAAATGAACGGTAATTAGAATGTGTGACATTGATTTGTGTTAAATGTTTATATATGGCACTTTAATCGGAATGAAAACAAATATTCTAGAGATAATTGTTGTTTCTTTTCAATACTAAAGCGTGAAATAAAATTCAGTAGGTCATTATATATACATACACTTGCATGGAGTATTGCTGCCATATTCTGGAGCCCATTCTGTTTACCTAGGGGTTCTTGATAAATTCCAGAGGCGCATATGCAATATAATTGGCCCTGTTCTGGCATCTCGTCTACAGTCGCTCTCTCACAGACGCACCGTCGCCTCTCTCTGTCTTTTTTACAAATACTTCCAAGGTACTTGCTCCGAGGAGCTGCATTCGCTGGTTCCCAGACTTCAAGAATTCAAGCGCCCCACGAGTCTGGCATCCCACTCTCACCGCTTCACTGTCGAAACTAGTAAATGTAGCCGTCTCTTCTACTCCAATAGCTTCATATCTCGTTTTCCTGAGATCTATAATCTCCAACTATTTAAATGTAATATCAATCGACATCTCCAGTTCACTCTTATCTGAACTTGCTCCAAATCTTCTGTAACCCCTTGCGTCCTAGTGGTTTCCCGCCTTGCTTGGGGTGAAACGCTTAAAAAAATACTTAGTTGTATGGTCATATTTATTAGCTCGCGGCCATATCATTAGTGATTAAATATATGAAGAGCATTGTTTCACGTATATTTCAGTGTCGGTAAGTAAGTATGTATATTAGGGCGTATCAAACATTTAAAACTTTGGAAAAGGAAAAAAGTAGAATGTTTTTGTATTGGGTGACTAGGAATCCTGAGGAAATTTACAAATGTATTTGACCATCGTCTTCTTTGACGAAAATTGCACTTCTGTTTAGCACGTGCTAAAACTTGTGCAATACAGAAGACGGACATAAAAAAAATCACATTTTAAACTAAGCAATGTAGAGAGGCAAATGAGCACATTTTTTTCATACAATTATAACTAAAACAATATAAGAAAAAAATGATTATTTTTCAGATTAAGCATACCTTATTGTAATTTGTACCAAGTTACCTGTTTGCAATTCTTCACAAAATGTCGTTTCGATCAAAATTCTTCACAAAATGTAGTTTCGATCGGTTATTGTATGGCTATTTTACTGGGTGTGAGGATGGACGGTCGGAAGTCACAGAATTTTATATATAGATGACAACGACTACAAATAAAACTGCACATCTCTCAGATCCACAAACACGATTAGAAACATGAGAAATATCTTTTACGAAGTTCATATCTAATGGCGTGCTTAAAAAAAACTTCCAGTTTCTTTCTCCAATAAGTTTGATGTCAGGATTGGCACACATGGAGTTTGACATTCAATAATTTCCTTTAGATTTTATTCGGACCAATTTAACTGAAGAACACGAAAAACCCCATCACTCCGGTGTTCTTTGACAGAATTGGCACGGATTTCAAGAAATCTCTTTTACAGCAAGCCCTCTTTGTGTATCATCTTCACTGACGAGAATGTAAAGTTTTTTTTGTTTTTTTTTTTTTGGAATGACGAATTGAGGCCCCATGATTGATATTTTTTTCTCTACGCACTTGACGACTTGCATTTGACATCAAGCTACATCGGATAATAAAGTAAGCCAACATATTTCACAATTATTTGAAGATCATTTTTATGGTGTTAATAACATTATGTTTCCTTATATACAGGCACAGAAAACGTTTTTACAGCTGTGAACCAATGTCAGTGACTGACTGGGCCAGTTTTCAAACTCAGTAGACATTTGTCAATTTCACCCTCCATTATCAACTTCACTGTTTTGTATTCGTAATATTGATCATTACTAAGATCTTCAGTTATGTCTTCCGGCATTACTAATATTTTCATTTATGTCTTCCGACATTTGATGAAGCTCTACACTAGTGTTATTGATGCTTTTGAATTTAGGATTAAAATCCAGTTTTACGACAGGTCCACAAGCTGCTCTTTCTAAACCATCACCGTAGCAATTATTTGAAAAAGTTGGAGTATTTCCTTCGTGAATATGATGGCGTAAGGGAAGTTAATTTGTATACAATCGGTATTTGTGAAAGAAAAATACGCTCCTCTAGCATCAATATTATTATCTAAAACGTGTTCAATGAGTAAATCTCGAATTGCGTTGGTGATAATCGGAGAATCTATCATATTACCATGGTTTATGTTTCCAGATTAACCGAGAAGAGTTTAATGTACCTCAGGTTGTGTAGAAGGAAAGCGATGTTTATTTTCACCAGGAAGCATTAAGTTCGTGGTGTCAGTTTTCCCGCCAAACATCAGGTATGCTATGGATTTCTATTCATTGTCTTCATGTTGATCTGCAATTTATTAAAAAAAAACATGGCAATTTTCATACATTAAAAAATTACTAAAATGTTATCGGCATAAATTAACATAAATAATTTTAAAAGTTCAGTTGTGTGAATACCTGAAATTTCTTTTAAGCGGTAATCAGTTTCTTACTGAATCTTTTTTTTTTTTTTTGCAAACTACTTTTGATGTATCATCCTCTGTAACAACGCCCGCATCAAATAAACTTGGTGTGGCTGGGGCGACTCTCGCTTGGTGAGAAACGCCAAACCTAATGCTTTCTTGGACGAGATTTTTTGAGACGAATTCGGTTTTGTGTCTGTGATGGAACATCTCGATTTGTCGCTACAGATTAAATTTTGGAGAGTCTCTGTCATCTTCAGTAACTTCCGACTTCCGAATAAATTAATTCAACCCAAGAACTAAGATCATCCTCGGCCACTGCTTGCAGATGCTTAAGGTTCTTCTTTGATGCATAATCTGGAATATTCCGGTCTTAAAAGTTTGCAGTTTTCTTGGACCCAATAACATCATGGATACCAATCTGATTTAAACCCTTGATCCTTGTTTCCGCCATTTGATCATGGATAAATGGCAATTCTTTGCCAGTGACCTAATTAAATAAATTGCATTTCCGTTATATATGTCTTAATTTCATTTCTATTAATTTTTTTTTATTTTTTTTTTAAATTTAGTAATTTGCATAAACTGAAAGAAAAGAAAACTTTGATTAGTGAAAGGTTGAGTGGTTGGTTGATTTTTTTTTTTTTTGTTTGTTTTTTTTTTTACTTTTACTTGGGAGTTCATTACTTTCCCACAGCAAGGACCCTAACAGGTGCTACCACACCGAGTTAGGATGGATCTAGGAACAATAATGGTTCCACGCTTTTCAAAATCTCCAATCGGGAGATTTGAGGCCTTGCTGCTCAATGTAGTTTATTGTCATACCCAGGTCGATATCTAAGAGAGAAATAAATTTATAATTACCTTATTTCCTCTGGCACAAGGACAGAAAAATTGAAGTTGATCAAAATTATTGATATTAGCGCAGTTCATCGAGGCACACAACTGGAATGAGCGTTAACAATTTAATATGTTAAAAGTTTATCAAGGCGATTAAAGGAAGCCTTATTCGAACGAGTTTTCCTTCAGTATCTGTCTATATTTCTGAAATGAAGTATTATGTACACTATTTACATTATTCGGACTATTGTCCTCATCTTTGTTGCCATATTTATTACAACGTTTCGGTCGTTGTACGCTCCGGCCTTCTTCAGGTGGTTGGAATGTCAACGACATATGGCACTGTTTTTTTAAATAATAACAAAAATACTAAAGAACTTTGGATTATTTACCTAACGAGTTCTTTCCTATTTTCTATATATTTTCACACACACATACACACACACACATATATATATATATATATATATAGATATCGCTTCGCTCGTAGAACATAATATATGCATTAAAATACTGTTAAGCCATTGAATGATGTGATCCTCATTTATAAAACTGTTGTCAGATGTTTCTAGTGTATATTTTTTTAAGTTAAGCAAGTACTTTCGAAGATCCATGTCTC
>OZ010584.1:80533903-80608903 GCA_963932145.1 Acanthosepion lycidas | reverse complement strand
TTTCTAGAAAGAAAAAATAAAATACTGCTTAGAAATAAATGGATCATCTAAACAAATATGGGTCGCAACTAAAATAACTTTTAAAGTAATAAAAACATGTTTCATTAATAAATAAAAAAAATCTGTTACTTTATTTAGAAATTATTAACGGTTTTTGACGTTAAAAAATACGTCAAAAACCGTCATTATTTTTGCACCAACCTAATACTATATATGCTCTTAGTAGTTTTAATAATAGTTTGATGTAATTCATTTATCCACTAGTAAGTCTTTTATTGGCTTTACGTTATTTCTTTGTGATTGCCTGTGTGCCTGTATTTGTGTGTGTGTGTGTGTGTGCATGTCAGTATGTGCGTATGTGTGAAATGTCGTAGTTATTTATATATATATATATATATATATATATATATATATATATATATATATAAAACAGAGGATGTCTGTGTCTATCTGTGTGATACCTTTTCACTTGAGATGAATCCAAGCGATTTTGACTAAACTTGGAACATAGATTTTAAAATGTGAGACTGGGTCTTAGCGTAAAATATCGATAATTTAAAAAAAAAAATCAATAATCGATAAAGGCGATCAAAATTCGGTAAATTCAACTTTTTCCTCCTATTTCTTTCAAACTCGGTATGTAGGTTACTTACATCATCACGATGCCTCATTTTTTTTTATTTCTACGGCACTGCATTTAGCGAAAAACCGCGATAAACGAAAAATCGATTTCAGCAAAAAGATTTAACTAAAACTCCCTCAATTTTCAAGCAATCTAATACAAACTTCACTCAGTTGTATCCAACAATAAGTTGATTGTTTAACAGTCATTTAACTTGATAACTGAGTCCACCCATAGAGTGAAAACCCACCGAAATAGCGAAAAATGGCGATTTTTACTGGTTTCTATCTTATTTTTCGTTGAAATTTCAACAAATTTTCATCAAACTTAAGAATTGCTTTATAAATGTATCCTCTTTTATATCCTTGGTAACACACCGAAAAATTGAATTTAAAAAAATCCAAAGTAATTGTTGTCTGGAGTCTTCATATTGCCTGTTTTACCCGCTTCATGTCCTCGGCTAACTCCATATTGAATAATAAAAACTACTAAGAGCATTAATTCAAAATGTTTTTAATGAAAGTATTTTAAAATAATTGAATATAGACTCTGTTACATCCAAACATGATGCTGTTTTTGCTACATTCTAATTGAATGCTTTTTTCTGATCAACCAGATGGATATAGCCGTTAGTTTATTCTATTAGTCATTTTTTTTTTATCTCTTTGTACTCTCTTGCTATTTCTTTTTCCTTCTTTTCTCTTTCGGTTCTGAGTGTCAAAGACAAATAAGTATAATGTGTACGTGTGTGGAGGGCACCTCGAGACGATGTAAATATTATCAAGCTGGTCTTGCTAGAACAATTACGACAGTTTCCCCTCTAATTTCAGCCTTGTGCCACATCTAAACTACGCTTGGAAAATCACTAATGTGTCTGTGTGTAAAAGATCTTTATATATATATATATATATATATATATATATATATATATATATATCTATGAAAGTATCTTTATTCGCAATTGTGATAGTGCGAGATAAAGAGAGCCAGTAGGAAATTTACTACAAACGATTTTATTTTTAATGTTTACCTATCAAGGTTATTGTTCTCTATCACTTACATAAGTTTTCCTTTTATTTTTAATGTATATTTTTAATTTTAATATTCATAATTATATATATAATATATATATTATAATTTCATTATATATATATATTATATTTAATTATTATTATATGTATATTACTATATATATTATTATTATATTTATTATTATTATTAATATATTTTCTTATTTTTATTATTATAGTTATTATTATTTATTTTATAATATATATCTATATTACGTTATAATTATAGTATATATTTATTATTATATTTGTATTAATTATTATTATTTTTATTATTATATAATTTTATTAATTATAATTATAAATATTATAATTATAAATATTATATATATATATATAATTATATTATATGATATGTGTATAGACCTATTAAATACTGATACAAAAAATTAGATGTGACACTGATGAGAAAATCAAACAATTTCAGTATTTAAATCAGGAAATTTTGTTATTTTATTTTATCAAAATGAAATAAAATGAAAAAATTAACTTCAAATTGAAAATCTGCCCCCCCCCCTTATCAAAGACGAACTTCGAAATGCTGTTTTTTTTTCACCTCGTGAATTAAGGAGCAATAATTGAATACATTAAAAATATGGGAAAACAAATCGGGCTTAATGTAGAGAGTCAAACAGATCCATATAAAAGCCCTTAAAACGAAAATGATGGCCTCAATTTTTGACACAAAACCTTTGCTATTATGTATTGGTGCCTTGATTCAAAGACCATATACAAATTGGGAACAATTCTCATATACCTGTAGTTTGATGCTCATTGCAGAATATGCAACAGTGTTTTCCCTATCAAGGAGTGTTTGGTCGATTTGAACCTTTTAAAATCCTTTATTCTACATTCAACACCATCACTTGATAAGACACCAGAAGTGTTGAAACAAAATGGTTATTTTGTAGTGATTTTGTAACATATTTAAGGTTAAATTTCATATATATATATATATATATATATATATATATATATATGAGCTGCTTTTATGTGTCTAAATAAATAGACAGACACACACATACATGACTGTATTAGTACATATATATATATATATATATATATATATATATATATCCTTTACTTCTGGCCATCTAACTTCCCACAAGGCACCCCCCTTGATTATTAGGTGTGGGGCACAGTTGTGCGAGAGAAATAAAAAAAACTCCTTGTAATATCAAAGATGAACTAAACGCCAGGATTATGCCCGCATTCACCCAATTAAAACAAGGAGACCGCCCAGAAGAGATTCCAATGGCGATTTTATTGAATGAATTTACTCTTTAGTATTTCAAGATATTTTTGCATAATTTTCCTAAATATATCTGTTACAATGACACAGTGTTATTTTCATTTTTGCTTAATCTAGATGACAATTTATCCATCGCACCCTGTATATAGATAAACAAATATGAAGACGACGATAGCCAGATAAATAGATATGAACAAAAATTAACGCAGATAGATAGATAGATAGATAGATAGATAGATAGATAGATAGATAGATAGAAAGAAAGCCATTTGTACGGGGCCAAGTGTTCTCAATAGGACATCCTTAGAAGGCGTCTGAAGCAGTTTGTTTCAGATATTAGGACTCTCCTGGTGGTTTCTGCTGCCAGTGTCCAGCTTCTACATCAAAAGAGCAGTATGGACAACAAAAGGGACTTTCATAGCTTCATCTTAGTTGGAAGGCTGATGTTTTTGTTCTTCCAAATCTTACTGAGTTTCGCCTATGTTGTCATAGCCAATCTGTTCTTGATCTCTGTTGTAGAGCATCCAACTATGGTAAGTGTAACGCGAAAGTATTTAAAGGCGTCAAGTTGTACTCTGTTCATGAAGATCTTGTCCTTGATGTTGGTTGTGCAGTTGACTATCATCATAAGCCACTGCTGTATCTGTCAATCTGTCGGTACGACCCTGCAATAAATTTAAATATGCATAAGACAACATTTATTTACACAATTCGCTACACTGCATTAGAACTTTTTTTTATAAACAAATATCTTTATAGGTGCAGGCGTTATGTGGGTATGCCATTGTAAAATGTCATCTGTATGCTTGTAAAATTGTGTGACGTGACTTGATGGTAAATGTATAAATAAATGTATGAAAGCTCGTTTACCGCCATTACGTATTTTGTTTCCTCTACCAGCCTGCGTACTCGAAAAAACTTAGCGAACATTTGTCATTATTAAATTTTCGGCAGTACCGTGGGCCGTAGGCGAAACAAATACTTCATAGAATAAACGGAGCGCCGGTCCAAACACGTGTATCCATTAAAAATAACATGTGAAATAATGAAACTAATAATATGTATTAATTCACACACACAGATGCGTGCAAACAAACTTGTGTGTGTGTATGTGTGTGCGCACGCATGCACACACATACACACACACACACACACATATATATATATATATATATATGAGATACCTATATATATTTTTATATATCAAGAACAGTATTGGGGAAATTGCATGACAAATTGGAAAAAGGTTTACTTTACGATTCATCGTTCAGTACTTCATCAGACTAAATTTTATGTTTGTAGGACTAGACATGCGCATGGCGAAGGAAATTTTAGATTTTTTTTCTCTATCCCAATTCATTCAGAATCTTCGCTTTCATGATTATTATTTGCTCTGTTATTACATAGAGCTATCTGGATCTATATCCTCTTTGGAATGATCCACACAAATTACAAAATGATATCATTATATATATATATATATATATTTTATACATATACATATATTTTATATATATATATATATATATATATATATATATATATATATATATATATATAATTAATAGGGATTGTTTATTTTATGTTATGATGTTAGGACACTACAAAAAGTCAGTAAGAATAAAAAAATTTCCTTCGTCACATTCAAGTAAACCTGTATAAATATTGGATTGCTCAGCAAACACACGCACCCCCCCACACACACACCAAAACACACACACCAAAACACACACACACACACACACACACACACACACACACACACACACACACACATATATATATATATATATATATATATATATATATACACACAGACAAACATAGCATCTAAAACAACTGGCCAGGATTTTATGAAAGATCAGCGGTTACTCATGCAAGACGTCTCCTCTCCGCACACCACCGATGCTGTCCAAGGTAATGATTGTACAAGGCAAAGAATATATATATATATATATATATATATATATATATATATATATATATATACAACAAAAGAAATAAAGGGTTGATAAAACCAACAGAAAGCCTCACAAAACGAAAATAAAAAGAAAAATAACAATGAATAAACTAATAACTAAGAAAAAATAATAGCAATAATAATAACAAAATGAAACAAAATAAGCAAAAATGGTCAAAATATAGTCGCCTACGGAAACGGTAACAGTAGTGTATGCATCGGCTAGCAAGAGAGAGCAATTATGCTTCTTAGCGTCATGACTCAGATAGAGACAAAGTTCGGACAGCTAATTAGGTTTCATGCTACCACGATCTGCAAGCCACCCAAACAATTTGTATATACACGAGGGACTGATAACAAGAACCCGGGCAAACCAAGAAGAGTTTAAAAATATTCTAATGATTGGTCAGTTGGTCAGGTTAGGGGAAGTTAATTGTCGAGAACTTTACCAACACTCCATCATATCTAGCCATTTACAATCATGCATGCACATCAAGATTTATTCGCTTATATATTGCATGTATTCGTGACCAGATTTTCATACACGAAGCTATGTGTACAGTTTTTAAATGTATCTCACCTTATATACACTTACGTACCAAAAGCCATTTGATTATTGTGTTGCACGGGTTTTTAATGGTTTGCGTTCATTTTGGGAGTAATTTTGTGGATTATAGCAGCAGAATTGATATATCATAACATCGGGCCTCAGTTGCCTGAAATTGATATGAGGGGTTGTCGAGAAAATTCGGCAAAATTGTGGCAGCTCGGTATGAGCCCAATCGAGATTTTAGAGGATGCTCTAGATTTATGGAAATTACGATCGCATAATTCTGTATCTATTCATACCAGGGAACAGTGGGAAGATACGGAGATGCCATGACTCAATATCTCTGAAGAGGTTTTCCGACAAGTTCAGAAATCAATGCCATATCGTGTTGCTGGATTTCGCAGAGGATTTACAAACGTTTATATATATAGTTATAAGATAGATAAATCAAACGGCTAAATATAAGCAAGTGTATACGCGCGTGCTAGTGCGCATGCGCAGGCAAGCAAATAAATAATCGTCAAATTTATACATGCGGTGTAAACATAATAGTGCTCGCCATTATTTTTATTTTCATTCATTTTTTATCTCCCTTTAATCTTTAAAGTTATTTTGACGACGGGAAAGCAGCGTCTTTAATTTTAAATTTTAAATATGTAAGCATTGTTTTTTCTTGTACTTTTTTTTTCAATTCATCTCACATTTTTTTAATTTTAAATAAAATGTCACTCACCAGCATCGCATTTAACACACTTCTATACATTTTTTATTTTTATGCTACGTAACAATAATACATCTGTAAGCCATTTGTTTACTTTTAACAAATTACATCCCGTTCCTGACGATCTAGTAATCCAGTGAAACTTTAGTCACACACCAAAACGTAGGTACACGTATATGTACTAATTAACACACACACACACACATGCATATATATATATATATATATATATATATATATATATATATATATATATATATATATATATATATATATATATATATATGGTATAAAATGACAATTGGAAAAAAATTTTGCCGACGCGTTTCGTCTTCCGACTTTTTCAAGGCAAAAATGAAATCGAAATGTTTTTGTTGTTATAGTTACATTAAAAAATCCAAATTTAAAAAGATAGACGCTTCTGTCTAAGCCTTTTTTCTACTATATATGAGTATATAATTGAATATATATAATAAGTATATAATTTTTCAATTGTCATTTTATGCTAATCTGTCTTGTCCACAGAATTGATCTGAGATTTCAACGATATATATATATATATATATATATATATATATATATATATATATATATATATATATATATATTATAAACAAAAAACAAAGGAATTTTTCTTTCTTTATTGATATTCTGATTTTAGAGATATCTTTTTAGTTATATATAAATTTGTATATGTATATTTAGGGTGAAGTGATCGTCTGAAAGCTATGACTGAGTTCTCCTGTGTGTGGCATGGTAAATAGTTCTTTTGTCAGACACAGGGTCTTCCAACCCTCTTGATCCATGGCAACACCACCATTTTAAGACCCTCTATTTAGCCCTGCGTGTTGAGTCTGAGACCCTCAACAACAAACTCGGGAGTTCTTTTCTTATCAGAGTTAGATTTCTTATTTGTCCTACCTTCGTAATCATCATTAGACCAATACAACTTTTTCCGAATCCTCTGCACTGTCCTCAGACTCACACCCAATACGCTGAAATATTCGTATGGGAGCTTCCGGCGCGAATGCCAATAATTACAGCATACTCTTTCAACATTTTTGCGGGAGGGTCATGATGGTCTTTTTTCTCAACTGGCCCTACTATACTGTGCATTCGACAAAATCAGAGACAATGAGCATGCGCGAAATTAAAAACATAATATGGCGGCATCGCACCCTATATATATATATATATATATATATATATACATATACATATATATATATATATATATATATATATATATATATATATATATATATATATATATATATATATATATATATATATATATGAAGCCTATTTTTATTTCATTTAAATAAGAAGCCGGAAGGAATAAGGTGAGGTAATTTTATTTTTTCTCAGCGGAGCAAAACGGCCATTCATAGGAGCTATTTTTGAATTTCATTTATTTGTAATTTATTTTTATATGCTTTGTAATAAATACATTGAGGACTATTTATGGATCAGTTTCAATATTTTATATTATTAGAATTCACTTGGATTACAACCACACGGATATATATATGTATATATATATATATATATATATATATATATATATATATATACATATATATATTACAACCCCATGGATATATATATATATATATATATATATATATATATATATATATGTAAGGAACGCATCAATTTATTTCTACGATAAATATTGAACACACATTCACTATATATGGGTATATGGTTCATATTATACACGCACACTTTTACTAATAGATACATACACAAAGGCATATATATATATATATATATATATATATATAGATAGATAGATAGATAGATAGATAGATAGATAGATAGATAGATAGATAGATAAATAATGATACCGAATCATTTGAAGAGAACTCGATATTGAGAGGAGCATTGTAATTGTTAATCTTATGCTCAGATCGATATTCCGTTTAGAGAACAATGTCTTTTGTTGTTTTTTTTCAAAGCAAATCAAATCTTTGGGTGAAAAATCATCGATAGTTTTTAAAAACATCTCTTCGGATTCCACCTGATAGGAAGAAAATATGAAATCCTCGATAAAATATCACATTCGACTAGTATACATATATATATATATGTGTGTGTGTGTGTGTGTGTGTGTGTAAGCAAATATATGGATATAGATCCGGGAGTATGAAGAAAAATATACAGAAAAACAACCAAAAATCCCAATATGCAATTATTAATTATATTAACATTAAACAGCATAATTGCATATTGGGATTTTTGGTTGTTTTTCTGTATATTTTTCTTCATATATATATATATATATATATATATATATATATATATATATATGTATATAAGGTATTGCAAAACTTATTAGTCCCTTGTCTTGCTCGACGTTTCTTTTACACATCTATGCATTTCAAAAAACTTATGGTGGATCATATTTCTAAAAAAGAGAAAGAAAAGTATCAAACTTCATATATAATCGCAGGAGTGATGTCTCTTAGAGAAGCTTTTTTTTTATAATAGTAACTTTTTTTTTTTCTCGTTTCCCTTCATAATGTTATAGTCACATATAATCCCACCAAGCCTTGGTGTCTATGTTTAAAACAATGAGCTTCGTCTTGGAGAACTGAAGATCAAGCAGTAACAGAAATTTAACTCTCTGAATAGTGCAATAACAGACGACGAAAAATTTAACGTACAAAACCGAATGGGAATAGGTATAGCGAAACCTAAGCAAAGTATTAAGTAACAGGAAAATTTCATTGGAAACAAGGAGAACAGTGCTGAACTATGAATTCTTGACAATTTGCGGTGGTTCAATGGATAGCGGCTCGGAATGAGAAATCGAAGATCCGAGTTCAAATTCCAGTCGAGTTGTTTACATCCACTTAAGCGCAAACACACTATTATGGATAAGTAGCAGGATAGGCTGAGGTTAGTCTCTCTCTTTCTATATATATATATATATATAATAGTCTTTCTCTTGGACAGCATCAGTGGTGTACGGAGAGAGGACGCCTTGCATGAGTAACCGTTGATCTTTCATATATATATATATATATATATATATATATATATATATATATATATATATATAGAGAGAGAGAGAGAGAGAGACTTGGTTTGCAGTTTACGAGAAGGATAACTGAAATGAAATCATTCTGGAGAGGCTAACTTGCCCAAATGACACGATTGCAACTATGGCTGCAGTACATGTGTTGTCCCGACGACCCCCAGAGATTATGTCACATGCGATCGCCACCGTAATCGGGAATCTGTTAGAGGCAAACAGAAGAAACGACGAAATCAAGGAATTTAAAATATATTGACGACGAAGAGCCAATGCCCAAATAACAGTAAATAGGTAAATCATGTTATTAAACAGCTAACAAGGTATTCTTCTAATTTTCCATTATTTAAAGCACATAATTAATCTATTGTTCCTCTTGGAGTCTAATTTTCTCCGATCGTATAGCATTAAATACCCTCTGAAGATTAGCCTTCAATTCAACACAGTGTAATCATAATCAGCTCTTTATTTTCTAGAGATGTATGATTTTTTTTCATTTCTTCTTCCTCTTCTTCTGCTACTTTTTTTTCTTCTTCTTCTTCTTCTTCCACCGGTTCCCGCACAGTCATCGAAGTTAAACAACATCGAGCCTGGTCAGTACCTAGATGGTTGATCGCTTTGGAATACCAGATGCTGTAAGCATGGATGTGCTGGTGGTGTAATGGATATGAAGCCCTGAATTGGAACTCGGCTCTCCGCGTTCCAAATTCGGGTTGGTTATATTCACTAGCGCGCAAATACCTTGAAAAAGGTATGAATTAACCTTTTCTCCAACCCTAGGGTTAATTAATGAGACTTATAACAGCGGAATCATTATCTTCAAAAAACTTCTTACTATCTAAAAATATTTTCTAGTTTGAAATAACCTGCAAAAGTTGATAATACGTAAAGAAACAACTTGTTTAATCTTCTTTTTTCTCACTTCAGCACCGTGTAGTCATAATCAGGTTTAGATCCTTACTTTCTAGAGATGTATGACTATCTTCTTCTTCATCTTCTTCTATGTCCAGTGTCCCTTCAGAACTCCATGTCACTACATAACACAACTCTTTATCCAACTGAAACCCTTAGCAATGTTTGTTGGTTTTAATATGCCTCCTCAGGCCTGTTCTGTCATACGTTTACACCTTCCCAGAAGGCTCGCTGTATCCCTCTGTTCCTCTTATCTGCCCCAAAAATGTCAACTGTCACTTATTGATTTTAAGCTTAGTTGTCCTTCTTTGTTTCCATTTTATTTAAAACTTAAACAAGTCTAGAGAATGTGTGCTTTGATTAAATAAATGATTGAATAGAATGTGTATATTATTTACCCATAATTCATGCAATCTTACAAATCTTAAGGTTTGACGTCATATGTAATCGGCTATAACGCCTCGTTCATCCATTATAAATAACTAGCTTAAAGGCCCCTCTATCAAGCGACATTTAAGCTAGCTCCTGCAAAGGGCTCTTTATTAGGCTTTCATCACAGTAGGCAGGGAGAAGATCAGATAGGCAACAATAAACTATAGAAGAACTCAAAATTAATCGCTGCATTTAAGTATTGCATTAATATTTAAGCTTACCTTTTAAAAGTTCAACGATAATTCTTCTGCCACCATTTAATTTAAAGCAATTTGATGCACGTAGATCATTACTTTCCGTACAAACAATTATTTTTATTTCATTGGTAACTTTAGCTGGATATTGCAATTAATTTCGATTATTACCAAATATATTTCTTAGTTGCAAAAATTTGTGATTGTACAAAGATATTCGTCACAAAACATCACGTAAAATTCGCGGCAAAGTCTAAGAGTAATGTTGAAAACGTGTGACACACTGACATGCGTATTTATTATACAGATTATTGTTCAAAAGTTACATTATTCGGACTATTGTCCTCATCTTTGTCGCCATATTTATTACAACTATTCGGCCGTTGTACGCTCCGGTCTTCTTCAGGTGGTTGGAATGTCGAACTGAACCCTTTATTTCGCTCACCGGGCTAGACTGTTCTAGTTCCACGTGCCATGTTTGATGGATGTCAGTTGTCAGATATCTCCTGTTAATTCCCCTCTGAAAGTTCTCCACTGCCTTAACCTGGTTTTGAACTCACACTCTTTGCGTCCTGTCACTGGATCTAACTAATGCCTTTACCTGATAAAGATGGGGACAATAGTGCGAATAATGTAAATAATGTACATAATACACCATCTCAGAAATATAGACAGATTATTGTTACTTAAAATGAACCACATCATTTTCTTTCAAACTACTCGAACTCTGAATTATATTTTCACGTTTATAACACGACAGAATACTTAAGAGATATTTATTTGTATAAAAGAAATATTATTTTAATATTTATTCTTGTTAATTCCATAATGCTCTATTGGGCCGTTGAGATGACTTACATCGGGTAAATTTCCGTGATTCGAGACTGTGTGACTTTTTAATTGTAGCTTTCCGAGATTAAATGCCAACCATCGGCTGTGGTTTGAATGTTCTTTGATTTCATGATGGTTGCTGGGTGAGTTTAATTTAACAACATGACAGTACATGCTGGCTCATTTACTCTCGAAGTTAATACATCTGTTTTATGGCGGTTTTCTAAGCATAGCTTAGATGTGGCACATGGCCGAAATTACGGGGCAATCAGTGAGCATCTAACTCACTATTTGGTCCTAATTGATCTAGCAAGACAAACTTGTTAACCATTACACAACATCAAAATGACCTAATAATTCTCTTTATGATTCTGAAGTAAATATATAATTCCTTTAGGAAAAATTCAAGGAATCATTTTAATATTAGCCTTTATATATTGATAAAAAAGACTGTATTTCTGCAAAACTCATGTCATGTGGATAGGCGGTGTTTTAACGGATAAGAATTTCCATTCGAATCTATTACATTCACATACATGCAAATAGCCAATTAAAAGTACGAATCCATCTCTTCCCCACCACGCCAGCTATGTGCAACAGTTATCACTAATTGTTTTTCGTTTTGGGTTTTTTTTTCCTGGAAAATGTGGTTGATTGTGATCGATCCTTCATCACTATAGCCAAATCATGCGTACGTATTGTCTTGCTATTTGGTTCGGTCCCATATACCGGGTTTAAAAGTAAAATTGTCCAAATCGTGTTACAGAATAATTATCCATCCCACAAAATGTTTAATATATAACAAAAACAACTAAACTAATGAAGTTTCTTTTTTCCAAATTTTCAGTTAAGACATGTAGCCATCTTGACACCTTTTATCGGAGAGAATCACCAAAAACCCCTATTCAGCTAGAAAAAGAACAGGTCAAAATCGTTTTGCGTCAACCACACTGTCTTCTCAACTGAGCAATGGTGAGATAAAAAAAGAATATCATTCAGGACTTCAATAATGGCATTAATATTCATAATCTTCAAAGTCCATTCAAGAACCACCAAGAATAAGTTAAAAAAAAGGAAACTGTAGAGTGGAAAACTGGATCAGGAGGTCTCAACAAGACAGGTCATCATTTCAACTTTGAGTTAAGAAGGTTAATTAGAAACGGTTCAAGAGGGCGAAGATCGTCTTAAATAAGTTGGAAATAATCCTAGAATATATATATATTTGAACCTTAATCCATTCCTTCATAAGCTTCCGATCCTTAGCTATGATTAAATAATGATGAACATTTTATTATTGCTTAGAGTAGAGTCCAATAGTATCCTAACAACCTCGGAGAATTCCAGTAATATATATTTAATCATTTCTAACATACGACGGTTCAAACTTAATCTAACAATTATAAATTTTCTATTACACTATTTGGACAATTTTACTGTTATACCCGGTAAGTAATCTCAAACGTCAAAAACGACTGGAGAGGATTTACACACACACTTATATATATATATATATATATATATATATATATATATATATATATATATATATATATATATATATATTGTTAAATATAACAGGACAATGAATGTCTATTATGTCTGATTATGAGCCGTTCCAACATTCGTATGTTTGCTTTAATTTCGGGTGAAAATACAGACAAAACTTGTCCAACATTTGGATACGTTTTTATTAAGTTGGTCCTTGATCTAAGCTTTCGGCTTACATAAGCCATCTTCAGAATGGTTATACGGACATTTTAGCAAAGATATACACCATCGAAGATAATATTTTGTTATGTTGACATAAGAGATTGACATAGAATATTGCTATGCGACGATAACGGTCGCGGAATAGCAGACGCAGTTATTAAGCTCAAGATGCAGTTCTATGACGTCATACCACGCAAGAGGCCGAAATATTAACAGAAGTATATATCTAGATGCGATGTAATGTGGTGTGCGTAGTTTGGAATATAATTTTGTCGAGTGCGGATTGCTTTTTTTAATGTAGATGGCCTACAATATCTGAAGATTCTATTTACTGTGTATATTTGTGAGTATTATTGTGTTATCAACTAATATCTGTCTAATATTATGTACATAACTATGTACGTTGGTTGATAACACAATGATACACACACACGAATATATATATATATATATATATATATATATATATATATATATATATATATATATATATATATGTTTCGTTAAAGACAACTGACACAGTACTGCGATTAAGCCTTTGATTTAATTTTTCTTTTCTGGACATAAAATGTGTCAAAATTGTCCAAGTGTTCTGCATATCCGATCGCTTTCCGTTATTGTTTTAGCTATTACCAAGGATGATTTTTTTTTAACTGAATATATGGTTTTTTTTAATGTATGTATCTAGAATTATAGGAATGCTTTATTTTCCAAACACGGCTAGCACATTGTGGCCGTGTTCATAGTTGATGTTAATGAGTGCTGGCTTTTTTCTTTTTTATTATTTGTGCTTCCATTATTTTTAGTCTTTTTTACATGTCGATGAGGCTATTATTTTTGTATTTTCTACATGTTGCGGATAGAGATTGATGAGTTTCTGTGTGTGTGTATTTAAATGGTCTCTAATTAACCTATGGTCAGAGAGCTGTAACATATGTCTTGTTGATAATAAAAAAAAACTTAACAGTATCTTATCAGTAGCCTTTAACGAAACACACACAGACATACATCATAAAGTGTTACATTTGAACATACATATACGTATGTTCCAAAGTAAAACTTTATAATAAATAACTATTGCTCTGCTCTTGTATTGAGCCCTTTTTTAAATTAATGTTTCAAACGTTTGAATTTCACACACAGACATATATATATATATATATATATATATATATATATATATATATATATACATACAATTTTAAAAACAAGGAATTTATTGATTTTAATTTTATTAATATCTAAGACCCTTTCAACCAACATCTCATCAGGAGATCATTAATTAACGAAAAGAACAGTAACGGAAATAAAGAGCAAAAAGGGGGGAAACACGCTAAATAAACAAACAAATGTATATACTTGTAACGAGGGGAGGGGAAATAACGTGTAAATAAATTAGCGAGGGAGAGTTAAAATAAAATATCCCCCAACAGATTAAGGGACTTTACAAATTCTTTCTGCCGGCAGAGAGAAGGTTTCCTTAATCCTATACAGACCGATTCCAAAATCTTCAAATGATTGTTGGAATCAGCTGTATGAATAATTTTAAACCACTCTTTTTTATACGACTTGGCACAGGCTATATTCTCAAGTAAGTGTTGAGCAATAGCCGATTCCATATTTATGGGGGAAGATAACATATTTTCTCTATCTTACCAAGTCGTATTTTGGAACGTACATTCTGATTGATTCTAGTTTCTAAATGCAAGGTTTTACGCTCCACATAACCAGCAGCACACTGGCAATTAAACTCATATACTAAATTACTCAATTTGATGTAGGGCAATTGATCCTTGCGAAACGACGGAAACACAGACATAGTTCGAAAAATGCAACGTAAAGCAACAGATGGAAACCAACCAGAAACCGACTTGCTAACCTGCATAATTAAGCCTTGGCCCCTATCCCCAATCCAGGGAATCTTCAAATACACCGGACATTTAGAAGGCCCCTGGACAATTGAAAGCCCTATATATATATATATATATATATATATATATATATATATATATATATATATATATATATAAAGTTCTCGTCTCGACCCACTTCTCAAAATTTGAAAAACAGGAACCCCAAGAAAACCTATAACCTTCTTGTGTTCGTACAAGTGTTTTCTGAACACACAGTGTGTAAAAACTGTCCAAAAGTTCTGCCTATCCGAGCGCTCTCAGCATTATTCTTTTAACTATTATCAAGGACACTTATATTCTTTTTTATTTTAAATATACATGTGGGTTTATATATATATATATATATATATATATATATATATATATATATATATATATATATATAGGAATATTTTATTTTCTAAACACACCCAGCACATTTTGGCCGTGTTCATAGATGGTGTTATTTTAGTCATTTTTTTAAAATTCCCGACTTAATAAATACCACTTTTATCAGGAGTGAATCGGATTCACTCAGAATTAAATATATTGAGAGTGCGCTAATCTCACAATTCCCGACAATAAACCTAAAATCAGGACGACACATCATACCAGAGATCATTGCAAAAGCCACAGTTGCAGAATACGGTGAACGAGATAATAGAAAAAAGATCTGCTCAAATTGGGTTCATTTAAAATCCAACAGAAAAATGTCTGGTGATATACTCATATTGTGGATTATATACCTATTTCCGCGATGATGGATTGTAGGACATCCTCATCGATATATTTCCCTCACGCTGTTTGAATTAGAAACTCACTGTCTAACGACGGATAACACAACACTTAATCAGGTAGTGATTCACCATATGATGTGCTTGATATGGTGCATATTTACGGCATACGTCCTATCTGATCAGAGAAAGGGTGCATGATTTTTATACGACTGCTACATTGCCGTGATAAGGTGTTCCTGAGTTTGCGCTTCTATTTTCCTCAGGTAGATTTCACTTCGAAGGGAATTTCATGTATATTTTTAGTCAAATCCTTCTAATTTTTTTCTAGATGAGAATTCTTTTCTTTTTTTTTTTTTTTGCCCCAGAAGAGATCGGTACACGGGAACAATGATATTTGTATAAAGGTTTAGATAGCCTCAAGGAGTACTTCCTCTTACATGTTGTTTACCATGAACGAAATTCCACATAACACGTAGGTTTTTCGCATTTATTTCCTTTCTTGTTATTTCAATTAAATCCGTAGTTAATATTAGCTACAGAGATCCAACACTCGTGATAAAATTCCTGACAGTTTTCTCTGTTGGTGTGAAAATAATTTGAAAATTTCAAGGAGTCTCCAAACTAGTTACCAAAATGTTTCGCTTACAACGAAAGCAACGTCAAAGCTTAATTTAATGAAATTTGAAATGATAACAATTCTTCTTCTAAGTCATGGTATTTGTTTTGTTTTGATAAACTTTCCTCTATAGTACCAAGAATTTATTAATTTAAACGCAGTACTGGACTGGCAGCAAGGTCTCATCATTTTACAGTTGAAATGGTTAGATGTGACCGTAAGTTCAATGCTAACAGTTTCTTTTCTCTCACTTCTCGCTTGTTGAAAGCTTTTCCGGCATCTTGCTTTCCAGTGAATTTTGATCATCAAAAATTTATACACAAGGTCGATCGTTCTCTTCTGTCTTCTTAATTAGTGTTCTTTTATTTCTCTAGCTCCTTAATATATACACATACACACACACACACACACACACACACACATATATATATATATATATATATATATATATATATATATATATATATATATATATATATACAGGGGTTGGACCAAATAATTGGAACCGTTGCAAAATCCACTCGTAGCAATTCGGGCCGGACTTTCAAACTTACTGACAGGGACTGATGTGCATTGAAACGCAATGTGACAAAATATCATCGGACAAATGTGGCGAAAGTGACTGCTGAGTTGAATAACCATCTGAATAGTGTGAGCTCACTGTGAGCTCCATAAGGCTGGATATCATAAAAGAGCCGCCGTAAGGAAACCTCTTCTCTCCACTCGCAACATTCAAAAGAGGTTGAAGTGGTGCAGAGATCACAATGCCTGGTCTGCAGACCAATGGAAGCGAGTCATATTCTCAAACAAGTCCAGTTTTTCTCTTTTCCCAACTTCAGGGCGAGTTTATGTGTGGAGGCAGCTTACAACCCTGACTGCCTTCTTCCAACAGTGAAGCATGGAGGTGGATCAGTGATAGTTTGGGCCGCCATACCATGGAAATGTCTCAGTCCAATAGTTGCCCTGCATGGTAGAATCAACAGGAAAAATTACCTGAACATTTTGGGAGATTATGTTCATCCAGTGGCCATGACTTTATTCCCTGATGGTGACTGCATCTTCCAAGACGATAATGCTCCAATGCACACCGCTCGAGTGGTTAAGAATTGGCATGAAGAGCATAAAAGTGAGCTAGAACAGATGGAGTATCCTTCCCAATCTCAAGATATCAATATTATTGAACATTTGTGGTGCATTTTGGAGCAACAAGTTAGGAGACGTTATCCTCCACTGTCGTGTCGTAAAGAGCTGGAGAAGGTTTTAATGGAAAATTCTTCTGGATGAAGTCGGGAATCTGTATGATACCATTCCTAGACGTATTAAAGGTGTCTGTGAAGCTAAAGGAGGACCAAGTCCATATTAAATAAATTTTCTTTGAATTTAACAAGTGTTCCAATTATTTTGTCCAACCCCTGTATATACATACATACATACATATATATATATATATATATATATATGCCTTTCTTATATTATTTCATGATCAGTAATACGTGTACCGTACTGGCTTTATTGCCATCCAAGGGAGAACTAATAAAAAATGTGCAGACATTATTTATGATATGAAATAATTTATGCTTGTATAAATTTCTAGTATTTTTTTGTTTTGAAATATATATATGTGTGTGTGTGTGTCAGTTCCTATCTATCTATCGAACAGTCTTTTCATATATATCACAGTTTGTTCATATACTATCTCATGTTGCTTCTATCTATCTATCTCTCTATCTATCTATCTATCTGTCACAATTTTTTCATACCTAATAATATCATAATGTTGCTTCTGTCTATTTATATATATATATCTTTTTTTCTTTCTTTATGATCCTCTGTGTTCCTCTGTCTCTTTGTCCTTCCTCTCTTTTTCACTGTCCCTTTCTCTGTTTACTCACTGCTTTCTGTTTCTATGTTTCTCTCTGCAAAATCTCTCTCTCTCTCTCCCTCCCTACCCCTCTTCCACTCTCTCCCTCAATCCTCCACATATTTTCACATTTTCCTTAGCGCTCCGGGCTTGTTTCCTAGCCTTTACTGTTTCCAAAATGTAATAATTACATCAATCAATTCAGTCAATTGCTTAATTTTATTGATTTTCTCTCTTGCTCTGATATTTTAAGATAAACACATCGATAAAAAAAAGGTTGTTGAACATAATCACATATTTCCACAATTAATTAGAGTGACTTTTATTCGCTTGCACTGAAATTCCAAACATTATGGACAAAAGACTGAACGATCACATCGAATATTAACTTCTATTCACTCATCCATTTCAGCTGAAGGTATAAGCCACTTGATGCGAAAGAGTAGACAATGATATGGATGCAATGGGAGCAGCTTCTGGACTTTTGCTAAATTAATCACAGGTCAGAGATTTGTGAGTAAAAAATTTCACAAACATAATCGTGCGAGACATTTTTTTTCTCTACGGAATCTACACTGCGTGCCAAATTATTATCGAGATAACTTTTTTCTTATATTTCAAAAACCGTCCAATCAATTCACACAAATTTTTCACACAATGTTGACAACACGGAGCTGCGCTTTCACCGAAATTTTCGTACTGATCTGTGCAGTTGTGGGAAGCAATTCTTGACATATCTCGCGGCATTACAGCAGATGACATCCTACAATTAACAAATTCTATGGATCGTCGACTTTTTCAAGTAATTTCAAAACAGGGAAAGCACATTCCCTATTAATTTGTTTAAAACTGTGCATTTGTTTGTATCTGTTATTATTTGTTTGATTATCTTATTTATTAGCTTTTTTTGATCATAAACATTCACGTTCAACATTAATAAACGTTTTGTTTGCTCAATTCTGGGAATTTTACAAAACCTTTCTAATAATTTCGTACGCTCAAATCATCCTGCTGATAACAAATATGGCACCAGTTTGCTTACATTGCACAGATCAGTACGAAAATTTCAGTGATTGCGCAGCTCAGTGTTGCCAACATGTGAAAATTTTGTGTGAATTGATTGGACGGTTTTTGAAATATTAGAAAAAAGATCTCTCGATAATAATTTGGCATGCAGTGTATATTGCATATCTATAAGTCTACCATGCGCCCATACTTAGAATATTGCGGCTATATAAGGTACGGTGGCTTTTGCTATTTACCTGGAGCTGCTTGATAAAATCCAAAGAAGAATCAGCAATATTATAGGTCCTGATCTGGAGGCTCGGTCTCAGTCACTTTCACACCACCGTATCTGTGACTTTTTTATAACTACTATCATGGTAATTGTTTGGATATGCTCTTCACTATGGTGCCCAGACTGTCTGAATTTAAGCGCAGTACTTGACGAGATCTCATCAATTTATAGTTGAGATAGATAATGTAGCTGTAAATTCTATGCTAACAGATTCTTTTCTCCGGCTTCTCGTTTATGGAACTCTCTTCCGGTCCTATGCTTTCCAACCGACCTTAATCTGCAAAAATTTAAATTTCAATCGCTATTTACTGTCCACTTGATAACTGTTTACTCTTCCCGCTCATTATTAATGTTTATCTTCCTAAATCTTCCACAGACTGTATTGATTTTCCAAGCTTAGCTTAGATGTGGCACAAGGCCGAAAGTATCGGGCTCCCCGTGATGATCGAACTACTCAGTTGTAACTGAGCTAGTAACACAAGCTTTCTACCCATTACACCACGTCGGGGTGCCCTATTTCAACGCCCTGTAACAGCTTGTAAGTTAGTGATTCTAATACCTTGCATGGGGTGATTCCGATTTAAAAAATCATCCTACTTATCATGAAAAATATATATATATATATATATATATATATATATATATATATATCGCTCGACTCTCCCGTCGAATTCGACGTATGAGGGTCAAGCAGATCAGTTCCTAGGAAACCGACAGCCCGACAACAGCACACGAGATTTGATTATAGTAGTGAAAGTTTCGTGCAGGACCATCCACACTTTTTGAAGGGCCGAATACAGAGACCCGGTGCACTACGTGCCACAAGGACCCCAAACGACCTTCCGCATGTTTTGAATTCACAGTTGTCCTTCTCCTAGACCAGTTGCCATCCAAGGCTATAGAACCCAGTCTGTCCTGCTATTTACCCATAGCTGGCGGGAGAAGAAGAGATTCACACCTTTTTCAAGGGTATTAGCACGGAATTGAATGTAAGGGATTCAACTGGAATTTGAACTCGGCTCTCCTATTCCTCAATCCAAGCCGCTATCCATTACTCCAGCGTGCCTCCTCAATTTGATTATAGAGGGGACAATTTGTGCAGAACCAAACACAGATGAATACAAAGAACTGGTGTACAGTGTATGTTGTAATATCCCCAAAGAACTCTCCTCAGTCTTTGAATTCTCAAATACCGGTTGCCATCGAAACGATCTATCTATCTATCGATCGATCTAGGTACTTCCTAAAAATACAAAAACAAAAAAAAAACGCGATACCTAAAGAATAAAACGAATTTTTAAAAATGAAAAACCATACTTAAAGCTTTTACTCGAGTTTTGATTTAAATGTATTCAATTTTACATTTAGAATAAGTAAAATACTTTGCTGAATTTCAAAAAACTAATTCAAAATTAATTTAAATTTACTGTAAAAAAATTTGTTGTTTCTTTTGCTAAAGTAGCTGATTATATCCGTTTTTCATTATAAAGGATTTAAAAAATTAATAAAATAGTAGAAAAATAATTTGGTTCCCTCTCTTAATAATAACATAAACATTTCGACGATAAAGCTTGAGTTTGGGACCTTCTCATTATGCTATACTTTTTTCGGGAAATGAATGAACATACCTATATCTATCTATCTGACTATGGATCTGTCTATGTATCTGACTCGCAATTTGCTAGATTTCACAGTTTGGACTATCTACCTTCTATCTACCTGGGTATCTTCTTTTTCCTTCTTCTCTCCTTTACTTCTTTACACTTTGCTCCATCTTTTTATTTGCTTAAATCCTTCTTTCTATCTCGTTATGCATCTCTGGTTGTACGTATAAATGAGTTTGCTTATGTGCCAGTATGGATATCTGCTTGGATTTTTTCTTTTTTCCTTATTCCCGACACTCTCTGTTTCCTTTGTCTGCCCTCTTATTCTATCTATCTATCTATCTATCTATCTATCTATCTATCTATCTATCTATCTATCTATCTATTCAAGCCCATTCGTTTTCATATCTATCTATCTATCTATCTATCTATCTATCTATCTATCTATCTATCTATCTATCTATTCAAGCCCATTCGTTTCCTATCTATCTATCTATCTATCTATCTATTTATCTATCTATCTATCTATTCAAGCCCATTCGTTTCCTATCTTTCTATCTATCTATCTATCTATCTATCTATCTATCTATCTTAGTATGTCCATTTCTCTCTTTCTCTCTCTCTCTCTCTCTCTCTATATATATATATATATATATATACATATATATATATATATATGTCAGCATGTTATGATCTATCTATCTATCTATCTATCTATCTATCCTTCCTTTGATATATATATATATATATATATATATATATATATATATATATATATATATATATATATATATATATATATATATTCCTTTTTCTACATTCAACACCATCACTTGATAAGTCACCAGAAATGTTGAAACAAATAGCTAGTGGTTTCATAACATGTTTATGTTATAATTTTCGAATAAATTATATATATATATATACATATATATATATATGTGTGTGTGTCTGTGTGTGTGTATGTGTGTATACATATATATATATATATATATATATATATATATATATATACATACATACATACGTATATATATATATATACATAAATGTATGTATATATATATATATATATATATATATATATATATATATATATATATATATATTAATAAAAATACAAAATACACCACACCGACAGTATCACTCGGAGTTTCATGCCTAATGCGATCTTCAGGTACTGATCGTTGTTTACAGTTTGTCTAATAGCTCGCTAGTTTGCGGTGTTATTTGCATCAACTATTACTGTTGTTAAATATTTAATTGCACTATAATCTAATTTTGAATTTAAATTCAGCCTCAAACTAACACTTATAAAACACTTATTATATACACTTTCAAAATAAAAATTAGAAATTGTCAAAAAAGCTGCTGCCCATGTCCATGGTCACTGACGGAACACTTTCCTACCAAGTACTGCTATAAAAGACGGCACTGACCAAGGACATTATAAATTATTATGTTCAAGGTTAGTCTGTGTCAAGCGGATTCACTTTGTATGCTTTAGCTCAATTACCATATTAACAATTCCGATACTTTTGATCCGAACTTGCATATACATATATATATCTTGATTCTGTCGACTGCAAAGTATACTAGGGCCAGTTGGTCACCGGAGAGAAAAAGATCACCATGATGCAATTCACTCCGCCAGAAATTTGGAAACAGCATGTTGCACTGCTTGACATTCGCGCCGAAAACTCCAATACGAACATTTCAGAGTGTTTTGGTGTCAATCTATGTACAGTGCAGAGAATACAGAAAGAGTTGGATGAGTCTACTGGTGATTACGAAGGTATTTGGAGTGATCATTAGTGATGGTGACGTTATGCCTAAATTGATCTTTCTACAAGGCCCCAGACTCAACACGGAGGTCTACATCAAGTGACTTGAGGAAGTAATGCCGCCCTGAGTCAAGAGGGTGGCTGCTGGAAGAACATATGTCTGGCAACAGGACACTGCACACAAGCAGGAAAACCATGGCTTTCAGACAAATTCTGTGACCACATCACCCTTTACTTTTGGCCACCTAACTCCCAGACTGCCCCCCGCTTGGTTATTATGTGTGCAGCGCAGTTGAGCGGGAGAACAATTATATTCCTTGTAACACCAAAGATGAACTGAGGGCCAGGATCATGGCAGCATTCACCAACTTAAATGAGGAGACCGTCTAGAAGAGACGTAAGAGATTACAATATCGTCTGGAGGCCGTGGTTGAAACCAACAGAAATTTTCTTGAATGAATTTACTCTTTAGTATTAGGTTGGTGCAAAAATAATGACGTAATAATGTCGTTTTTTGACGTTAAAAAATACGTCAAAAAACGACATTATTAGGTCATTATTTTTGCACCAACCTAATATTTCAAGATATTTTTGTATAATTTTCGTAAATATATCTGTTAAAATGAGATGCCAGTGTTATTTTCATTTTTGCGTAATCTAGATGACAATTTATCCATCGTACCTTGTATACAGGTATGTAAATATGAAGCATGCGATAGTTAGTTAGCTAGCTATATAGATAGATATGAACAAAGAATGAGATAGATAGATAGATAGATAGATAGATAGAAACAGTTTTCCAAAACGTATTCATTTATCAGCTGTATAATACTGAAAAGAAGAACAGCTGTATTTTTCTTAAAGAGCAATTTCTCATTTCATAATAATGCTTGCTATTAGATTAATTTTAGCAATCTAATTGTTTTCAAACATTTGCTGAAATTCTTTCCCTTCTGTCACAAAGCGTTGCTATGAAGAAACAAATTAGATAATGAACATATTAACATAAGTTTTCTTAACAAGACTTTTTCTTACCCTAAAATCAAGGACTTAAATAACAACTTCAGTATTGCATGAAATGTATATGACTTCATATATTGTTTGTTCATCGTCTCTTCATTGATTCCTTTGCCTATAGCTCTCTCCAACCCCCGCCATCTCTCTCAATATCTGTTTTTTTTCACTTCTTCATTTTTTTTTTATTTCTCTTTCTGTTTCTCTCACTCTGTAAGTCTCTATTTATCTGCCTCACTTCTATTTTTTCTTTTTTAGTCAAATTTTGTTTTTATTCCTCTCTCTTTCTTTGTTACTGTATTTCTCACGATATGCTTCATTCGGAAATTAACTCTCTCCCAATCCATCTCTGTCTCCTCCCATTTCTCTCTACTACCATCTCTCTCTCTTCTTCTCTCTCTCCTCTCTCTCTCTGTCTCTATATGTATATGTGCGCGTGTGTGTGTGTGCGTGTGTTTGTGTGTGCCTGTGTCTGTGTGTTGTAATGGAATGCCCCACACTCTCTATCGTATATGTGAACCAACTATATCAGTAGATATATATAGTAAGCAGAGAATATGCCTGGTGGGCTTTGCTTCGGGAATTACTAGCCTGCTAACCGATTCCCTGTCTTACAGTAGTATATTCATTCTCTTTTACAATAAACCTGTCTTTCATCTACGCCCGTGTTGCAGCTCCTTCACTCGAGTACCACCTTTGTCTGCTTGTAACCTTATTTAAGGATACAACAATATATATATATATATATATATATATATATATATATATATATATATATGATGCAACAACTAAAAACTAATTGATAGAGGCTCAGATTAAGGAATCAGAGACCCGATTTTTAATTTCAGTCGTATATATTACCATTCACTTACGTGCTAATACACTTCGGAAAGGTATGAATCTTCTTCTCGCCCAGCTATCGGTAAATAGCAGGAAAAACTGGGTCCTATAGGCTTGAGTGGTAACCGGTCTAGGAGGGCAACCCTGACTTCAAAACCTGTGGAAATTAAGAAAAACGATTCATAGAGAAGTAAAAAGTTTGAATCTTAACGCGAAGATAAGTGATTGTTATGGGACCTTACCCATAATAACATAATGTTCTATTCAAAACCTAATAAATACTGCGCCTCAAGAGGAAGCAGGAGTTCAGCCCGAAGTCGGGCGACCGGCTGATCGGTTGAACTCTCTGTCTTCGGGCGGGGAGGAACCCGAACGAGGCTACGCCGAAGGGTGGAGTCTCTTTCGGGGAGGTAAGCCGACCCTGAACCCGTTTATACAGGTTCAAAGGGCATATTTTTGCCCGAACCCACGGGCTCGGAGATCCCACGTTAAACCGGCCTTGTGGCACATGATGACCACGTGGGGGGTGACTAAATACTGTTCAGTCCGAAGGCGGGTGACCGGCTGACCGGCTGATCGTTTGAACTCTCTGCCTTCGGGAGGGTAGGAACCCGAACGAGGCTACACCGAAGGGTGGAATCTCTTTCGGTGTGGTAAACCGTTCCTGAACCCGTTTACACGGGTTCAATGGGCATATTTTTGGCCGAGCCCACGGGCTCGGAGATCCCACCTTAAACCGGCCTTGTGCCACATGATGCCCTCGTGGGGGGGGCGACTAAATACTGTTCAGTCTGAAGTCTGAAGTGAAGTCCGTCAGTCGAGTCAGTGCCAGTCCGAAACAGAGTCGTGTTCAGACAATTACTACTAAACCTGATTGTTCGTACTAACATTTTCTTCTCTGTATATATTCCTGTTTGTAATATATCTGTGTTATTCCATACCCGTGTTTGAGTTCTTCTTTATTGGTTCTACCTTGGACTATCACCGTGGTACCAGGAACCGGACCATAACAGTACTAATGTTAAACAAGTAGATTTTCTTGATGTTACGTTAATCTCGTTAATGATATATAGTTACTAAGTACTAACTTGGGCCATAAGTTCCTCCATTTGATTAATAAACGTTTTCCTAAATTTGCCCTCTTAGTAAAATATTTAACAGATACACATTAAAACTAAGTTACAGCTGCACCAATAATCTCGAGATTATAAAGTTGCACAATAATAAAATTTTCAACCAATTTAATCATCTGGATCATAATGCACGTTACAAGATAAATATTATTAATGATACTAGCCAATGTAATTGTAGAAATTCTGTCCAATGCCCTTTGCCAAACAAATGTTTAAGTAAATCTCTTGTTTATCTTTGTACTATATCTACAATAAAGAATCCGACGGTTGAAAAATTCTATATTGGTAGTACTTAGAATTCTTTCAAAACTAGTTGGTATCAACATATATTGTCCTTCACCAATATTACTTCCAGAAATAATACATCCTTTTCTAAATATTTTTGGAGAGGATAATAAGACTCCTAAGATGAAACGTAATTTTTTTTAAACTGCAAAGACATGTAGCTTACAAGAAAAATTGGAAATTATCAGATTTAATAACCATTACTTATTAAATCAAAGAACTGAATTAACAGTAAATTGTGAACATACTTTGCCTTGTAACTTACAATTTAGTTAAACTTTGGAATTTTATTATGCTTTTTCTTATATTTTTATTTGTACTGCGTTGCACCATATATAGCTTATATTTCTATTTGTAAGATTAATTTTGTTTTAATATGAAATCGGCTAGATAAAGAAAAATTTTAAATTCCCAGCATCCCTCGTTCGTGCGCATGTGTAGTCGCGCCAACATAAAAAATGTAGTCCGATGAAGTCCTAAAACGCCTTACAAGAAAACTTTTTTCCAATTTATCATACATTTTCCCAATATATATATATTACAGCATTCTCTGTTTCCCTGTATATCTTTAAAACTCTATTTTTACTTTCAGTGAGTTCAGTGCCACACGCTTGGACGATCATGTATATTTCGATAAATGACTGACGAGGCAGATGATTTTTCCCGCAGGTTGCCATTTCTTTCTATGGTAGACTGGTTGCCAAGCAAGGCTAAAGAACTAAGTCTGTCCTGTTATTCAACTTTTAGCTGGAAGAGAATAGAAGGATTCATACCTTCCCAGAGGTATTTGCGTGTAAGTGAATATAACTGGACTGGAATTCGAACTCGCTTCTCCGAGTTCTTCTTCCAAGTCGGTATCCATTACACCACAATTACCTTGCTCTTTCTTTAAATCCTTCAATCTCTCTTCTTACATAACAACTTTTCTCTGTTTTCTTCACCCTCCTTTAGGTCTTAACATTTTCTCTCGCATACCAAACTCTGTTCCTCCTTTTCGCTTCTTTCTCGTTTTCTTTATTTTTTTCACACACCTTACTCTGTTCTGTGCAAATGTTTTGTATTTCTTTCTGTCTATTGGTTCGGTGAAGATATTTTTAATTCATAAAATGATAGAACTTTTTTTTTTTTTTTAAAATAAGAAGACATTTTGAATTTTCTTTTCTTCAAAAGGAAATGAAACCTATATTGAACAAAAGCGAAAAAAAAAGGTAAAAACTGCTTGCCAGTGATGAACACATAATGGAATTGGCAACATCAAAACATGCTCTGTCTGCGACTCTTGATTCTTTCGTTAGGAAAATTTTGGATCGATGAAAATCTGATGAGGAATCCTACGAAAATAAATATGACATTTTTCTTTGTTTCACAGCGTATTTACGTTCTCGTTTATTTTCAAAATCATTTCCAGAACTTGTGATTTCTTTATTTCCAATGTTGGATTCTCTATATTCTATACTTAATATTACACATTCCTACATACATACACACGCCAATGCGTGCCTCCCCCGCACATAAACATAGATGGCGATGATCAATATGACTAACATTGTGACAAATCAGAAGCGCTGCAGTGATCCATTTCCTAACCGGTCGATTCATGTTTTTGAATCACCTCATCAGATCTACACTCTTATGTAGATGTCATGCATGGCGTCCATCTCTTTCAGATATGTCCAGTCTATCAGCTCAACTATATACTAACGTTTTCTCAGATGCATTGTTGAAGATAATTTCTATCTAATGAATTCTCTATATTTTGGTAAAAAAGAAACCCTTCAACAGATCTTGCAGACTGGCGCTACAGAATCACAAATAATTTACCAAACTGCAAGCATTACATCACTTGATGACTTCCAACAGCAGTAACAGCTAAAAGGGTTTGCACATGTCTGGAGAATGGAAAATAATCATCTAATCAAGATATTGACCTTCCACGCTACTTGAACAAAATGTTAGGAAGGAAACTCCCATCGATACTAGAAAGAACGATTATAATGGACTTTAGAAGCCTATTTTATTGAAAAAAGAAACTCTTTTAAGAGAATGCTTTCATATTTTTCCCGAGAGTAATGCTGTGTCCGGCCAATGAAAGCCCAATGTTTCCTGCGGGCAAACGGATTATCTCAACATTAATTATATTATCGATAAATCTACATATACAATTTCAACTAGAGTTCCAACTATATTTATGAAGCAATATTGTTTAAATGATGAAAAACATAATCTCTTTATTTATTAACGCAATTAATTCACTGATGATATTAATGACATAGACCTAATGTTGCAAAGGAGAATTCACTGTTATGTTGCACTATTATTGATTCCACTTTGCGTTTTGGATAAACAATCCAATTCTTTGTCGTGGGGAAATGAAGAATAAAACAGTGATTCATAGTAGAAAACGCTCGAAAATTTCTTTAACACTTTCTGGTAAATTAATCTGTGTTTGAAACTGTTTAGATTTCTAATTACATCTCTGCCTCATTGTTAACCACATGAGAGATGCTGACAAGATATCTCGTGAGACAATTTGCTTGTCTTCGAGCCGCTCGCGAGGTATATGACAAGAAACTGTTTTGGGCAGAGTTTCTGATTATGTGATGAAGATTCAAAACATTTTGGGGGTGAAGTCGAAAACCGTGAAAGCAATGATTTGCTTAAAAGATGATTTGAACGAAAACTATGACTGACTTATCTTACTCTGGCAATGAAGTGGATAGAAATTCAAAAAAGTCCGTTGGTGAAAATAAAGGCTGTGAAAGCAAGGATTATCTTAGATTAACTGGCACGATAAACTGAAAAAACTTTTTCATCCAGGGTCTTTATAGTCAAGCAGTAAATTGGATTCGAACTCAAGAAAATTTCTAGATAGTGTTGAAGTCAGTGAATGCAATGATTGTTTTGGAGAGGCTAATGAGTTTCATACAACGAAATATATTTGTCTTGGAACTTCTTACCCTGGCAGTGAATAAGATTAATTTTTTGAAATGATTTGTTGAGTTGATAAAAACGGTCAAACTAATTAAATTTTCGGGATATGATATATTGAAAGAAAGATAGGAACTTGAATCGGTTGTAGACTGGGGCAAGAATTGGCTGATTAACCTTAACGCCTCTAAAATATAACTGCTCTCTATTACTCACCACAAGAAACCATTCCTGTCGCCTATTAGAATGTCTGATGCTCAACTCCGCGAGAGCACCTCTTTACGATTGCTTGGTCTCACACTGTCTGCTGACCTGTAATGTAACAATTACATTGAATCAATAGCTTCATCCACCGCAAGGTCGCGCCAAACAGTTTTTCTCGCTTTCAAATCTACAAATCAACCATTCGCCTTTGCATGGAATACTGCTGCCATATATGGTCTGGTGCCCCCGCTATTCGCCCTAAGGTCCTCGAAAAGATCCAGCGACGAATATGCAATGTGATTGGCCCTGATCTGGCATCTCGTCTTCAGTCGATCTCTCACAGACATGCCGTCGCCTCCCCCTGTCTTTTCTACAAATACTTTCACGGTAACTGCTCCGACGACCTACTATCGCTAGTTCTCAGACTGCTTGAATTTAAGCATGCCACTAGGCTGGCATCACGGTCCCACCCTTTCACTGTCGAAACGGTTAAATGTGGCCGTCTCTTCTACTCCAATAGCTTCATGTTTCGCACTTCTCGCCTGTGGAACTCCCTTCCTATTACTTGTTTTCCTGATAGCTATAATCTCCAACCACTCAAACGTAATGTCAATCGACATCTCCAGATGCCCTGAACTTTTCCCTAGCCTTCTCTTTATCATTTCCTCATTCACACCTCTTTACTCTCGCTCCCGCTCTGTAACTCCCTTGCGTACTAGTGGCATCCCGCCTTGCTTGGGATGAAATGCTTAAATAAAAAATTCAACGGACCCGAGACTTCCTATTCTGGCAATACAGTGGACAGCGTTTCAAAACAATTTATGTGCGGTTAGAGAGGCAGTTAAATAAATTAATAACAGGGTATTCCTGGTTTGATTTATTAATATTTTTTCTGTGCCTGCTTCTGTCAGGGCACTGTGTGAAATTCAAGGCAATCTGTAGATTTCTTATCCTAATTATTACTCAATGCAAGGCTCAAAGGTTACTTACGTTTGAGGCTTCTCTGTAGTGCTGTATGAGTGTAAGATAAGGCAATATTTGCAGTCCAACGGGTTACCAGGGTGGATTGAAAACTTCATAAGCTGGCTATGACGGAGTGATTCTTCAGTTGACAAATCTTGGATGTCTAAATTTCAACATTTCTTATTAATAACTCCATGGTATCTTTCCAGGTGAACTGACAACTAACTGTGCAGAATAGACGTCAGATGTAACAAGTAGAGACTTCACTTGAAAATGGACACAATTTGGCGTCGTATGTCATCAGGTACCTACAGAAAATGAATTTAGCAGCCAAGGACTTTCATGCTGACATGGTTGCTACATTAGTGTATGACGCTCCAGGTTTATCAAAAATGCAAAAGTGGGCAGCTGAATTTAAGATGGGATTGGAGTCTTCCCATATAGCGAAGGATGACAGGCGGTTGACTATAAATCAAATAGGCAATGATATAATTGAGAATATTTTGTACAATGAACTTGGCATCAAAATGTTTCCGCTTATTGAGTGTCGTGTCTTCTGTCACCAAATCAAACGCCAATAGACTGGTCACATCACGAATAAATCCAATTTTTCTTTCAGACAGATTCATCTGGTTTCCTTGAATGTTTCCTAATCCAAGATGAGTTTTGGGCTCACCACTTGCAGCCAGAGACAAAGAGACAACCCATGCTGTGGAAATACCTTTCCTCCTCTACAGCAAAGGTCGTTTTATCTACAAAGAAAGTGACGGCCTCGGAGTTTGGGGATGCGAAACATATTTATTGACTATATTCAAAAGCGTCACACCATCAATGGAGAGTTCTATGCCAACTTTCAGAGGCAGTTAGGAAAAATATCAAGACAAAATACACAAGCACGCAGGACCTTTTTTCCGTTGCTTCTGTGAGGCATTGTGCTTTGGGCTGTTTGATCCCCTTCCCAATTCTCCTGATTTCACGAACATCTGTTCCCCAACATGAAGAAAGCGCTTGGCTTGGGACAAATATCGCAATAATTATGATGAAATAGTTGCTGTTGCTGACTTTTTTAACCAGCAGGATTAACAGCATTCTTTGAACATTCAGATAGCAGTTTACCTGGAAAGAATCAATGCCGTTATTAATAAGAGTTGAAATTTATGCATCCAAGATTACACAGCTCTAGTATCATTTGTAGTCAGCCTACGAACCTTTCAGCCCACCTTGGTATCTAGGAAAGTTAACGGTTAACGCTAGTTTTGAAGAATTTAAGAATATAGTGACTGGGAAAATATCCTGCCTAGATAAAGAAAGTAGAAACAATGGCTGTCGTAGGGCAGCTGAGTTTGCACGCCAAAATAACGTTAAAATCAATCTCAACTTGTTTAATACGAATATCAAATTAGTAAACCCGCCTACAGTTAAGTATATTTTCATTAGTTAACTAATCAAATTTCCTGTTTTTCTTAAATAAAAAGAAAGCATTTCCGCCTTCATCAGCAACAAATATCGAAATGCTTTGATTAGATTCTATCTTATGTTCTTCAGATCAGAGACTCGTTGTTCCAAAGTTTACTTCTGGGAAAACGAAAAACACGGAGAATTAATAATTACTTCGCATGAAATGTCGTTATTCATTGAAATAGCATCTGAAATTTATATTAGATTGGTGCTTAATTATCAGGTGTTTTTGTAGGTTAGTTTATTTGTTAATTGCTGTTTTGTATAATTTGTTAAATAAAAATATTATTTGATTTTCAGGCTATAAAAATGCGTGTCGATAATCAGATTCATTTAAAAATGTTATTGTTGAATTATTATGTTTCTTTTCTTTCTTAACGAAAAAAAAAAAAACGCCTGATGATTATGCACCAACCCAATACATACATCTCTCAGAAAGTTTCCATTTAATAGCCTGAAATATTTTTTTTAATATTATGTTTCATCTTGTACATATCTACATTGGCTTCAATAGTCGTATGTGTTATACTTCTGAAATTTATATTGGTTTGGGACATAATAAATAGTGTTTAAAAAACGCCTGATAATTATGCACCTTCTTAATACATATATATCTCCGTTCCCATTTAATAGTCGGAAATATTTTTATTAGGTTGGTGCAAAAAATAATGTCGTTCTCTCACATAGTAACATATGTGAGAAAACGACATTATTTTTGCACCAACCTAATAATATTATGATCCATGTTTTACATACATACATTGGATTGCAATAGTCGTATGTGTTATACTTCTGAAATGTATATTGGTGCATAATAAATATTGTTTTAAAGCGCCTGATAATTATGCACCAACCCAATATTTAATATTTGATTTATGCCGGTGATAGTTATCATTCCGGAGAAGATTTCGACGAAAAATAAATATTTATTGTATATAATAAATTCTCTCTTCATTATTGGCATTTATTGATGTACTTACGTATCTGTTCGATACATGAGTACCTAGAAATCCAACATTCAAGAATAATAAACAGTTTGTAAGGAGCATTGGGACAGCGAAATATGCCTTCCGAAAGCTAAGCAAAGTACTCAGAAACAGAAAAATCTCGTTGCACACAAAGAAAAGAATACTGAATTGTTATATAATATCGATCCTCCTATATGACAGTGAATGCTGGACAACCTTAGTACAGATAACGAAGTGACTTGAAGTAACTGAATTCTGCAGAAGGATGCTAGGAATACCATGGATCGAACATATGTGCAACGACAAAGGAAAACCTCCTTTTTTTTTAAAAAATTATTTACTTATTTTTTTAAAATCATACTGAAAATACCATGGACCCAACATGTGAGGGCGACGAAGTTTTAAAGAAAATGGAAATAAAAAGTACACTTATACTTAACACCAGAAAGAGATAGTTGAAATTTCTAAGGCATATGACGAGGAAAGAGGAAAAATTGAAGGCAAGAGAACCCGGGGTGGGGGGAGAACAACTCATAACCAACCTAAAGAGATGTAGTAAATGAATGGTGGAATAAGGTTTATGAGATGTAATAAAAAGAAAAAAATATATTAAGAGCTTCAAAGGACAGGAAATGGTGGCGAGTCATGATGGCCAACGTCATGAAAGGATATGGCACATACGAGGCATCGGGGATCTTATATAATGTAGGCCGAAAAAAAAAAATTCATTTTGATTTAATTTTTTTCATTCTATCAAGTGATTTTGTTGTAAGTCTGATCATCAAGTTTAAGCTGCGTCCTTGTTTACAACTCCTCTAAGACCTCATCGCCGCTAATATGCTCGGTCTATGATATCCAGCCGCCTCAAGTTCCTTCACCTTTGAGGAAATCGTCCAACATTCGCTGCCGTAAAGAAGGACAGATGTCACGTAAGAGCTCCATTCTGCCACATACCCTTTGACTTTACTGTTTCATTTATTCGTTTATTAATAATCATTTTATTTCTTCTAGTGGCAGAAAATATGATTATTCATAAAATTTTGTCACTTTCTTTAAAGTTAATAAGTTGATTTTGTAGTTAGCTTGATCATTAAGTTTAATATACATGACCGTGATTATAGTCAACGAACGTGCTTAATGGAATCGACACAGGTTTTAATACTGTGTAAAGATGACAAACTTTCCAAGAACAATGGAAGAGAAGAGGCCACCATGCCTCTTGGTTATCTTTTGACCTTAATTATTGCATACTGGTTTTTCTTACGCAGAGCTCTCCTAATGAGGCGCCTTATTTTCTGAGTTGACAATATTTTTTCATTTTTTTTTTTTTATTAAAGCTATTTTCTTCCCGGCAAACGACACGTCCTCACCGTGTTACGGATATTTCATTATTTACTTATTTTTTTTAAACATGAGGGAACGTGCAACGCATTGGTACAGCAAAAGATGCCTTTCAAAAGCTAAACAAAGTATTAAGGAACAGAAAAATTTGATTAGGAACAATGAAAAGAGTATTGAACTATTACATTATATCAGTCCCTCCGATATGGCAGTGAATTCTAAACAATCACCTCACAGATGAAGAAGTAATAATAGAAACGTGCTTCTACAAGGGTGCTGTTGTGAGGTCCTCCCTCTAATAAGACTATTGTGGACTCTTCCACTTACTATAAAATAGTAGGGAATTAAGCCTCGGGGGGGGGACAGTGATATAGACCGCTCTACCGAGGCTGTGACTCTTCGCAGCTCCTGTTGAACTCTCTGCTTTTGGACTAGGTCGTGCCGAAGGGCAGAGTCTCGTCCGGGAAGATAGACATAAACCGAACCCGTTTATGCCGGTTCTTCGGAGATTTTTTGGCCGAGCCTACGGGATAGGATGACCCACGTTAAACTAGGCCTTGAACCGCATTTGCCCTCTTGGGGAGGGTCGCTGAATATAACAGTGATATAGACTGAACGCTGGTCAACCAACACTCACTACCAAGTCGTGTAATACACTTCTGTTGTATTTAATGTTCAATACACTATTTATCTGCGACCTCTTGTTTTGGTATTCCTTAACCAATTACTTGGTCACAACAGATGCTGAGAATACCATGGACCCAACCTGTGAGGACGACGAAGTTCTAGAGAGAAATGAAAACAAAAAGGACACTTACTCTTAACATCAGGTAGAGACAGTTGAAATTTCTACGGGACATAACGAGGAAAGAGGGCTGGGAAAATTGGATACACACAGAATAAGTTGAATACAGACAGAAGAAAATAAAGCATAACCTACCTAGCGAGCTTGAGTAAATGAATAGCGGAATAAGGTTTAGTACAAAATAACAAAAAGACAAAATGTATAAAGAGATACAAAGAACTGGAAATTTTGGAGAACCTTGATCGTCAACGTCCTAAAGGGACACGTCATATATAAGAAGACAAACTAATAGGGAAAAAGCGACACCTATTATTCCTGGATATTTACAAAAGATATCCGATTAACCTAATCCCAGCTTTCATCCAGAATTGTCATATATCTGTCTAGTGTCTGATTATTTATTTCGCTTTTCTTTTTCGGAGATGGTCGTCTTTTCTTCGGCTGGCTAAGTAGCCCGGTTTGTATAGCAAAATTAGTATTGTTGACTGGTTCGTTGATCTTATGATATGTCATCACCTATTGAGTTATTGAATGTTGAATTTTGTATGGAGCAGCCAGTGAGGATGGAACTCACTATTCCGTTATAATGGTCAACCAGATTAGATCAATTATACATTAATTCATGGCAATTGTAGGTTGGTTCATTTTACATGTCAAGCCTTACTGGATTATTTAATGCTAAAAAAGGTCCTGTGGAAAAATGAAGATGACATATCAGGGACCCTACTTGGTTTCAATGAAAGAAGGAAATGTTTAATGTCTCCTGCTTATACGTCATAAATAATGAACACTACTGTTTTGATCCTGTAGAAAAAACGGAAAAGACATCAAAGACGCTACTTGGTTTCATTTAGGAAAAGAAAGAAAAAAAGAAAGTGAGAGAAAGAAAGAAAGAAAGAAAGAAGGAAAGTGAGGAAGATAGAACTGTTTAACGTCTCTTGCTAATACCTCATAAATAATGAACTATACTGTTTTGATACTGTAGATAAAAACGGAAAAGACATCAAAGACTCTACTTGGTTTCAGTTAGAAAAAGAAAGAAAGAAAGTGAGAAAGATAGAACTATTTAACGTTTTCTGCCAATACCTCATAAATAATGAACTCTACTGTTTTGATCCTGTAGAAAAAAAATGAAAAAAGAAATCAAAGACGCTACTTGGTTTCAGTTAGAAAAAGAAAGAAAGAGAGAAAGAAAGAAAGTGAGAAAGATAGAACTGTTTAACGTCTCCTGTTAATACCTCATAAATAATGAACTCTGCTGTTTTGATCCTGTAAAAAACGGAAAAGACTTATCAAAAACGCTGCTTGGTTTCAATTAGAAAAAGAAAGAAAGAAAGCGGAGAAAAAAGAACAGTTTAATGTCTCCTACCAATATCACAGAAGTAATGGATTATTTCATTTTGATCAAGTAGAAAGACGGGAAAGATATCAGAGACGTTACTTGATTTCAGAGAGAAAAAGAAAGAAAGAAAGAAAGAAAGAAAGAAAGAAAGAAAGAAAGAAGAAAGGAAGGAAGGATAGAAGAACTCTTATGCGTTTAAAGTTTGTTCAGTGAAATGTAAAGAGTTTTCAGTTTGAAATTTTTGATTTGTACTCACTTACTGCTTTAAAAGACGACCAGCATATTCATATTTGTGATTGTCATCTCAATATAGTGTTAAAGATTTTGTCAAATAGATAACGATGCGATAAGGGAATTTCTACGGAATTTTGTCCGAGACTTCACGATGTGCTTATTAATTATTAACATACGAATTAAGATTCAAGGAGAAATCAGTTAGGAAACCTGTGAAATTTTCACGTGTGTTTCTAGTAATTAATCAATATTATTAATGTTAGACTTTGTACATCAGTTACCATTAAGAATGCGTCCTGGGTATGACGATGAACTGCATCCGGCAGCAAGGCCACTGATTGGGAGATTTTGAGAAGCGTGGAACCACCTCTTAATTGCTATTATTCCCAGGTCTACCAAGACCCAAGGTGGTAGCACCTGTTAGGGTCCCAGCTATGAGAAAATAGTGAACTCCTAAACTGGTGTCAAAACATTATAAAAGTATAAAGATACATTTTTGTGGCGAGAATACCAGTAATACATTTTCATAGTAAAAAAAAAAAAAAAAAAAAATGCCACTAAAATATTATTCAAAAGAGAAGAGAAACATTATCTCAATGCATTCAAAAAAAAAAAATTACCCACACTCCAAAGAAAATTAAATTTCGGTATTAAACCTAGAACACTAAACATGAGTATATAATACCCAGCGCAAATTTTCCTATTTTTGATTACAATTTTCAGTACCTGATTTTCTTACCTAAATAATATGTTTTTCAGTTACTATTAATGTTAACTCAAAGTACAAAGTTTGAAGTGCCTGCATGTAAAATATCCCAAATAGATTTATATTTTTTTTATTTTTTATTTTTATCTATGTATTTTTTTTTATTTATTTATTTATTTATTTTTTTATGTATTTATTTATTTTTTTTAATTTTTATTTTTTTTAATATTTTCAAAATCGGGTAAGATTTACCCATGATTAGTAGTAGTGTAACTTTAATTGATGGTTAGTGTTCTAGGGTTAAATGACCCTTAATGAATTGATATGCCGTTAAAAAACCCATTAAGTATATTTCGACTTCATGTTTAATATATTTCTAGTAGTACTAGTTGCCAGACAATAACTAATAAAATATACGGAGAATTGGTCTGGAAAATTCCTGGAAAGTTCCAGGTGCTGACTATGAACATCTAGCGAAAATCATGTCACCGGCGTGAAAGAACTGGAACAGCAGACGTCCATTTTATGATAATCATGAGAGCTGTCAGGAAATAATTTAAGCAGCCAATGATCGGCCTCTTCTAATTTGAGGCTATTCACAAGACTTCATTCGATTCGGAGAACAAATGCTACAATGGAGACTGGACATTAAGTAAAAACTCTTTTCGAAATGCTATATCACTTGAGGACGTAGGCGATAATTGGCTCTTCAAAGATGTCTTCAGATTAATACCTGTCAATTGCCATAAATCCTCTTATTGGCTGGAAAGTTAGTAGAGTGCCCGGTGCCTTTTCCATAGCATTGAATCCACAACGGTCCGTCTTAACGACTGATCGTCAGGTATGCAAATACGTAGATCACATTGGTAAAAGTAATATATTTATTAAATTTTGCTAATGGGATTTACACACACACACACACACACACACATCTATACATACGCACATACACACACACACACATATATATATATATATATATATATATATATATATATCCAGACGTTACACCTATCTGATCACAGCTCCATTAGAACCCATTTAAACACACACACAAATTTACCAGACTCCATTAAGAACATACTAATAGAAAACACAAATATATTAACTTAATCCACCTGCAAAAAAAGACTAAAAATAATGGAAGCTTTAATAATAAAAACGAAAACCCAACTCTTAACAATATTAACTGCGAACAGGGCCACAATGTGCTAACCGTATTCGGAAATTAAAAACATCCCTACCACACACTAAGACATACACAGAAAATACACACTCAATTAAGCTGAAAAATCGAATCATCCTTGATAATGGCTAAAGGTATAGCCGAAAGCGCTCGGAAATATAAAACATTTAGTCAGTTTTTACACACCCTTTGTCCAGAAAAGAAAGCTCTTGTTAGAACACAAGAAAAATTAAATAAAAACTTAACCTTAGTACCTTGTCTGTCTCAGGTGCATTTGTCTTTATTCAACACCCACAGAACCCACCTGTGGCTTATACTGCAACTATGCTGAACAGACTTTAGTTTCTGGGAAAGAGGGTGTTATCTAGCGTGATCAACAATTTGAACAAGTCCAGCACGCTCAAGCCCACGGGCACGATGACTTGTGACTTTGGGCTAGCACAGCTATCGATGGGCCCAATGGTTCCGTCTACCCAGTTTTACTCACCCAGTATGATTGAGAGAAATATTAAATTAAACCTTCTCTAAACTCTACCATGTCTCTCTAACCACCCCTTATTACACTCTCTGTTAAATTACAAAAACTTACACTACCCATCAATTTTCATTTCATTTTTCGTTTCATTTTTTGGAAGTGCTATCTGATGACCCGGCGTCCTTTAAAAGGGCTCTGGTGAAATAAATTATTATAATGGAACCTTAAAATGTTCTGTTTTTTCTTTAATATATATATATATATATATATATATATATATATATATATATATATATATATAAACTACAAACAAAAATTCCTGGCCATAAATGAACTTCAACCACAGACCGCTTCCCCCGGGATACTTTACCTCCCCACCAATCGCTACACAAACCCACTCTCATTAAGTAGGCGTCTACCAGAGGAGGACTGACATTGAAAATAAATTTAAAACAATGCCCCGAAACAGGCACTAAGAAGCTGATGATAGCCGTGCACATATGTTGAGGTAATATGCATTGTTAAAATAAAAACATCGAGCTCTATGTGGATCAGTTTTTGAAAATTAATATTACTAGGACAAAAAGATAAAGCTTTTCTTTTGGAAGCTTTTAATAAATGTGGGAATATTATTTCGTAACTTTATTTATACACAAGCTTTAACGTGGACAAAAAGTATCATTACCCTTTCAAATTTTGAAAGGCTAAATGCGTAAGGAAAGGTGAACTATGGAAGTCACTAAGTGATGTAAAGTATTGCCTAATAAACGAAAGTGAGTATTGGCTGTAAAGTTGATAGGGTGACCGTTGCATTTTCCACAGTATTGAATCTACGCGGTTCGTTTCATCGTCTGGTCGTCAGGTATCCAATCAAAACCGCTTCAAATATGTAAATCACAGTGGCATATATATATATATATATATATATATATATATATATATATATATATATATAGTTTATAAGAGCAGCAGATCATTATTCAGACACGTATTGTTAAATAAAACAGACAAAGAATGCCTACTATGTTTTATTAGGAGCCGTTCCAAGCTTTGTATATTGACTTTAATTTCAGGAGAAAACAAAGACGAAAACTGCCTAACGTTTGGATGTTGTTCTCAATCTAAGATTTCGGGTTACATGAGCCATCATCAGAGGAGTTAATTGAGTTGTTCACCATCAAAAATGACATTGTTTGAATAGATATTTCTGTTATCGCCGCATGGCAAACATCTATGTAAACAAAACAAGTTATTATGATGCTATGTTGTATCTTTACAGGGATCACATAAGAAAAATGGAGTAATACTCCCTTATCTGCGCTGGAGCTTCTCAACTCTATCCTACCAAACTTGGTGAGCACTATACTGACAATTAAGCCACGTCACCATCTTAATAATATTCCAGGGCAAAGGATCAAAACTCTCCATCAGGTAGGAGTATGAACCAGGCGATAGGCGTACCTATATACTCCTATTAACTGTGTGATGTTTTTACCTAAGACAGACATGTCCAAAAACCGACATATTCCACCAAGAATTTTACAGCTAAGATATGCCATCTACTTCCTCGGAGACGAATCACCCTTATTTCTCCTGTGCTCCAAAGAATATTCCCATCAGTCAGCTTTTCTTTTTTTTTTGTTCCCAAAATGTGTCACCCGTATCGAAGATTTTCTCGACACTATAATTTTAGCCTCTTCAGATTAAGAGTCAAGCGTTATCTATCCTCTTTCAATCCATAATCTTCACTTCCTATGGCTTCTTTCATTCATGTCACACATCATGTATCATAGACAATTTAACAGAAAACCTCTAACTTGAGTAGCTCTTGGGTCTTGTATTGGTGAACTACAGTGTTAAAAATATCAGATGTTTTAAAATTTTGCTCGTTCGAGACGAGAACTTTTCAACACCTCTTCATGCACACACACATATATATATATATATATATATATATATATATATGCATAATTATTTATTTAAAAATATGATTCCAACACGCTATGTAAGAGTTCTCATGTTTCAAAACAAGAGCCGAAAACTTCAATATAATTATTTGAATTAAATTTAATTCAAATAATTATAGTGAAGTTTTCGACTCTTATGTAGCGTGTTGGAATCATATTTTTAAATAAATAATTATATTTATGCTCTACTTTTGTATCGAGCACTATTTTTTTTAAAAATAATAACAAAAATACTAAAGAACTTTGGATTAATTACCTAACCAGTTCGTTCCTATTTTCTATATATTTTCACACACACACACACACACATATATATATATATATATATATATATATATATATATATATATATATATATATATATATATATATATATATATAAGGTCAGTGTCAGTGTGTCACACTTTTTCAATTAAAATTTTCATTTCAACACAACTCTCAATTGCTCACCTCTTTCTACATAAGAAATACAGATGTCACTGTTTCACTGCTTCACACTTTACTTCTAGAGAAATCAGGTAAACTCCGTGAGCAACTTAAAAACATTCTGGGCCGGATCCAGACTCACACTTACTGGGATTGTTTTCGGATTCCGCCATCTTGGTTTCTACTGATAAAAACAATTAAAGAGACTCATCTACCTAACTTTCAATAGTTCATTTTCAGTTGAAAAACATTACTGTTCTCAAATTATAGTGTTTCAAAATAAAATTGATCGTGTTTTCATCTTTACTCGTATAGGCGGTGGCCCAACAAATTATACTATTTTGGAATCAGGCCGACTCTGTGAGCAAATTAAAAAAAACATACCGGGCCGGATCTGGACCCGCAATACAGAAATTTTGGATTCCCAAATTTTCATTACTGTGATTGTTTTCGGTGATGTTTTTACGTGATTTCTTGCCACGAATTTTTTTGTTTGATAATTTTCATAACTTGGAAATAAATTTAGGAATAATTGAAATTAATTGCGAAATCCAGCGAACATCACCCAAGATATAATAATAATTGTTTGGACGGAAAGTAAGGAACTACGTACATCAAATTGACTTTAAATTAAGTGTCAGCAGAAGAATTATCACTATTAACATTTTTCGGACTATTGTCCTCATCGTTGTCGCCATACTTATTGCAACGTTTCGGCCGTTATACGCTTCGGCCTTCGTCTGGTGATTGGAATGTCGAACTGAACCCTTTATTTCGCTCACTGGGGTAGTCTGTTCTAGTTCCACGTGTCATGTTTAATGGATGTCAGTTATTAGGTATCTCCTGTTAATTCCTGTCACTGACTTAATCGGGTATTGAACTCACACTCTTTGGGTCCTGTCACTGTATCTAACCAACGCCTCTATCCACTGTGCCATGTCTCCTTGAGGACATATCACGTGGAACTAGAACAGTCTACTCCAGTGAGCGAAATCAAGGGTTAAGTTCGACATTCCAACCACCTGAAGAAGTCCGGAGCGTGCCACGGCCAAAACGTTGTAATAAATATGGCGACAAAGATGAGAACAATAGTCCGAATAATGTAAATAATGTTCATAATACCTCATCTCAGAAATATAGACAGATGCAGAAGAATTATCGTTGAACTTTTAAAAGGTAAGCTTAAATATTAATGCAATACTTAAATGCAGCGATCAATTTTGAGTTCTTCTGTAGTTTATTGTTGCCTATCGCATCTATTTCTCCCTAGCATTTGTGATGAAGGCCCAGTCAAGAGACCAATTTGTCTAATATTTATTCTGATATTTTGTTTATTTTATTCTTTTACAGGATTTGGCTATTTTATTTGTTCCCTTATATTTGGATACGATCTCTCTCTCTCTCTCTCCCTCCCTCCCTCCCTCTCTCTCTCTCTCTCTCCCTCCCTCCCTCCCTCTCTCTCTCTCTCTCTCTCTCTCTCTCTGATATTCAGCACGTTTATCCCTAAATATAGCATAACTTAAAACTATATTTTATCATATATATATATATATATATATATATATATATATAGGTAGATAGATCGGTGCATCTTATTCGTATAATTATCAGTGATGCTATCGCGCGGCAGTATTTCGCTTATGTAAGTCGTCTTATCATTTATAAGATGATTAGCACGTCTCTATTTTAAATTAGTATGGCACATTTAACCAGCGGACAGTGACTGTTCACTATCTTATATTGCGAAAAGCTAATCAGGCTGGAGGAACGACGGCATTATCTGGGATTAAATTTTTTTTTTAAAAATGAGAAAAAAAGCGAACTTAAAGTAACGTAATTATTTATTGCACCTACACTGAAAGTCGATGTATATGTCTGGACTTGGTTGCATTTGCGGCTAGCCTAGTGATTATCAGCAAAGAGAGTCGAGCCTGGCGTGACGCGTTTAAATAGCAGCCGAGAACGTTGCGTTCGCTTTTGCGCAAATACCCTTAGAAAGGAATGAATCCATCACATCTCCCACACAAGTACAGACTGGGTTCTTGAGCACTGGATCGCAAACATTGTCATAGATAATTTTGCATAGTTCTTTTTTTTTTTTTGGACTGCTTTGTTATTACTCGCCAAGTACACACTGCTCGGCCAATGGATTGTGCTAACAATCATTATGCCACAAGATCACAGGCAATCGCAGCTGCAATAGTTGGGACTCTAGTCATCATGCAGGTTAGGATTAGGACTCCAAGTTGACTACAGCAAATTGTCCTACGGGACAATTACCTAATGGAATAAAGCTTGGCTTTGTGAATTTGAATAAGAACTAGACGATATACTTGGACATGGACAGTGGAATCAGAACAGTCTACACGTGTAGATTAAATAAAAGGTTTAGTTCTGAAATCCCACTACGTTACTCGGATCGATATGTACAAAGACCGAATCAGTTGATGACAACAACAAAGATGAGGACAATAGTCCGAATATAAATAGTATAAAAAATGATAACTTCTCATCCCAAAAATTCAGACAGAAATTGAATCTCTATACTAACATTAGCTGTATAATTTCTTATAAAAAATAATTTACAATACTTTCTAAAAATAAATCCATTTTCAATGCATTATTCTATTATTCATTTTAAAAAATCCCTGTGCTGTAATAATCGGATCAATTTCCGATCAACAGAATGTTTAATTTATAAAAATATAATATAATAATATAAAATCTTACATTAGAATTAAACTTATTTGTCAATGAATTGTTGCACTGACGTGTATTTACAATTTATCTCACAAAATACAACCATTATTAATATATATCCTCATGTATATATAGCCTCTTGTTTGTATACAAAAATGCAAGGAAAAAAATTGTCAGAGATTTTTAATTAAACATGTATTAGAGAGGAGTAATTGCCAAAACACTCAACTGTATATAGAGTGGAATGTTCATATAAAGTCTCATGGAAAAGAATGAACTCAGATAGATAGATAGATAGATAGATAGATAGATAGATAGATGTGAAGAGAACTAGGTAAACAGATAGATATGAAGAGAATGATAGATAGATAGATAGATAGATAGATAGATAGATAGATAATGAACAATATGGGATAGATAGATAGATAAATAGATAGATAGATAGATAGATAGATAGATAGATAGATAGGAAGAGAATGAACTAATGCTAAAAGTCACTTCCTCTAATCTTCATTAATGTACTATGTTATAGTTTCCATCAATTGAAACTAATCTGACTGAATTGTTAGTTGGTATGATTGTCTTCTTAGGCAAAGTGAACGCCACTGTTGATCTGGAAGATTTAATTTTTGATAGAATATCCGTCTTTCTTTCATGTCAAAAGCCCGACTGCACAGCTCAGTAGTAATTATCTCACGTTTGTCGCTCACTTACCCTTCATAGATGACAAGTAGCCGAGATGAACGTCCGAAACATTCCTTCTAAGATCGTCTGCATCAATTAATCTAGTGCAAGTTCATAATAATTGGAGTGTTTTTCGCTGACTTAAAACACTTATTACATCTGCTTTCCGAAGTGAATGCGAATGATGCAAAGGCTTTACATTGTTTTTCCCAAGTTAAAGTCGCTTGTCTGAAATGTTGCTTTCTTTTATATTCCTCTTAACTTTCGGCTTCAATCTCTCACCATCTCTCACTTTTACTATCTATCTATCTATCTATCTATCTATCTGAGCTTGTCTATATTTCTGAGATGAGGTATTATGTACCGTATTTACATTATTCGGAATATTATCCTCATCTTTGCCGCCATTTTTATCACAACGCTACGGCCGTTGTACGCTCCGGCCTTCTTCAGGTGCTTGTAATTTCGAACTGAACCCTTTATTTCGCTCCCTGGGGTAGACTGTTCTAGTTCCACGTGCCATGTTTGATAGATGTCAGTTATCAGTTATCTCCTGTTAATTTCCCTCTGAAAGTTCTCCACTGCCTTAACCGGGTATTGAACTCACACTATTTAGGTCTGTCACTGGATCTAACCAGCGCCATCTGGGTATGAATTTCTGGGTATTATAAACCTAATGTTTTCAGCAACCATTTTTACCAGTGCTCATATTGCAATTTTGCTGTTATCATTGCATGTTTTACCAGAGCTCATATTGCAACTTTGTTATCATTGCTTTTCTCTGGCACTCCTTATTACTGGTTCCCATATTGTATTTATTTCTATGCTCGGTCGGCTCAGGAGATTTTTGTGGCCTAGCATATGTGCTGATTCCTTAAGTTTACGAATTTTCCAATGGTGTTCCCTGTCTATGATCTCAACATGATCCCACAAGGGACGGTGATCTCCCTTCTCTCTCCATATGTGGTCAGCTACGCCTGATTTTTCTACTTCCCCTCGCGTTACAGCTTTCTGGTGTTCTTGAAGCCTTACCTTGAGGGGGCAGCCTGTCTCTCCTTTATATTTCTTTCCGCAGCTGCACGGGATAGCGTACACACAGTCTTTAGTCATGTTCTCCTCTGTGGGGGGGTCTCACTCGAGAGAGATATCTGCGAAGTGTTGTCAAGCTTTTGAAGGTTGTCCTGATGTTATATGGACTGCAGATCCTTTGTATTTTCCCTAATCCCTTCACATAAGGCAGGCAGACTGTTTTCTGAGTGTTGTTGTCCTCCTCCTCTTCCTCCTCTTGTACCCGCCTATCCCAGTTTCTGGGGGCTGCTGTCATATACCCCGGGTAGTTATTACGTTGTAGGGTACTACTTATACTGACCAATTCTTTATCTACCGTCTCTGGGTCGCCACTTATGACTTTTGCTCGGTGTTGTAAGCAACGGACGATCCCTTTCTTTACGCTGGTGGGAGTTGAAATTGAGGTACTGTCCGGTGAATATTGGTTTACGGTATACGGATGTCTTGAACCCACGCTCTGTTCGAAATATTAGTACATCCAGGAATGGGAGTGTGTTGTTACTCTCTTTCTCCATTGTGAACTGTATCGAAGGTCTTATTGAGTTCACATGGTCCAGTAGAACCTGGACATCTTCCTGGTGTGGCCAGAGTATGAAGGTGTCATCTACGTACCATAACCATATAGTAGGCTTTAGCGATATAGATTCTAATGCCATTACTTCAAAGTATTCCATGTATATATTCGCCATTGCTGGTGATAATGGCGAGCCCATTGCTAAGCCCTCATCCTGTCGATATTTGTGTGATCCCATTCCGAAGTGTGTTGTTTGTGTACAGAAAGTCAACATCTCCATCAGATTATCTATTGGAATACTGGTCCGCTCTTCTAGGGATGAATCAGAGGTCAATTTGTCTCTGACTACTGAGAGTGCTTCCTCCGTGGGTACCTTGGTGAACAAACTCACCACGTCCAAGCTCACCATTTGGTTGGAAAGGATGGGAGCATCTTTGATTATTTCCACGAAGTGGGCGGAGTTTCGAAACTATGAAGGAGACTTTCCGATCAATGGGTCAATTATATCTACAAGGAAGCGACTCAGAGGGTGGAACACAGTGACAGACCCAAAGAGTGTGAGTTCAATACCCGGTTAAGGCAGTGGAGAACTTTCAGAGGGGAAATTAGCAGGAGATAACTGAGAACTGACATCCATCAAACATGGGACGTGCAACTAGAACAATCTACCCCAGTGATCGAAATAAAGGGTTCAGTTCGAAATTCCAAGCACCTGAAGAAGGCTGGAGCGTACAACGGCCGAAACGTTGTAATAAAAATGGCGACAAAGATGAGGACAATAGTCCGAATTATATATACTATCTATCTATCTATCTATCTATCTATCTATCTATCTATCTATCTCAGTCTATTCCTATCTATGTATTTCAGTCTATTACTATCTATGTTATCTATCTCAGTCTGCTTAAATATCTATCTATCTATGTATGTTTCATTATGTGTCACAATCGTCCACAAATAAACATATGTGCGTGTTCCTGTGTATGTAATGACCAAATATATATATATATATATATATATATATATATATATATATATATATATATATATATATATATATAAACAGAGATTTGTACCAGAGGAACTGATATATAGCTATAATGTGGACGTCATACGTAAGGCACCATTCGGCCAACGCTTTGTCAAAGATATTCGTTCGCAATATTTGATATAAATGAATACAAAGACACACTTAATGAAGTGGATGAGGAGGGAAAGGCGGAACTCGACTAAAAGACAAATTTTAATTATATAAATTAAAATTGAACGAGGGTGGGGATGTAAATAAATAGTTCCACAAGAGTATATAAAATAGAAAAAGTGGGAACTCACAGACACACACACACACATACACATACATATATATATATATATATATATATATATATATATATATATATATATATATATATATATATATTATGTACGATTCGAAAATTACACAAATTCAAACGGAAATGTTCTTTACTGGAAGAAAAAAGTCTTATTTTCTATTGTATTGATTTGTGGAATATATCTGACGGGACACGAGAAAGCCAGTTTTTTTCATCGGTTAATAGTCTCAGAATTTGGGCATGCACTTCCTCTCTGTCTCTCTCTCTATATATCTATATATATATATATATATATATATATATATATATATCTTGCTAGGGAGTATATGACGTAGTTAAAAAAGCAAGAATTTTCCAAGTTAAAAAAGCTTATTTTCATGTATAAAAGGCACTTGGTTTTAGAGCAAACATTTTTATTTTAAAATAATACATCATTTTATATATTTTTAATCGTAAATCAAATAATATTTTCGTATTTGAATGATTTCCAAACTCACGTAGGTGTTTAGCCTCCGAAAAAGCAAACTTAAAAATGCGAGTCTTAGAGAAACATTGTGAAAGATGTATTTCTTTTTTTTCAATACCCCATTAAAGAGATATTATATCTTTGGTAAACAAATAAATCTCATTTGAAACCGATTTTTTTCCGTTTTGATTCCTGTAAAAAATGTGATTCTGTTCTAAACTAAACTATAAGACGCAGCAGACTTTTGGGCACAAATTTGCATGAAAAACTCTGAGAAATGCAGTGTTTATTAACTTGCAAACATGATTAATGCTTAAAATTAAGAAATATAAGTGTCTATTGACTTAGAAAAAAAAATTATATATATGTGGAATAACGATACATTATTTTTTACATATTTTTAAGTATAAAGAACAGTTTTGAATGTTATGAAAGAATATGTACACACACACACACACGCACACACACATATATATATATATATATATATATATATATATATATATATATATATATATATATATATTAGGTTGGTGCAAAAATAATGACGTAATAATGTCGTTTTTGACGTATTTTTTAACGTCAAAAAACGACATTATTACGTCATTATTTTTGCACCAACCTAATAGATACATACATATATATATATATATATATATATATATATATATATATATATATATATATATATATATATATATATGTATGTATATGGAATAATGATATATAAATTTTTATATATTTTTAAATATCAAGAACAGTTTTGAAAGAATACGTAAGACAAATAGGAAATGGTTTCTTCTTTCTTTTATATATATATATATATTTATATATATATATATATATATATATATATATATATATATATATATATATATATAATATTTAAAGAAAAAACAGAACAATTTAACGTTCCATTAGTTATAATTTATTTCATCAGAGATTTTATTTTTCCCTGTATGTTCAGATTTCACTTTCAAGGGTAAAAAAATGAACTTAAAGTTTACTCTTTTGGAGGGCAGTATTAAGCTTATATAAGGTGACATAGAGGGTGGTGGGTGATAGTGTGAGAGATATTGTTAAATTTAGAGGGGAAAAGAGAGTTTTAAATTTTATTTTTATTTTTTATTTTTTATTACAATACTTAATATTGAGGAAGCGGGATGTAAGGATTAGGCATTGACCTATTTAATCGGTTAACTCACCGGAAATGGTATGGGAAAAAAAAGAGAAAAGAAAAAAGAAAAGAGAAAAACGAAGAAAGTAAAGAGATAAGAAATAAGAGATGGACGTAGGATTTTGAAGGAAGGAGAAGGCTGGTATAGCTTGATGTTTAGGCAATTTAGATAAACACGGATCTTAACGTTTGATAGTAATTGAAATGTTTAAAAACTTCACAAATAAACTAGATTTAATGTTTGATAGCAATTCAAATATTTAACTTCACAAATAAATTAGGGATTGAATATAAACTGAATATTATATTAATAAACAAATATAAAAAGAAAAATTTACTAATTGTAATATTTTAATATTGTGAATAACGACTAAGGTAAAATCTTTATTAGTTAGAGTCTAATTCATCAATTTAAACTGAAGCTATTTTTAGAAAAGTAATATTTCATATACATGTACAATTAATTATATAATCATATACACACGTATCTATACACATCGGTATACACGCACATACATACACATATTTCCACACGTATCCATCTTTATAGATATTTAATTTTTTTCTTAAATTTTACAATTAACTTTAGATAGTGAATGAGGGGTTTAATTTTAAAAAAAAATAATATTTTTAATTTTAATATTTTTAATATCGTGAATAATGGTTAAGGAGTAATATTTTTTAATTTAAATCTAAGTGATCAATTTAAATTGAAATTATCTCCAGATGAGGAAAATTTCTAATTTTTCAAGTCCAATTAGAAAATATTTCAAGATGAAGTAAGATTAGAAGTTAATACAACAATTAAAAAAATTTCTGTCTTTACATTAAATCTCTATTTATACAAACATACACGCATATATACATATATATGCATACAACTATATCTTATATATATATTCATATACACCACATATATAATAAAGTAAATTAATATATATATATATATATATACACATATACATATACAAATGCAACCACATACACATGAATCGATATATATATATATATATATATATATATATATATATACCTACTTAAATTTACAAATACACACATATATATATATTTACATACGTAGACACACATACATATATATATATATATATATATATATATACAGATGTATATACATATACACATATGTCCATATATCCATATACAAGCCGATATACACATTTTATAAATAAAAATATGTACCTGCACACATGTGTGCATACAAGCATCCTTCTATCTAAATACACGCGAATACTTACGATCGTATATAAAAATCTACACATATACACCCTCTTTAAATAATAGCCTAAAGGTAACAATGTTTGTCAATGTACTTATACCCATATACAACTGCATGCATATTATAACTAATAGTGATTTTTTTTAAGTATATTGAGTTATACTGAGATGATTTTTGTATCTGCATTTAAAGATCATCTCATTGTGTTGGTTTTGTAACTAGTCAGGATCTTTATGCTTTATTATTAGGATCTTCCCTTTAATACAAATATATATATGTGTGTGTGTATGTGTGTGTGTATGTATTAAAGAGAAGATCAACGAAAAGTTGCAATAATATATTGTGACACTATTTGGCTTGCTAAAAGGGAGAAAGCAGAAAAGAAAAAGAAAAAAAAGGAAAGGCGAGAATTAAATTTAGGTGATAAGAAGCCATCACGAAAAGGACACTAAGCGGTGTTATTTTTCTGACAAGGAGAAGTGGTAAGATGTTTTATTTCCATTGTCGAGAATGGAAGATACTGGATTTAATCTGATTTAGGTTACGGGGCGGTTAGAAATTCCAGGTTGGCCAAATAACCTCAGAGACAGAATTCTAAATAGATAAAAATTAACTGTGTCGCAAAATTACAAAAACAAAAGTGTCCGCTGACCACCATGAAGGAAAGGTTAAGCCTTTGTCTATGGGCAGATATCGTTTGGAAAAAGGCATCTTTTTGTGTCGAAAACTGGCTGTGGTGGCGAAATTATTTTTCGGATCAGAAATTGGCACCAAGAATACAAATACGTCTAAATGGCCACACACTTGATGATGGCGAAAAGCTAATTGACGAATTCCAGGTAATACGGTTAAAGATAAGGAGTCTAGGGTGTGAGGTCTCCTCGAAGAGAAGAAGGAAAAGGAAAAGTGAAAAAAAATAAATAAATAATTTTTTTTTTTTTTCTTGGAGCAAGATTTTTAAATCGAGGCTAGTCTGGCCACACCCACACTGCTGAGCGCCCATTGGCTGAATAATAACGAGAGCCAGGCGGAGGTAATCATGTGAAGCAGAGGGGAAATCCGTTGACACCCTCTGATGGTATGATGAGATACCAATATGAGAACAGAAGAAGGTGGGAGGACGAGAAGACTTCCAAAAATGGAAAATAATAAAACTTTCCTGACCGAAGACAAAAACAAGTGGATTGTGGGTTTGGAAGTATCAAGGAACCTCAAACCCCGACAAGCCCACCCCGGTTTTGGTCGGCGTCCATATAAGCAAAGTCGCAGCGAGCGAAAATCAGTTAAGTTCGAGTTCCAGTTGGGAGGCAGTTGAGTTAAGTTCGAAGTTCGCAGTTGAAGTTGCACCCGCCTCACAGAAGCTGACTAAGATTCACGCAATTCCGAACTCATCTTCTAATCAAGAACAATTTATTTTTGAAGAACCACTTAGACTCACACCACCAATACAAGTTTTACGAATATCGCCGGAAGACACACCAAGAACCAGTTTCTTAAAAGAACAAACAACTTAAGATGTTAAGACTCGCCTAACAAGAACAAAGTGTCACGAATCCATATAGCGGGTTGGGAAGTAGACGCAGTCCTGTATTCAGCAACCATATATAAAATATTGTTATTCTTTTTTAACACATTTGAACTTTTCGAGTTATTATTTTATTTTATTTTACATCTACTCGTGCGATATCACCCTTGTTCGAACTCAGCTTGCATTACGGCCCGGCGACTGATTGATTTCGTCTGCCTAAGATCAATTCACATAAAAATGTCTTTAATAAATTGTCGGACTTTGTCCATTTCTTAATGTATATATATATATATATATATATATATATATATATATATATGTGTGTGTGTGTGTGTGTGTGTGTGTGTGTGTGTGTGTTTGAGCATGTGCGTATTGAATGAGAATGTTTTCAGCAACAAAACACTTTTTTTTCGCATGCTCAGCTCAGCGCTATTAACTACATCTTACCCCAGTGGCGAATAAGAGACTGCATGCGACGTCTTTGGACATCTAAACTAACGAAAGGTGATCCGCTTCTTAGCACGCATCATTGTCACCACTGCTGAAACGCATTCTTCTACCTGGCTTGACCTCGCGTGTGAAGACCCTCGGAGAGCGCCTGCCCACGTCTGCGGGAGATTCGCTGATGACTGATTAGTCTCACACAGAACAAGCAGATCCATCCACAACCGACTTTAACGCTAGGTTTGGTCCGAGGTTGTTGTCATGGTGACACCGTTGACATGTCTATTCCTCTTCATCCTCTTTGTTCCTCACGTTATCCTTCCGTTCAAGAGATGGCTCGATGGACAGATTGCCTGTAGGTCTCCCTGTTTATATCTACGTCAGACCACTAGCTAGTGTCATTGACTCTTTGTATGTTTTGGGGGTGGTGGGGGTGGGTAGGTCCCTCTTTTTATTGTGTCCTGTCGAAAGTTCACTATACAGCAAAATCATGGGAAGGCGTTTGAAAAGCATTACCCAGTGCCTAACCGTGTTCACATCCACTGTTTGCTCTCTGCAATCGTTTCGCAAGTCTCTCTGAGTTTCAATGGGTGAGATTTTTTTAACATTAAGAAGTTTAATAATATGCTACTGCTTCCGATGCATTATTGTGTCAGATGCCATTTTCGCAGAATAATAGATGCTATTAACACGTTCACTGAGACAGTTCAGTTACGGAGTCTGACTTAAAACGTCAAGTTTATAAAAGCCACCGCGAGGAATTTATTTTCAAATGCTTCGTTTATGTATTATATTTTCAATAAATGTTTCCTATAGAAAAATTTCTTTTTAGTTTTTAATAAAATGTTTTATTCCCTCCTTAGACGTTATGTATCAGTTATTTGAGTTGCTTTGGTCCTGGTTAGGACCAAGGAAGAACAACACGAACACAAGAGTACAAATAACGAAGGTATATTACACGAAATAATAATACAAGATGTCGAAAGTGTTAGTATGACTGTCAGTCTGGTCTTGAGTGAACTACTATCGGCTCGACTCGATTCGGTATCTAGCCACCCCCCGCGAGGGGTGCATGTGGCACAAGGCCGAGTTTAACGTGGGTTTCCCGAGCCCGTAGGCTCGAATAAAAAAATCCTGTAGAACCCGTATAAACGGCATCGGGTTGGTCAACCTCCCCGAACAAGACTCTGCCCTTCGGCGGAGCCTCGTCTGGGTTCCTCTCTGCTCAGAGGCAGAGAGTTCGACCGTCAAGCGGAGAAGCTCGGCTTGATTCGGTATCTAGCCACCCCCACGAGGGTTGCATATGGCACAAGGCCAATTTTAACGTGGGTTTCCCGAGCCCGTAGGGTCGGCCAAAAAAAGCCCGTAGAACCCGTATAAACGGGATCGGGTTGGTCAACCTCCCCGAACGAGACTGCCCTTCGGCAGAGTCTCATCCGGGTTCCTCTCTGCTCAGAGGCAGAGAGTTTGACCGTCAAGCCGAGAAGCTCAGCTCGATTCGTACCTCTCTCTTAAGAGGCTTAGTATACATAGTGTTGGGAAGAGTTAATTCTGATAGGTAAGGACCCATGACATGGGTTAAAAACAATGAAAAAAGTCATGGCTGTGGCCTTCATTGTAAGGACACAAAATACGAGATGACCCATATTTTCAACTGACTTGAAGTGGAGCGAATACATCGAATCAATAAGCTGCATCTACTGTAAGGAAAGTTGGCTCACTGTGTTGTTCCAGAAGACTTTTCTCGTCAGAGTCCATCTTGTAATTTACAAATCTATCATTCGTCCGTACATGGATTACTGCTGCCATATCTGGTCTGCTGCTCCAGCTGTTCATCTCGAGGTTCTTTTTGACTTGTATCGGTTTTCACCCGAGTCGGGTTGAACCGGCTTCCTCCCGAGCAAGTACAGCATCACGGACCATCGCTGCCCACACTCGCCGATCCTGAGCCAGGTCACACTAAATGGCGAGCCAATCGCGATTCCATCCTCGAAAACCAACTACTTGTGTACCCGATAGTACTGCTAGGTCATCCTTGATTGTGCTAACCCACGTCCTCAGCTGCCCACCGACACGTTTTCGCCAGCCAGGAAGAGAAGTGGAGAGAAGTACACCGCGGATGAGCTCTCCCTCCGGGCGTCGAGCTGCGTAATCGAACCATCGGAGACGACGCTGAAGCAGGACGAGCGGAAGGAGACGGAGACTCAGGTGACGACGTAGTGTCGCTGTGCCCACTGCCAAAGAAGGATCTATAATATAATGGATCCTGACTTGGCATCTCGACTTCAATCACTTTCCCCCGGACGTGGCGTAGCTTCCCTCTGTCTTTTCTACAAGTATTTCCATGACAACTGCTCTAACAACCTTTTTTACTGGTGCCCGACTACACGATTATGATGTAGGTCTCAACCGTTTACTTTTGAAATACTGAAATTCAACCGTCTCTTCCACTCAAACAGTTTCTTTTCTCGCACTTCCCGCCTGTAGAACTCGCTTCCGTTTACTCCCTTCTCTAATAACAACAATCTTAAAAAAAATTAAATGCAACGTCAATCGCCATCTTCTTTGTTCTTGAATCCCGTTCATCTTTTGTTCTTTAATCAATCCTCCTTATGTTCAGTATTTTCGCTCACTTTCACACCCTATAACAGCCTGCGTACTAGTAGGGCTCTAACATTGCTTGGTGGGTGGGAATGGAATGATTAAAAATATACTCGTGCTTAGTGTCATAACAAAACTCCCAGCTCCGTGTTATCTCGTGGTTCACAGTTAATGTGTTAAAAAGGCAAAAAAAGAAAAAAAAATATGGGTTATCAGTGGGAAGGTTCAACCGTTACAGCCATAATACTTCTCATACTCGAAACCAGCAGGGTAAAACAGGAGGCATTACGCTCAAAGTGTCCCTTGTGTTCAAGAGATGGCTCGATGGACAGTTTGCTGGTAAGGCTCCCAGTTTATGTCTCTTGGGGAGCCTTTGTATCTTTTTTTTGCGTGTGGGGGTGGTGGGGTGCCACTTTTTACTGTGTCCAGTCGAAAGTTCACAATACAGCAAAATCATGGAAAGGCGTTTGAAACGCTTGCTTTATAAGCATGCCCATGTTGCATGAAAATTTGCTGGCATTTGTATTCATGGATATATATATATATATATATATATATATATATATATATATATATATATATATATATATGGGTGTAAAATGTGTATGTATATAAATATAAATATATATATATATACATGCAATTTCATATATATATATTATTTATATATTATATATGCGCGGTACTTATTGGAAAGCGCTCAATATCAGTGATAGAGCTAACATATTTAGTTGGATTCATGTGAGTTTGGGACCCTGGGTTTCACGCTATTTGCGATCGTCAGACACGCTATTTGCTATCGTTTGGGTCACAAACTCAAATCAAACCAACTATATATATATATATATATATATATATATATATATATATGTGTGTGTGTGTGTGTGTGTGTGTGTTTCATTACATTGCACATTCTGTGCGCAGTTCTTTTATAAAATATAATTTTTTGATTCAAGCACCTACTTATTTTTTTTTCCTCCGCTTTGATCCAAACTTTCATTCTTTGGTGCGCGTGCATACAGAGGAGAGTTTTGGAGTTGGGAGATCTTCCTAATTTCACTGGCACGAAACAATTCTAACGACTGGTCGCCATAGATGGTAAACTCCCGCTGATTCCACTAACTCGTTGTCTGTCAGTAAAAGGCAACTTCTCATTACCCCATGTATATTTGCTCTATAGATCTATTTAAGTGGAAATCAATACGTCCCCCCACATGCATTCCCTCCTTCCCGTATATACATCCACAGAAAAAAACAAAAACATATTACACTGCAAAAATATCCACTTTACATTGCCGAAATGTAGTCTGACACAGGGCCAGAATTTTAGGGCACTCAAAACTACAAAAGCGGGAAGAAAGAATTAAACATCAACTGCAATAAGGCAGAATGCATGGTTGTTAGCAAAATAGTCAAATATACATTCCAAAAGCTGAGCAATGTATTAAGAAACAGGAAAACTTCGTTAAAAACATACAAAATTGTACTGAATTGTAACGTGATACCTCCTATATGGCAGTGAATGTTGAATGATCCTTTCAGAGATGAAGAAGAGACTTGAAGCAACAGAAATGTGGTTCTACAGAATATATATATATATATATATATATATATATATATATATATACAGAAAATTTAAATTATATATATATATATATATATATATATATATATATATATATATATATATATATATGTGTGTGTGTGTGTGTGTGTGTGTGTGTGTGTGTGTGTGTACTGCAATTAAGCTTTTTTTTAATTGTGTTCGTACATGTGTTTTCTTTTCTGGGCCCAAATTGTGTAAAACTGTCCAAAATTTCTGCATATCCAAGCGCTTTCGGCTATTCTTTTAGCCATTATCAAGTACAATTTTTATTTTTTAATTTTAACTGAGTGTGTGGGTTTTTATCTCTATGTATCTGAGAATAAAATAATAGAAAGTTATAAGAATATTAGTTAATGTTATTGATTCTTGGCTGTTCCTTTTTTATTATTAGGGTTTCCCGTATTGTTAATCATTTTTTACATTATTCCTGTATTTTCTACTAGTATGTTTCGGATGGAGTTTGGTAGGTTTTCGTTTGTGTTTAAATGAGTCCTGATTGAAATTTCGTCGGGTCGGTGTAACGTGAGTCATCTAGATAGTTATGTAGTAGTATGACCAATATAATTGTGAGTTTTGTTTGATCAAAAACACAGTTCCTTAAGTGACATTTGAACTCGTAAATAATATTGGTTCTTTGTGGTTTTGGATTTGCGGGTGCGTTCTTATTTTTGATGATAATGTTAACTGGTTATATATATATATATATATATATATATATATATATATATATATATATATATATACATATATATATATATATATATATATATATATATATATATATATATATATATATTGTAATAGACAATTTAATTTTCTTATTCTGGTTGACTGGGGTTGTGTATTTCTTTACGATATTTCTAAGAGAAAATTTGTTTTGCTTATAGTTAATATACATTTGGCTTTTGGATATGTTAATGTTATTGATTTTAACTGTATGTTCAGTTATTCTGTAGGTTACTTTAAAAAGAAATACTGTAATATGATGGTCGATGAGGTAGTTAAGAAAATTATTGTTAACTAGCGTTTGCTTTACATTATTGAGTTCTTAAAAAAAAAGGTGACAAGAGAATGAATTATTGTGTGCTCTCTTTAAGAAAATTTTTATAACTACTATTTTATATCTAAGCTGGCATTGACTCTTAGTATTAATGTAACAAAAGTCTCGTCTTGTATTTAATTCTACAAGAACTTCTAAGAATGATCATACGTAATGTTAAATTCAGAGTCTTTTTCGAATGCAGTTTTGAGATTATCATTATTTTATTTGTTTTCCGCTAAAATAAGAAATGTCTACATAACGGACATATATTTTGGCTTTTTAAATATCATGTTTTCTACATCGGACATTTAGTAGTTGGAGAAGTACCTTTTTAGTTGTCTTTAACGAAAACTGTATAAAAGAGGGACTGCTACCAAAATACACACACACATACACACACATAGATAGATAGATAGATAGATCGATAGATAATAATCCGTTGGTATATAATCCAAGGTAATCCGAATAATATAAAATATTATAACTGATCAACAAAGAGAGCTCAATGTAGTTATTCTAACAGTGCATATAAATGGCATACAATAGGAATTTTAAATTATCTAATAGTTATGATCATTTCACCTTACAAGTTAAGATTTACTCGCAAGGATTTTCGAACCGATGAAGTTAATAAAATAAAATAAAACGAAATGATCATAACTATGAGATAATTTTAAATTCCTATTGTATGAAATATATATATATATATATATATATATATATATATATATATATATTATGAAATGGACAAAGTCCGCCAATTCTTTTAAGTCATGTTTTTATGTTTATACATTCTTTGATAGATACAAATATTTAAGTAAATGTTCTGTTTATAATAAACAGTATTAACGACATTTTATGAAAATTTCTCGGACATTCAGGCCAGTAAATGTCGTTAATACTGTTTATTATAAACAGAGCATTTACTTAAATATTTATATCTATAAAAAGAAAGTATATATATATATATATATACATATATGTGTGTGTGTGTGTGTGTGTGTGTGTGTGTGTGTGTGTGTGTGTGTGTGCGTATTCCATTTTCAGAGCACTTTTTTTTTACTTTAAAAATAGTTTTTCGTTTGTAGAAAAGTCTTTTTTATCTAGTGACCCATTAATAGCTTATTCCATGCTCAGCGATTTTTTTAAAATGGGCGCGTTCTTATTTTGGATATTCTCGAGAACTATTGTTTTTTTTCGCCTTTTTCAAAAAGAGTGCACCATCGGACTGACAGTTCTAAAACATTTCATTCCATTTGTTTATTAATGAATTCTTAAATTTTGAGTTTTTCCTCCAGGCATAGATTGTAGTTTGGGATTATTTTTCTCTTGTCTTTTCTTTCTCATATATATTTTAACAAACTGGTGTTATTTTTATATCTTTCGTATTTGAAGGAAACCAAATGGTTTGCACATTTTTAATTTTTTTTCTTTCCCCAGCTGCTTCATGTAAATCTTCTTTTCCTCTGGCCTTACCTTTGTCGTGACTCACGCTGTTTATGATTTGCTTCCTCTGCAACTTCCCTGTAGCAGATATCTGATCTCATTTCTATCATTGTATTTTGTGGTACTTCTTTTTTACATAATTGCTATGTAGCATTTCGTTATTTTTTTATCATTCTACTTCATGCAAGGCAATAAAGCCATTAAACACATGGGATTACTGAGTGTAAAAGAATAATAAAAAAAAACGAAACATTATTAAGGAGCGAAAACGACAGGAGTGTAATCAAGAGGACAGTAGATAACGATTGACATTGCATTTGAATTTTTGAAGATCAAAGTTGGCTGGAATGCAGGGAGCCGGAAGGAATTTCCACAAGCGTGAGGTGCAAGAAAAGAAACCGTCAACATAGAAGTTACGGCTAAATCTAGCTAGCTCAACTGTAAATTGATGAGATCTTGACGCCAGTCTAGTATTGCGCTTAAACGTATACAGTTTAGGTAGCAGAACGAAAAGCTCATCTCAGTAATTACCATGAAGGTATATATCAGGTCATCCCATAAGTTCTGTCCGAATTTTAACTTTTTGTTAAAATGAACGAAATTAAAAAGTATTTTATAATGTCTAATGGAGCTGAACATTATTTTTTATGTTTAGACGCATTTAAACTAACCAAATTTTATTTCAGAGAACAATAAAATTAAATTTTGTTTGATTAAAACCCTGCTTACATGGAAGTACCCAAGAATCATTTGAGGCGTATGCTTTATGAGTTCAAAAAAGGAAACTCAGTAGCCGAAGCGACTAGAAACATTCACTCAGTTTATGGAGAGGAATGTGTGAATGAAAGAACTTGCAGAAGATGGTTTGCAAAATTCAGAGGTGGAGATTTCACTCTTGAAGATGAAGATCGAACCGGACGTCCAGTTGAGTTTGATGAAAAGCTTCTTGAAGCAGCCCTTGAAGAAAATCCTGCTTTATCAGTTGAAGAATTGGCAGTGGTTCTCAGTTTAAACCATACAACTGTTCATCATCTTCAACAACTTGGAAAAGTTCATAAACTTGGAAAATGGGTGCCTCATGAATTGTCTGAAAACAACATCAAATCCCGAGTTGAAATCTGCTCTTCTCTCCATTCTCATCAACTTGTTTTTGGATAGATTTGTCACTGGCGACGAAAAATGAAACTTTTATCGAAATGTTAAGCGTCGTAGACAGTGGCTTGGTAAAGGGGAAGGACCCCAGCCACAGCCGAGAAGGGAATTTCATGGGCAAAAGTTCTTCTTTCAATCCGGTGGGATCGCCAAGATTAATCCACTTTGAATTCTTACCACCTAATGCAACAATTAATGCTCAAATATACTGTCAGCAGTTAGAGCGTTTGAACCAAGCTTTGAGGAAAAAAGACCTGCTCTAGTGAATCGAAAAGAATCACGTCACAAAAGATCGAAGAACTTGGTTGGGAGAAAATTCCTCATCCACCTTATTCTCCCGAACTTGCTCCTTCAGACTACCATTTGTTTCGTAGCTTACAGAATCATTTGGAAGAAACAGCTTTTGTAACACAGGAATAGTTTAAAACTGACATTTGTGAGTTCTTCGAATCAAAGCCAAAAGAATTTTACAGTAATGGAATTAGTAAGCTTGTTAATAGATGGAAGGAAGTCATAGATAATCAGTGAAAATACATTGTTAATTGAATCTGTAATTAAATGTAACATTTGGTCACTTGTTTTCTTTATTCAAAATTCGGACAGAACTTATGGGATGACCTGATATATATATATATGGAATATATATATGTGTTACGGAACGCTGATCTTATAAAACTTTCAGTTATCTGTTTGGATAAGTCTTGTTCTTATGTCCATCGTCTTTGTCATGTTGAATTGATAATGTTAATTATATTTTATGAATATGTCCTGAAGATGGTTTATTAGACCGAAACGTCCGACGTTGACATTATATTAATATTAAAGCAGCATAATTACATATAAGTATTTTTGTTTGTTTTTTCCGTATATTTTCTTCATACTGTCGGATCTATATCCATATATTTGCTTACATATATATATATATATATATATATATATATATATATATATATATATATATCTTATATATATATATATATATATATATATATACATAGATATATAGTTATTATATATATATATATACATAGATAGTTATTTTATATATATATACATAGATAGATAGTTATTTTATATATATATATATATATATATACACACACATAGATAGTTATTTTATATATATATATATACATAGATAGATAGTTATTATATATATATATATATATATATATATACATAGATAATTATTTTACATATATATATATATATATATATATATATATATATACATAGATAGATAGATAGTTATTTTATATATATATATATATATATATATATATATATATATATATATATATATATATATATATATACAGAACTTATGGGATGACCTGATATATAAAAAGACGCATAGGGTGACAACCTTAGGCGACAGAAACCGAAGAACTATGTAACGATCAATTAAACTGGTGTTTCTTCTTTTGATTTTATTAACATTGTATTATGTTTTCAGTGTTATCCAAGAAACTATAAGTATTTCTTTTACTTTCTTTACAGAATAATATCTGCAATAAAGTTGCTGATAAGTGGATTTATTCTTAATCAAAAATCATGATTTTATTTTTCATCAAGTGGGTATAATGCTGTAAATGGTTTAATCACTAAGGTAAATAGTATCATTTTATTTTTATATTATTAAAATATATAAAACCGTGGGGGGTCCTCTTCGTAAATTGCAAAGATAGATCGTGGAAATGACCAACGTCCTGCTGCTAGGTGAATAATGCTAGTTAATTAAAAGAACGAGATGTTCCCGAGAAGACTCGATGGCAATCTATTTCTTCGTTACTCCAATATATTGATGTAATGTAGACTATTCTGAAAGTTTCTTGTTTTGAAAGGGAAACGGATTCCATTTCTGAGGAGACATTCCATCTTCATAATACATCACTATATTATGACAAAGCAACGCTGCACGTTGAATCAATATGAGTTTATCGTGTACGCATAAAATATGGCCAGGAATGAGAGGCGGGAAGGTTTCATGTTCATTTACACTTCCGCAGGAAATTCAAAACCTTCATTGTATCATCACTCCAATAGAGTTGCACCAGAAGTTACGGTAATTATAAATAGATAGCTAAATAGTTAGAGAGATAGATAGTGAGAACTGAGAGTATATATATATATATATATATATATATATATATATATATATATATATATATATATATATATATATATACTAAACATTTAAACAATTTGTATATAATTTACGTCCAGAAAAGAAGAAAATTATAAGAACACATGAAGAATTAAATAAAAATCTTGTACCTTGTCAGTCGCTTTTAATAAAAATTGTATAAAAGAGGGACTGCTACGCAAAGACACAATTATATATATATATATATATATATATATATATATATATATATATATATATATATATATAAATAATAGTGGTCTAGATAAAGAGAGACACACAAGGAGACTAGGATAGATATAGAAACGGACTTTAGATAGATAAATTGAGTGAGAAAGTAAGAAGAGAGAGAGAGTTAGAGAGTGTGACAGAAACAATATGATAGATAGAGACAGGGGAAATGAATGAGGCTATGACAGCTAACTAATTAGATAGAGGAAAAAGGGATCGAGATAAAGAGAGTAAGAGATAGACGGTGAGACTAAGACGGAGATAGATAGATAGATAGATAGATAGATAGATAGATAGATAGATAGATAGATAGATAGATAGATAGATACTAGACTTAGTTTAATCAACCAAAAGACAAAATATATTGCTTTTTATTAGATATTCACAGTGTAATATAGAGACTAACATATTTATAGAAACGTACTTTTGATACATAAATTGTGTGAGAGAGAAATAGAGAGAACGAGAGAGAAAGAGAGAGAAACGGCGACAGGAAAAGCATGATAGATGTAGACACAGCAAGAAAAAAAATAAGAGAGGCTATGGAAGCTAGATAAATAAACGGAAAGGGACTTAAGATAAAAAGAGTAAATTTGTTCAATAAAATCGCCATTGGCTTCAACCACAGCCTCCAGACGACTTCAGAATCTTCTGCAACACGTCTGGACTGTCGCCTTGTCGAAGGATGCCATAATCCTTGCCTTCAGTTTATCTTTGGGGTTACAAGGAGTTTTGTTGGACTATCTCTCAACTATGCCCCACTTATAATAATCAAGGGGATGCAGTCTGGGGAGTCGGGTGGTCAGATGTAAGGGGTGATGTGGATGCAGAAATTGTGTGACAGCCATGATTGGGTACTCCTGGTTGTGTTGCATGGTGCAGAGTCCTGTTATCACATATAGGGTCTTCCAGAAGCTACCATCATGAACCACAACAGCACTACTTACTCAAGCACTTAAGATAGGCCTCAGTGTTGAGCAACAAATTCAGGAGTTCTTTTCTTATCTGAGAGATAGTGAGTTTTTTCGAGTTGCCGTACCATTAGACTCATCCAACTCTTTCCGAATCCTCTGAACTGTCCCCAGATTGACAGCAAAACCCTCCGAAATGTTCCTATTGGAGTATCCGGCATGAATTCCAAATAGAGCAGCATGCTGTTTCCAAAGTTCTGTCGGAGTGAATTGCGTCATGGTTCTCTTGTTCTCACAGATGGTACCCAACTGAGTCTACTATACTGTGCAGTCGACAAAATCAAAAACAAACAGCGCGCACGCGCGAAATTCAAAATAGAAAATGCCGAAACTTTACACATCGCACCCTGTATGTATGTATATATATATATATATATATATATATATATATATATATATATATATATAGAGAGAGAGAGAGAGAGAGAGAGATAGATAGATAGATGGAGATCTGATGAATTAGTGCCAAAATCCCAGTTCTAAAGAAATAAATTATAATCCCATGAATCCTTAAAGTTGTCTGTTTCTTAATATAAATGATATATATATATATATGTGTGTGTGTGTGTATATATATATATATGCATGTATGTGTATATATATATATATATATATATATATATGTATGTATGTATACGTATATAATTAATTTATAATAACTATTATTATATATTAATAAATTAATATATAATATAATAAATTAATATAATATTAAGTTATATACATAAATTATTTATAATAATTATTATTGTATATTAATAAATGAATATATAATTATTATATATACATATAGATAGATAGATAGATAGATTGTTATTATGTGTGTATGTATGAGTTTGTGTGCCTATATTTTAGATCAACCGTGTATAATACCCGTTTTCTTAAGCCTTTCTAAAATGTCTAATTCATAAAATTGTAGCATAATAGAAAGCGTTTGTACATGTTTAAAGAAATATGTTTCTGTTGTCTTGTCACGATTCAACTTAGTTATTAGCTGGCCTATGATAAAAACGTGTTTGTGTACGAATCACAAGGAAACATTTTCCTACTCAATGTGTTTAGAAGGAAAACAATAATGCAGCACAAACGGAAACATTCCCCAATTTTCATGACATTGATATTTAAACAGAAAACATTATCAATGATTGAAGTCGTTTATTAAAAAGTCTCTCATCTTAAGAGATTCCCATTGAATAGGCTGTCCTATTGAAAAGAGAAATAAACTGAAGTCACGGCTGAAAAAATAAGTCAAGTTCATTCAAACAATTCAAATGTTTGCCATCAGGTGTAACAATTAGATATGTTGGTCTTTAAACGTTTCAAATGAGTAATGCATCGTCTGACAGAAGATTCGTAAGAGAAGAACAAATGGCTGCATTTATTGTGAGCATATCTTGTCATAAGAAACACGAGATAAAACTCTACCCCCAATATATTGAACAGGGGTAGAGTATTATCTCTTGTTTCCTGTTTAGAATGGAGTTTCCGGTACCAACTAAAATCTACTTCAATCCTCTACGTACAATGACTCCGGATAAATTTTTAAATTGTATTTATTATTTATAGTTTTGCTTCAATAGGAGTCGACAGGTTCACCTATCATCTGGTTCAAACTATTCCCCGGTCTTTTGAACAGGAGTGGAGTTTTATTACTTGTTTCCTGTTTAGGAATGGGTTTCTTGTTCCGTGGAACTTCTTTTCTTTCTCTTTTAATTCCATTAGTAGCCTATTGATTCTTAGTGGCTTTATCGCCTTGCTTGGGATGAATTGATTTTGTTTCAATTAATTATCAACGAAACGTACAGATTTTACAAGAATATAAAGTAATGGAGACTAGCTATTTACTAGAGGCGAACAGGCTAGTGGAGAATCGGTACGCTCTCAAAGAGACCATTCTTAAATACGAATCAATTCTGATAGGCACAAAAAAATACTGATCCATTTAAGTAGATCTAGGGGACGTGCTTTGCTGACAACTTTCATCGATGCTTAATTTCGGTGCTCAAATGAGAATCAGTGATTTCAACGAATCTTTAAAACGAGTCAACCCTTTTGCCTTCAGACGCTCATTATAGCATACCAAACTCAAAGTTTAGATAAGGAAACACATTTACCACGAGGACAAATTTGACAAGCACCTGAATGAGCGCAATGTCTATGAATCTGGAAGACTCCAAGATTTGAAGTTTATCATCTCTCTATTATTAGGTTGGTGCAAAAATAATGATGTAATAATGTCGTTTTTTGACGTATTGTTTAACGTCAAAAAACGACATTATTACGTCATTATTTTTGCACCAACCTAATAGTTTAAAAAAAACAAAAACAACCTTTTTTTTAACCAGACAACCATTAACAGCCTTTAATTAAATATGTAACGAATATCTTGGATTCATTTCTTCTTTTGCGCGAGGGACGATGCCTTCTATAAAAAGGGAAACTGTCTGGTCGATTCTTATTGGCATTGACCAATACTGAATTATAACTCTATTAATAGTCACGCAGTTGCTACTCTGACAGAGTGACCATTCTCAACATGGAAATGCAAAGAATGAATTTCTTGACTGATACAAATAAATATCGATTCGTTTAGTGGGCAGATCGTCTGTGATTGAGAAAAGAGAAATGTAATCAGTGACGTCAAAAGACTTGCGAACAATAAAAAAAAGAATCGTTATGACTAACATTATGCTTCTATTAGATAGATAGATAGATAGATAGATAAATAGATAGATAGATAGATAGATAATTGAGTTCTTCAGTGAATTCTTCCTGGGTCAGGAAAGATGCACCATGTGATTCTCCATTGAAAAACGCAATTAATTCTACATGCCAAAATTGGCATACAACTCTGAGATAGATAGATAGATAGATAGATAGACTGTTGATAATACGTTCTTTCCCAGAAACTGTAACTAAGGTCTGTTCAACATAGTTGCAGTATAAAGCACAGGTTGGCTCATGTGGATGGTAAACACAAATGTGCCTGAGCGAGACTTTGCAATAGAAATTGGCTAGCCACCCTATCAAACACGTACCCTCCAATACAATTGTTCAGATATATATATATATATATATATATATATATATATATATATATATATATATATATATATATATATATATATGTATATATATATATATATATAAATATATATATATATATATATATATATATATATATATATGTATATATATATATATATATATATATATATATATATATATATATATATATATATATATTGGTTCTGTTGTAATACTTCGTTCTATCGCGTGGTATGAAGTCATAGTATCGCATCTTGAATTTACGATCTGCGTCTGCTATTCCGTAAAAGTTATCGTCGCATAGCAATGTCAAAATAACAAAATATCATTTTTGACGGTGGATATCTTTTTTTCATGTCTGTATAACCCACTCTGGGGATGGCTCAGGTGGACCGAAAGCTTAGGAATATCTTTATAAAATAATATCTAAATGGTGGATAATTTTTATCTTTAATTTTACCAAAGATTAAAGCAAACATTCGAACATTAGAAGGGCACATGATCAGACATAATAGACATTCATTGTCTGTTAGATTTAATTTTATATGTCTAAATAATGATCTGCTGCCCCAATACACTAAATATACACACACGCACACACACACACACACACACACATATATATATATATATATATATATATATATATATATATATATATATATATATATATATATATAAAGGATGTAACATCAAAATTGTCTAAATGGAAAATAATCCAATTAGTAGATTAAGCTCTGAACCGTTGTTTCTTAGAAATGATTATTAAAGATGTCTTACTGTATTGATACAAGATTTTTATAACAGTATTGGACTCTACTATATATAATGTATAGGAATGTATAATTACTCTCCAAGCTTAACTGAAAAATTGTGATGAAATCGATCATAAACCAAAATGGCATGTTTATTATTAATTAATCATAGCTAAGGATCGGAAACTCATGAAGGATTAAAATAAAGTTCAAATATATATATATTATTCTCGGATCATCGGACCATTTTCCAGCTTACTCAAGATGATCTTCGCTAAACTTCTAACTTTCCATCCTGTTTGCGTTTCACGTTTCATTTTCAAGTCTCTTTGAAATTCTCTTTGAACTGTCATAGCTGAAACTTCTCTCTTACGTGACACAGTTCTTATGAATTGAGTTGGATCTTTTCTAATTGATCTGTATAACTAAGTTAAAAAGCTGATCCCTCTTCCTGTTGCGACTTCTTGGTCCAGTTTTCTTCTCTACTGTTCCCTCTTTTTTTAAACTTATTCATCGTTCTCTTGATGGTTCTTGAAGGAACTTTGAATACAGAAGCCTGATTATGAATGCTGGTACCATTTCAGAAGGTCTGAATGATCATTTCCCTCTCACCATTGCTCAGCTGATAAGACAGTGAGGCTGAAACAATATGATTTGAGCCTGTTCTATTTTTACCTAAATAAAATTGTCAGTGATTCTTACAACAAATACTATCAAAATGACAGAGTCTTATCTGAAAATCGTGAAAAAGAAACTCAATTAGTGTAGTGTTTTTTTTTTTGTTTTGTTTTTTAGATATTAAATATTTTGTGGGTTGGAAAATAATGCTGTAATATGATTTCGATAATTTCGCTATTAGACTCGGGATATATATATATATATATTAGGAATGTCCAATTTAGCACGTTTAAAACGTATACCCTGATAAAAAAAGGTTCGAAAATTGATTAAACAATTTTTTAACGTCTAAATGTTTAAGTTATTATTAAGAGGAAAGACTAAAGTATTTTTTGAATATTTTTTCAGATTTTTTAATCCTTCTTAGCCTGTTAAGAAATTGATTCAAATATCTTGTTTTTTTTAGTCAATTAAATTTACTAGATAATCGATCCGATCGGTCATTTTTTCAGAATTTAAACAAAATTCAAAACTAATTATTGTTAAATATTTGAAAAAATTAAGTATCAATTTTTCAGACGTTTTTTGTAGGATAATTAGAAAATTTAATGCTTACTTAATGTAATTTGAAAGAACATTTACTTACTTTTCTCGCAGAAAATTTTTTAAGAGAAATATCTCCAACCGTGGTGACCGGTTTTGACGAGTGTGAATTGATGTATGTCAATGTATCGACAACTTACATCAGACGAATTTATCGTATGGTACAACGGAAGTAACAAAATTTGCGCCAATTTTTTAGTGCGCCGAGATAGTGTTAATTGATAAAATTACACTTTTAATTTTTTTTTTAATTTTTTTTTTTTTAAACCCTGCGTTTGATAAGTTCTGGAATAATAAAAAACAGAAATAAAGTATCAGTTACTTTTTTTTTTTTTTTTTTACTTAGTAACCTAGCCGTTACGTTTACGTTTTATTTTATTTATTTTTTTAATTAAGTAAGTTACGTAACACAAGTTTTGAACTTCTGGTATTCCGTAGATACAAATTAGCTAAAAATACCATTACATTTCAAAATGAAACCCGTAACTCATTTATGAAGATATTTATTTTTCCTGGTTACTTAAAAAAAAAATACACTTTAAACCTTACGTTTGAAAAAATAATTTTGAAATAAAAACATTTATAATATGAAAAATTTATACATGTTTTATTTTTATTTTTTTAATACAACCGATGAATGAATTGCTATGCAATCGAATTGAGACTTTTGAGAAAATTTGGTGGCCCTTAATGAGACTTTTGAGAAAATTTGGTGGCCCTTAATGAGACTTTTGAGAAAATTTAAAAAAGGATTGGTACTTTCTTTCTTTTCAAATATTTGCCCATAGTTGGGACCCTAACAGGTGCTACCACTCCGGGCCAGAGTGGACCTGTGAACAACAGCAACTAAGAGGTGGTTCACGCTCCTCAAGACCTCCAACCTAACGCTCGGAGTCATTGCTGCCGGTTGCAGTTTATTGTCATACCCAGGACTGGTTATCATTGTCTTTTTTGTTTTGATTTTTATTTAAAATTTCAAGTCCTGCATAATGTAGTCAGCTCCAAATTCATATTTGTCTAACAAATACTCTTCATCTTCATGGGTCTCATTCGTATTATAAATAGTGTAATTAGGGTCTGAAAAACTCATTACAAAACCTTGAAATGTCTTATCAACCAAATCAATTGTCCAAGTATGCTCTATCAGTTTGCTGACTAACATCACCACTTAATATTTTTTGAATATTTTCAGCAAAATCATTTAAAATTTGTGGAAATTTTTCCATGATAGCCGAAATGCTATAGCTCTGAATATTCTTCAATTTTCTCTGGTTGCTGTTTCTTTCTGACTTTTGATGTTGCTGTCGCTTTTTATTCTCCCTGTCAGCAATTTCTGCCTCTAAGATGTCTTGGTTTTGCTTGCGTTGGTCAACCAGTTTCCTACTAAATATCATTGCTTTATTCAAGTGCCTTTCAAATGTTTCAGCATCCATCTCATCTATGAATTCCATTGTGTTGTTGTCTTTTTGCTTTTATTATGTTGCTGATGCAGGAGACATAAACATGTGGAGATATTCTCTTTTTTTCACAAAACTCCCCAATAACACTTTCAGCTAGCATGGTATGTTGACGCACTGATGTCAGAACTAATTCACTGGTATTATCTACGGTCTGGAAGGATTTTGCATACTGCCTGTTCAAAACTTCAACAGTGCCTTTCAAACGGGCATTTAACATTTCTCTAAACAACAATGGATTCTGTGGTGGAACCATAATTTCTGCAATAACTTTTCTATCCAATCTTGTACCAAAAAAGTCCCTTTCAGCTGATAAAATCTGCATGGGGTCCTGAACTTGTTGCAAATTGGAAATGACATTCTGGACAGTTTTCATAGTATCAACTGGATTTGCTTCATTTGAAAGTTTTGTATAGAATTTGGTCATCCATGGCCCAGACAGCATTTTCCCCATTATTGCCAAGACATGAAATTCAACTTTAACAGCTTCTTCCTTGAATAAAATATTCACAGCTCTCAAACTTTCATTTTGTGCAGGAGGTTTCATGAAATAATTCTTGATTTTTTCAAACAAGGAAAAATATATGTAGCCTAAATGAAATATAATGTGTAATCGGTTCCCTCTGTATCTAGTCAAGTGATTCATTTTAAGCTCTTCACCTCTCAAGAATTGTATTGTTTGAATATTGCCCGACCTGTTACTATATCTTAGGGTGTTCATTCCAACAATGATTCGCCATGCTAGGCATTCTGTAGCCTCCTTGCCAGTGTAATTGACTTCACATATTTGTAACTTCTTCCTTACTTTATGCGAAATAGCTTCATAAGGGTGCAAGTTACAGTTCAGTTCAATCAGTTGTTGATTCCACTTTTTCTCTAATAAAAATATTAAGTGGTTGACAGGTTCCCGGTCAGTCAAGCAACATTTGATCTTTGAAATAATTTCTTTCTTAATCTCAGCAGCACTAATACCAGATGATACAGCATGTCTCACTTAAGTTGTCAATAGACTCAAATATATGCTTTGTGTAGTCTTTAGCGGTACCACCAGGAAGATGTTCAATTGAAATTAGATGAGCAGAAGATTGTGTTGTGAGTATTACACAGTTGACGTGTATCCCCTCTAGAGTAGTTGCATCAAACATTATAGTGCAAGTCTCGGCGTTCAGTACAGCAGTAGCAGTTTTCAAATCAGAAAAAAAATTCCAGTTCTCCTAACATTCGGCCAATTTAGGTTCTGGAGCTGAATTCAAAGCCTGTTATGCTGTCTTGGAACCTTGGTACAATTGACTGAAGCAATTCGCCGACATGTTTAGCAGAAACCCCTTCCAATAAACAGTCATAATGTATTTTCCTGGACCACAATTTTTGGAACTTCCTTGACTTCTTGGTTTTTTTCACTTTCAAGGAATTCTTCAGTTTTCTCAACAATTGAGCCATTCCTTTAAGTTTTTTTCGCAGTCGTAAAATTGTTTGACTGTTTCGAAACTCTATTCCTTAAATATCTATACATGTCATGAGTTTTTGGTGCCTCCTGCGAAGTCGTTGGTACCTTAAATTTCATCTCCTCTGTACAGGTCTGTTCAAATAATAAGAAAGCTGCCATTCCTGTATGCCTTGAGTTGTATTCTTTTTTTTTTTAGTTAAGTAATTGTAGTCAATACTAGGGAAATTGTTTTTGGCATTATGGGAGCAGGCCCAGGCATATACATCCTTGATAGTAAAGCCACGTTTAAAGTGAGCAAAGACATGGCCACACAGAATCGGTTTGCCACTTTCAGGTACACTGTACTTTTCTAAACATCGATTAACTCTAGACATCTGAAAAAGTCAAAATAAAAATAAATTAGTAAAAGTAAATTAGTAAATAGATTTAAGAGGGCAAAATATTAACTGAAAGTTTAGTAATAAATTAGAGAAAAAAAGTAAAATACAGACTTTGTCATGCAAAAAATTAAAGGTATTTTCAAGTTCTTTATCTTCATTTAAAATAAATGAAAAAAAAATGTCAGCCTGACAAAGACTATATATAATAGAATTTCAAAATATTAAAAGGGTACTTTTTAAGCTCTACCATAGCAACTCTCCAAATTCAAAGACTATCCAACTACCTTCTTTGTTATATCGTCATATGAAGTTAAAAAAAAAACAAAACAAATCTAACAAAAAAGATACTAAATATCATAAAATCAAATTATCTATAAAAACATAAGGGGGGGGGAATGAAAATAGTACTTACTTTATTTTTTATTGACTCTCCAAATTCAAAAACATGTTCAGTTCCTTTCTCTGTGCTGAATATTCAATTCTTCAAAGCTAAAAATAAAGATAAATAAAATAATTAACTGAAGAATAAATCTCAAAAGACAATAAATGACACAAATTCAAGAAATGATGAAAGGTATATAAAAATGAAATGATACTTACCTTTCAAAAGTTTACAAATGGTGGCCAGTCTCTCAGTGTAGCAGTCTTTTGACTCTCCTCTCACTCAGGGTTGTAAATATTCTTACTTCTGCCTTATTGTTCTAATAATTTTATTTGTTTTTTTTTTTTTATTTTTTTAGTTTCAGTTAATTGAAACTAAAAAGAAAAAAAAACTCTTTTTTTTTCTTTTTCTTTTCTTTCTCTTTCTTTCCTTCTGCCCGACAACAAACCCTTGGACACTTATCTTAGCCAAATGTCACTAGGACTTTATCATATGGAATTCGTCAACGAGATTTTCGCCAATTATCAAGTGGGTGGTCAGTTGGACGTATCGCACCTTGGTGCCAATTATTTGTTCTGATAAAATAATTTCGCTATCATTTCGCTGACAATAAACAGGTGTTTTTCCAAATTGACATGGAGGTGGTTTCACGGACATTTTGGTTTCGGTCAAGCTTGACCTAATTAAGTTTTATCTCTCAACACCCTACGGGAGGTCCAGCGGGGATTTTGTTTTTCGGTCAGTGCGTGCTTAATTAATTTCTATTTCCCAGTTTCTGTTTTGTAGGGATCTCGTCGAACCTGAAATTTTCATTATCGTTGTCATAAATTAATTTAAATCCGACACATCCGCGACCCCACTTTCCTCGCTAATGAGAATAATAGAAAAAAAGATAACATCGCTTAGTGTCCTTTTCGTGATGGCTTCTTATCACCTAAATTTAATTCTCGCCTTTTTTCTTCTTCTTTCTTTCTAGCAACCTAAATGGTGTCACAATCCTTCGTAAGGGGAAAACGCTTTTACAAAAGCTAGAATGACCAATCAAAACACAAATATAAGAGAATTCAAAAACCTTGACAACGAAGTAAGGTTATAATAGTTATTAAAAGCTTTAAAGTTAGGGTTATATTAAAATAGAATTTATTCTAACCAATAAGTATTAAATTATATGACAAAATTTGATATTAAAATTAAAAGTAAAAAATTACCAATTTTAAAATCTAAATTTAATCTCTATTAAGTCTAAAATTATAAAATTACTAAGAAAAGAAAAAATACATATTTTATTCAATTTATTTCTTCATTAAAATTACGTTAGAATAGACGCTAATATCATTTATTCCATGTACACCAATCATCATTTATTCCGTATGCACCAATCATATACTTGTATATATATATATATATATATATATATATATATATATATATATATATATATATATATATATACACAGTGTAACCCGGATATACGAGACCCTGATAGAAGAGAAACCTTGACATAAGAGAGATTTTCTCTGGTCTCAAATTAGAGCCATACTTACCTAAACAAAATAGACCAAACCCGGATATAAGAGAAACCCGGATATAAGATACTTCTTCTCCGGCCCCGACAACTCTCTTATATCCGGGTTACACTATATATATATATATATATATATATATATATATGAAAAAATATAGTTTTAAGGTGTTCGATATTATGGGATAAAGTGTTCAATATCAGAGATAGAGTGTATGTAAATATAAAAGTGAACTTTGACGTCCACACTCAGAGGCGACAGACTGTTTCATGCTAGGCGCAATCGTCTTCAATGTTCACTTTTATATATATATATATATGTTATATTTAACCATCTTTTAAACATGTTTCGTTGAATATGACAGACAAGAAAAATTTTATTACTTTTTTATTCAGTTTTTCCAGCATTATTACTTTGTTTCGTCTGGTGTGTCTGTGTGCATGCGTGAGTCTGCGTGTGTGCCTACTTATCTCTTTGTTCAGGATTTTAATACAGTTATATTTTTAAATCAAACCGTTTCAAATAAGAGTCGTACAAAGATTTTTGCATCTAAGCCTTTATGATAATTAGAAAATGTTGTCTAAAATCATTTTGAAATATCTATTTGATTAAAGAATTATGAATAACTAATAAGTTTTTACAGTTATTTATTTTCAAATTTTCGTAACATCTACCCCAATTAAATACAAGGAATATATATATATATATATATATATATATATATATATATATATATATATATATATATAACTTTCGGATAATAAGTGTGACATTACTGTAATTATTGAACAATATACTTCATGCCATATTGACAGAAAATCTACCAGTAAAAAAGAATTCTCTTATTGCTTATATTTGTACAAAAACGCACAACCTAAAAATTTTAATTCAAACTCAGCGTTGCGACCGCACGTTCCAAAACAATAACACATTTCTCATAGCATTTTTTCCGATTACATCTCTATTTTCGTTGTCCTCTTATTACCGAGTAGTAAAAACAAGAACAAGATCTTCTTCCATACCTGATCATGTCTTTAGGAACAGACGAAAGCTTGTAAAAAATTAAAAAGACCTTATGCA